>JAVJIF010005906.1:0-244255 GCA_038442645.1 Agave tequilana | reverse complement strand
TTTATTGCTCGCAGAAACGATGGAAGAAAGGAGGAGGTAAATCGGTGTCACTCTCAACATAAGCCTCTTCTCTTACTTACATAAATCTCAGTCTAAACTATACTTACAAAGAAATAAAAATTACATAAAAAGAAAATAAAAACCTACACTAAAAGAATGAAAAAGTGGATTAAATTCTATCTCTGTATGGTCGTCCCCTATACGCTCGAAAAATCCAATATTTAGAGGCAAAACTCAACGTAGGAGAGCGTACGAAGATAGGGGGAGCAAACGCTCCCCTAACTCCCTAACAAAGCCGCGAAAACGCGACAATTGCCGCATTTTCGCGGCATTCCTGTGGCCAGGTGGCCACAGCCGAGTGGTGGGGATCCCTGATTTGAGAGATTATTTTATCTTCAGCTGGATTTGCAGTTTAAGTCCTAGATTTTGACGAAATGGCCTTTGATCTTTGGCTTCATCCGATTGATTTGTAGAAATTTGTTCTAACTGATTTTCAACCGATTTGAACAGACCTGATCTACCCTGATTTACTGACTTCGAATTAATTCTGATTTCAATCAGAATTTGATAGGTTTTTGGGATCATTTCTCTTCCCTCTCCTTTAGTAATGGGCCTGCAAATAAATTAAACAATAATTAGAAAAAAGCAGAGTTTATTCTATAATAAGTATGAGAATATGATAATGAATGTATAATATTAGCGACCGATCAAAGTTGATGCAAATGCAATTTTAGCATTAAATGAGTATGACCTAACACGGGTTATCCATTGTAAATCCGCCTATGAGATTTGGCAACACTTATTGGTCACTCATGAAGGAACATCACAAGTCAAGAGAGCTAAAATTGATCTCTTGCGTTCTCAATATGAAAATTTTAAAATGCAGAAAATGAATCTATTGATGATATGATTGCTACGTTTACTAAAATCACAAATGCTCTTACTTCACTAGGTGATGAAATCAATAACGACTAAAAGGTGCGTAAGGTAATTCGTGCACTCCCTTTATCATGGGAAATCAAAGCTACCACCTTGAAGGAATTGAATTACAAAGACGAGATGAAACTCATAAGTCTTATTGGTAATCTTAAGACTCGTGAGATGGAGAAAAGGCTAGAGAAGAAACGATGCCTCAAAAGAAAAAGTTTATTGCTTTCAAGTCTACCTCCAACATCTCCGATGATGAAGAAGATGAAGAGAACGATGAAGAGCTATCTCTTCTTGTGAGAAATGTAAAAGAATGTATCACCAGAAAAAGCTCAACCATAGAAGGCGATGGGAAGGGAAGGAGGAGAAGAAAATTATATGCTACAACTGTCGAAAACCTGGACACATCATTGCCGAATGTTCAGATTTCATGAATAAGGTATCTTCTTCCATGAAGCAAAAGAAGCCGTTTATAAAAAAAGACGTTCAAAGCCACTTAGGATTTGGAAAGTGAATCCGAAGATGAAGTTGACACGGCTAACTTGTGTTTCAGGGCAAACACGCCTAAGGTAACTCCCGAACCATCTTATGATGACACTGAAATAAGCAAAGAAGAGCTATTACAAGCTTTCATTGAACTTTCAGAAAATTATGATTCTAAGAAGAAAGAATGTTTGAAATTGAAAACGGAAAATGAAATGCTTAACAATCATATTACTATTATTACAAGAGAAAAAGATGAATTATCTTTTACTATTATTTCAACACAAAGAGATTTTGATGCATATAGAGTTTCATGTAAAGCTAAATATCCAAAATTGATGAAAATGAGATTTCTATGTTAAAAACTAAAATAAGTGCTTTGGAAAATATTTTAAAAGAATGTGCTTTTAACAATACTAAACTAGAAGAAATGTTTTCAAAGAAATACATGCTCATTTCACATGTTCATCATGCCAACACATCACATGTCAATCATGCTAAAACATCTCATGTTCACAATCACATGCTCATAAACCACATGGTCATTATGCTTTTAAATATGAAAAAAATTTATAAATGTACTTATTGTGGCCGACATGGTCATTTAACCAAATTTTGTTGTGATCATATAAATAGTATGAATAATCATGTTTGGGTTTGAAACACTAATGTTTTAGGAACCAAGAAAATGTGGGTACCGAATTAACCATTCAATCATTTGATATAGGTACACACCAAGACTGAAAGACGTAAAGAGCGGTGGTACCTTGATAGTGGTTGCTCACGGCATATGACATGAGATATCAACAATTTCGCAACCCTATCAAGATATGTTGAAGATGGCACCGTCACCTTCGGAGATGACTCCAAGGGCACCATCATCGGTATAGGTAACATCAAGATTGGAACATCTCCTTTAATTGAAAATGTAGTTCTTATTGATGGGCTTAAAAATAATTTACTTAGTATTAGTCAACTATGTGATCATAGTTCTAAAGTTGTTTTTGATGATTCTACTTATAATATTTATGATTGTAAAACTAATGAATGCATTCTCACTAGATTTTATAAAAATAATGTCTACATTATTGATATGCTTAATTTGGATTGCACTACAAATGTTTAAATGTTTTTGATGAGATTTCATGGTTATGGCATAGAAGATTAGGCCTTGCTTCTTTTGATCATCTCTCTAGAATTAATTTTAAGGAATTGATGAAGGGTATTCCTCATTTGAAGTTTGAGAAGGACCGCATTTGTGATGCGTGCCAACTTGGGAAACAAACCAAGTCCTCCTTCAAACTAATTAAGGATATCATGACATCTAGGTCATTAGAATTGATTCAAATGGATCTATTTGGACCAACTAAAACTAAAAGTTTAAATGGTAATAGATATGTATTTGTTTTAGTCGATGATTTCTCTCGTTTCACATGGATTTTCTTTTTAGAGCATAAAGATCAAACTTTTTCATATTTTAAGATTTTTCAAAAAAGGGTTGAAAAAGAAAAAGGTCTTCGATTTTACGCATAAGAAGTGATAGAGGTGGTGAGTTTGTCAACCAACTCTTATGACTTATTGCGATGAAAATGGAATTAAGCATGAAATGTCATGTCCTAGAATTTCACAACAAAATGGAGTCGTTGAACGGAAGAATAGAACTCTTCAAGAAATGGTTAGGACTATGATAAGTGAATACGGGCTCACTCAATATTTATGGGCCGAGGCCGTAAACACCACATGCTATATATCGAACTGAATTTACCTTTGTAAAAATACTTCCAAAACTTCCTTTGAAATGTATCATTTGAGAAAACCAAATGTTCGTATTTTAAAGTTTTTGGATGCAAATGTTTTGTTTTGAACATCAAAGATAATTTGGGAAAATTTAATGCTAAGGCTTTTGAAGCAATTTTTGTTGGCTATTCTAGCACTAGCAAAGTATATAGAGTGTTCAATAAATCTTCCCTTACAATTGAAGAATCTATGCATGTTAAGTTTGAAGAGTCTAATGCATTTGTTAAGAATGTTGTAGAGATTGATTCTTTAGGTGAAGACATGGAGAAATTATCCTTGATGGACTCACCCATCCAAGAAGACAAGCAAGAACCAAATGGTGATATTCAAAAGGATGAAGAGGAAGTTCAAAGGATGAAGTGGAACCATCACAACCACTTCCTAAAGATTGGAGATATGCTACAAATCATCCCAAAGATCTCATCATAGGTGATGTATAAAAGAGGGTAACCACTCGCTCCATACTCCATGATTTGTGTGGGCATTATGCATTCATATCTCATTTTGAACCCAAAAACATCCTCGAAGTCGAGGGTGACTCATATTGGTTGCTTACTATGCAAGAAGAGCTCAATCAATTTGAGCGAAACCAAGTTTAACATCTTGTTCTTAGACCCCATGATAGACCAATTATTGGTACTAAGTAAATTTTTAAGAACAAGTTGGATGAGTCAGGAAATATTGTTAGGATAAAGCTAGGTTAGTGGCCCAAGATTACACCCAAGTTGAAAGTATCGACTTTGAGAAGACCTTTGCACCCGTAGCACGGTTAGAAGCCATACGGATCACACTAGCTTATGCATCCTATAAATTTTTAACTTTTTAAATGGATGTAAAAACTGCATTTTTAAATGTGTTATTGAAGAGGAAGTATATGTTGAACAACCCCCCGATTTTGTTGATCATATACATCCAAATTTTGTTTTCAAACTAGATAAGGCATTGTATGGTTTAAAACAAGCTCCAAGAGCTTGGTATGAAAGACTTTCTTCTTTTCTTTTATCAAATGATTTTGTTAAGAGCAAAGTAGACACCACTTTATTTACTAAACATGTTAGTAGTGACATTCTTATTGTACAAATCTATATTGATGATATCATCTTTGGTTCTACTAATGGATCTTATACAACGAGTTTGAATCATGTATGCAACATGAATTTGAATATCTATGATGGGTGAATTGAACTATTTTCTTGGACTCCAAATCAAGCAAAGGAGTGATGGGATCTTTATAAGTCAAGTCAAGTACACTAAGGAACCCATCAAGAAATTTGGACTTGAAGGCTCAAAAACTTGCGACACTCCCATGGCTACTATTACCAAGCTTGACAAGGATGACCAAGGTAAGAGTGTAGACATAAAATTATATAGAAGCGTGATTGGTAGTTTATTGTATTTAATGGCTAGTAGGCTGGATATTATGTTTAGTGTGTATCTTTGTGCTAGATTCCAATCTTGCCCTAAGGAATCCCACTTGATTGCGGTAAAACGCATTATTCGATACCTTAAAGGCACTATTGGAATGGGTCTATGGTATCCGAAGGCCGGACAATTCTCAATGACGAGTTTTTCGGATGCCTACTATACGGGTTGTAGAGTGGATAGGAAGAGTACAAATGGAACATGTCAAATTCTCGATAATTATCTTATTTCATGGTCTTCCAAGAAATAAAATTCGGTAGCCCTCTCAACCGCCGAGGCGGAGTACGTTGCGGCGGGGGCATGTTGTGCTCAAGTCCTTTGAATGAAACATACTCTCCTTGATTATGATTTGCATTATGACCATATTAAAATATTTTGTGATAATCTAGTACAATTCATATGACTAAGAATGCAAATCAACATAGTAAGACAAAACATATAGAGATTAGATATCACTTTCTTAGGGATCATTTTGAGAAAGGTGATATGATATTGATTATGTTTCTACTGATTTTCAACTTGCCGATATTTTTACCAAACTACTAGACTATAATAGATTTTCCTTTATTTGTGGTAAATTAAATGTTTATGTATGAATTCATAAAATTTTTACAAATATTTGTCAAAATTTTTTATTAAATTTGACCCTTTTTGATGCATGACAAAAAGGGGGAGAAATACTTTTAGTTATTATTTCTTTCTCATGCATTTTTATTCTTTTTCATGCAAAATTGGTAAAGTTCATATTCTTGGTATATGGCATGATTTGAGAGGGAGCTTTCAAGCTCTTTTTCTTTTTCTTTTTTGTTAAATAACTCATATGTTTTGTCATCATTAAAAGGGAAAATTGTTGGCCCAAGGGCACAATCACCCGGTTTTAGAGTTTTGATGATTACAAAACATATATAGTTATTGTACTAATCATGTTTAAGTGTTTAAGATTGTTTCAGTGTTCTAAAGATTCAAAATGTTTTCTTCCCTAAAAGAAGGTGGTATTGACTCAAGTTGACTCAATACGGGATTAAGAATTCAAGTTATTCAACGATGCATATGGAAAAGCCTAAATTGAAGATCTTGTAGTCACCTAGAATCATTGTAAGAATTAGTATGTTAAAGAGTAAGAATATGATAATTGTGCTCAAGAAAATACACACACACAAAATACACTCTTCAAAATATAAGTTTTGGTTATGTTGGTTTTGGTGTATGTTTGATTATATACATGTTTTAAATATTTTAAATTTTTATATCTAGTTTAAAATATGTATTTCATCTCCTATAGCATGATACTTAAACTTAAACCATTTAAAAATATTTCAAAATTCAAAAACCTCTTCATATCTGTTTCAGGCCTTTACGGTCGACCGTACTGTTTCAAGCCAGATCGGTCGACCGTCCGGTCGACCGGGCCTTATGGCCTTGGGTGTGCACGTCTGTGCACGTCTGTCGGTCGACCGGGCGGTCGACCGACAGACCCCACGATCGACCGACCGGTCGACCGACTGCATGACCCTAACTCTCGGGTTTTGCCGATCAACCGGATCGGTCGACTGACAGTTCAATATTCTGTTTTAAAAATAGCCGGCAGTCGATCGGAGCCAACGGCTCTTTGCCAAATGGCTTGCCGGTCGACCGACAGTTGTCCAGATTGCTCAAACGGCTATATTTTGGATCTGTTTTATTTCTAGTGTTTCCAACGGCTATTTCTTGTTCCCTAGTGGCTAAACTCACCCCTAATGACCTAGTATCAATTATGAATGGTATTTATCCATTCCCTATAAATAGAGGTCATTGGTCTTTGATTTTACACAAGAAGTATTCCCAAGTTTTAAGTGTTTTCAAGAGAAGAAGTGTTTCATTGCTTTTCATTTTCAAAGTTCTTTCAATTGCAAAAGTTTTCAGTTGGTTTTCAAGTCTCCTTAGTCTTTACTACTAAAATTTTCTCTCACTTTACTTCTTGAGCCAAAAATCTTATTCTACTCTATAAGAGGTTGTAAAAGAGAGTTTGTGGTCTTTTGATTACCAAGTGATTATTGTACTTATGGCTACACTACCTCTGGACTAGAGGAGTGTGATTGAGGAGTTGGGTACTCCCTAATGATTATAATCCTTGTGAAAATTATAGTGGATCGGAAATCCTTCTGGGTGAAGGCGGGAACGTAGAGCTGGGTGCTCGAACCTCGAAACAAATCTCTGTGTTTGTGATTGATTTACTTGTGTCTTTCTTTCTATTCATTCATTCTCATATTGTCAATCTATACTCTTACAACAAGATTGCATTGCGCACCTCAAACTCTTATTTAGAGAAATCACGAGGAAGAAGTTAAGAGCCCGTCACGGGGTACACAGCTTCTAGTCTTGCTTTAAGTGATTGTTGCATCATCTCATTTTTAATTTATGTATTACTTGTATATTGATTAGCACTACACCTATTCACCCCTCTAGGTGTAATTTCATATGGCCCGTACCATATACTTCCGCATACAAGTCGAGCGACGTTGGTTATTGAAAATTGATAGGGAATGACGAACCATGTTTAGAATGAGTCCCGTGCATGCCCGGAACAACGGTCCAGGAGTATCCGGTACTGAGCTGGAACGTACTGCTAGGTGCTGGACTTACTATATGCCCAAAGGTCTTAGTACACGCCCAAACAGGAATAGAGTGTCACCGTTCCTCACAGGGATATATCCAGGGAATAATAGCACAACCGACAGGCAGGCAAGGGGGTAGGGGTGCCAGTACACCCCTCGGAAGCGCCTGGTGGCCTCCAGGTCGAATCCAACAGGAGTTAGTTGTACAACATATGTATGGCCACCATAAACACAGAAGCTATATCGATACCCATCAATTTCCCCTATCCGGTGTAAGTTGTTTAAATATAACAGAGTGTCAAATAATAAAGTCCACAGGGTATTCACAAAAGTCCAATATTCATGGTTATCCTATTACGGGGGTCAACAAGAGTATAATATCATGAGTAATGTCAGGAGCCTCCCTATTTCAGGGGTTCAAGTATACAAGAGTTCAGGAGTGCAGGAGCTCAGGAGTAACAAATGTCTGGCAATAATATAATAATCATGTCAAGTCCCCGTAAAAGTAATAGTCATGAATATGCCATATAATACAGGTATCAGGGGTGATAGTGTCCGGTCAAGATGTTGGCCCAAAGGCCTTCCACTCTAGTTTTGATGATGATTAACTCATGTAGTTATGTTTACTAATAATCTTGTGTTGTTTAAGTTTCAGATCATTAACCAAGATATTAGTTGGTGATTAGCGTCAACAAGGTGTTTAGAAGCTTTTCATGATGATTCCAGGGCCAAAGCTTAAAGATCACACATTGCCTAGCCCATGGATGGAGTTTTGGAGCAAGTCTACTTGAAGATGAAGATCATCAAGAAGACTTAGGTATCCATAGTTTAGTTAGTGTGTTTAGATCCAATTTGTAAAGCTTAGTATAGTTGATATGCTCAAGTGCACAACACACACGTTTCATGATTTGGATTTTGGTTTCATGGATAGTAGATCAAAACAAGTTTACTTTATTTCTATGTATATTAGATATGTTCTAGATATACATACATGCTTTAAAGTTGCTAGACAAACTTATTTTGACTATCCTATTCATGTTTTGGTAAAATCAAGTTTGACAAAAATACAAGTTTTGTTTTTAATAAAATTTGCAAGACTCAAAAAGGAATTGAATATGTTGATACATGTCTTGAAACTTTATCACTTGTTTGAGTTTCAATATAAAATGATAAAACAATTCTTATGGTATTTTAAAGAGATAAAAGATTTTTTAGAAAATATTTTTCCAAGTTTTCTGGTCCAGGACTCCACCAGTCGACTAAGCCAGGTTTATTAGTCGACTTGGCTGATGTCCGGTCGACCGGACGTGCACAGATCTGTGTACGTTTGGAGTCACTGGGACGGTCGACCGAGCCGGTCGACCGGGTCTGAGAGCTCTGCTCTCGGGTTGTTTGGGTCGACCGTGCCGGTCGACCGGGATGAGAGCTCTGCTCTCTGTTTGATTGGGTCGACCGGGCCGGTCGACCGCAGTTGCCCAACGGTCATATTTCTGACCGTTGGCGGTCAACCGGGTCGGTCGACCGGCAGCCTGTCAGGCTGCCAGCTCAGCCTAACGGCTAGTTTTCTGATGGGCCTATATAAACCCCATCTCTTGGGATTTTGGCGAAGTTTTTGAAGAGAAAAAATTCTGATTTTCTGAGGTGTTTAAAAGAGTTTTTAAAAAGAGTTTGTGGGCTTTAAAACTTCTCATCTTCATTGTTTTGGGTTTTTAGAAAATCAAAGAAAACTAGGTTTTGGGATTTTGATTTGATCTTGCATTTTCTATCTTTTACAAGAGACTTCCCAATTAGTTTTTCTTTGTTGCTTGTTTTCAAAAACACCTAGTTTTTCACACTTGAGCTATCATACTATCCTAATCTATTTAGGATCTTGTTTTTGTGAAAAGAAAAGAGAAAAGAAAAGAGAGATTGAGTTTGTGGTTTTTGGAACCACTTGTTGTAAACACCCTTATTCTTGTTGTATCCCTCTTAGGTAGAGGTGATCGGGTGATTGGTTTGCTCCCTCTAGAGAGAGGTGGAGGTTGATTGTAAACCCTCTTCGGTAGAGGTGTTGGTTGTTGTGGTTGTTTGGCTAAGGGCCTACCCCTCTTGTGTGAGGAGGTGTTTTGTTTGAGAGAGGAGTTAGGTACTCCATTGTTGTACAAATCCTTCTCGGTGAAGGTTCCCTCGGTGGGAGTCCTCGGTGGACGGTATAGTGGATTGGAAATCCTACACGGTGGTGTAGGCGGGGATGTAGAGCTAGGGGCTCGAACCTCGAAATATATCTTGGTCTTTGCGATTGATCCAATATCTCTCAACTCTTACTCTCTTTACTTTGTGCAAGCATCATTTCATTCAAGCATCATTCTTTCATTGCATACATATCTTATACATTGCTTGTGTTGCCTTGCATCTTTTATATTGCAATTCATTCTTATATGCTTGGCTTGATTGTGTGTGCACATATTTCATATTGCTTGGATTGCTTGTGTGTGTGTGCCTTACTTATACTCATCCAACAAGAGCTTCACATAGCACCTCAACCCATTTCAAGGGGAATCAAGAGGAGTTAGTCCAGAGCCCTTCACGGGGAATTCGGCTACACTTGTTGTATTGTATTAAGTTTGTGCAACATTTGCATTAGCTTCCGCATTTAGAGCATTTAGTTTCTAGATTAGCACTTACACCTATTCACCCCCCCTCTAGGTGTACTTTCAATTGGTATCAGAGCTAGTGCTCCTGATATTAGGCTTAACATCCTAGGAGTGAGATCCATTTGATTGCTAATCTATTGTTTGCATTTGCTTGTTTGCACACATATAGTTTACCATGGCTTTCATGACCCCACCTATGTTTGACCCTTCCAACATTCATGTTTGGAAGATTAGGATGACCGTTTATTTACAAACCCTAGGTCATAAAGTTTACCTTGCCATTACCAAGGAATCCTTCCTTAGTGATCGCAATCATATAGGGGCCAATGCACAAGCCCTAGAGGCCATTAGAAGCACATTATCTAAAGATTATCTTATGCGTATTTCTAACCTTGATTCCGCTTTTGTAGTGTGGAACAAGTTGACAACAACCACCACCTCCGAGCTTCAAGTGCCAAATCAACCGGAAGAATCTAGTGGAGAATCCGATTCACAATGCTTCATGGTCCAAGGGAATGACTCCCTTGAGGTACATTCGGAACCCCACTTAGATTGTGATGATAGTGCTAGTTCTTCATGTGATGATAATATTGATCCCATGCTTTAAATGAAGAACTATCTATTGTTTGTGAAAAATTAATTGAAAATCATAAGATTTTGAAAAAGAAAAGTTTAGAAATTGAAAAAAAAAATAAGAGTTTGCATTCTAGACTTGATTGTGTTTTGCAAGAGAAGGTTGAGGTTTATAATGAAAGGGATTCATTGAGATCTTAATTGAAACTTGCACTAAAAGAAAATGAATTTTTAAAAACTAAAATGATTGCCATGCTATTTTGAAGAAAAATGAAAATTTATCTTCTAAAGTTGATTTTGTTGTAAAAGAAAATAATTCTTTAAAAATAAAAATTGATTCTATTTCAAAGGATTTAGAAATTTGTTTAAGAAAAATGAAGTTTTGAAAAATAAGATTGATGAACATGTTTGCCATGCTAGGATAGTTTCACCTAGATCACCCCTTGCATGCTCCACTTCTTCTATGATTAAAAATGATATAAATATGTTGAAGAAGAAAATGGATTGTTTGGGCTCCACTATGAGCCAATGTGCTAAGAACCATACACGGTTGGAAACCTTGGTTCGAAAGAAACAAGTTCCATCATTTATGCATGCACACCCTCCACGGCATACACATGCTCCACACGGACACCATCAATACATGTATGCTCATGTGTACACATGTACACATTGTGGCCGAAAAGGCCATCTTGCTAAATTTTGTTATGATAGATTAAATGTTTCAAATTTAGCAAAGAAATTTGTGTGGGTTAGGGAAGGGACTAACCCCCATGGACCCAACAAGATGTGGGTACCAAAGACCACCCCTCCTATTATTTTTGATGTAGGTGTGGGCTCTCACATGACGTGAGAGTAATGACACCTTGGAGTGGATGCGTTCCGGACTTAAAGGAAATCAATTGGATGCATCACTTTCAAGGGAAGATTTGGTGGAGATGACCACCATGTTTTGGAGACAAGGAGAGTTGCCTTCTAGGTTTTGGTAACAATTCTTAACTCCTTATTATTGTTTACATGCTTTCATATTGATGTTTTATAGCATGTTATCATTGTCTTTGGATTAGTATGTAAATGCCATGATTATTAGATCCTTGACATACATATATAGTATTTGAGAGACACATGCTTGCATGAACCCATTCTTAGTGTTCTCACTTTTGTTTAAACTATAATGTACATCATGAATCTAATACATGTAAATTTACATAGTAATCATGTCTTAGTTTTATCATGATGATTTTTATCTTATTTTTGATGCTTCATGTTAAGATTACTTGTTTAGATGTTAGTTTTCATTAAAACTAGGATTTATACTTGTACATATAGTGGGCCACAATAAATCTATATATGTTTGAACTTAATTGCTTATTTGAACCCATTAGGTGTGCTAGTATAGTCTAGTTTTGATGATTCATACATTTTAAACTTGTATTCCCATTTTGGATTTGTTTTATGAGATTTTCACTTCATGTATATGGTTGTATTGCCAAACTTTAAGATATACATGTATACCCCATGAGTCATTTGCCTTTCATGCAAATCTATATATATGGACTCAATTGTGTTTAAGGATATGTATGTATACTTCTTGTGTTGACAATTCATACATATACCATGAAATAAAATTTGTTTTGGTGAAGTTTTTCTTGATTTTGTGTTTAAATTGTTTAACTTCATGTATATGTCTATCTTGTCCAAACTATTAGATATACATGTTTATTCTTTTGAGCCACGTGCCTTAATGCATATATTTTGTGGACTCATTGTGTTTTGGATATGTATGTATACTTTAGTTTGTATTAGACATACATATGCCATGAAAGTTAAATAAGTTTTGATGATTTTCGTGTTCTCTATATTTAAGGAATAATTGAGTTTAATTGAATATTTTCATGATTATGATCTTCACACTTTATTTGTACACTCACATTTATTGATTACTCATGTGTTTGTTTTCATGAGTCATTTTTATGCCTAATTGACTTGAGTGTTGATTATCATGTGAATTTCATGTTTTCATGAAAATTAATTTTGTTTTATTCCTTGCTTGAAGGATTCCGTACTAGTTTACAAATTTTTCATATAACTAGTTGCGATATTCTTCATTTTGGTAGAGTTTTTCAAACAAAGCTTATTTTCAAATCTATTTTTGAAAACCCCTACCATCCATGGGCGGATGGATGGGAGATCATGGTCTTGTATGCTTTAAAATGAAAATCGTTTAAAACTTGAACCTTGATTGGGAGGTATTGTAATATGATGTATACACTTGAACTTATTGCTATGTCAATGGTATCATTGAACCTTTTCAATCGGTATCATTTTGATCCTTTTTGTATACTCATATGTTTATTGTGTATGTATATTTTCAATTGGTATCATCTATTGGTGATTGGTACTCATTCTATTTCATACACATATACTTGTTTTATTTGTGCTTAAGATATAAATTTTTCACAAAATCTTGTTTATGCTAGTGCTTGAGCTTCAATTTGTTTCAATTGATTACTTTTAAATTGGTATCAAGCCTATGCATCATTTTAGTTGGTATTTCATAAAGGGGGAGAAAATTTAATTTTGTCTTTCAATTGGTGATTCTTCAATTGGTATTTGTTTCCCACTCCCTTACTTTATGATTGAAAATTTCATATTGGTATCATATGTTTAATATGAAAATTATTTACAATTGGTATCAAAATTTTGTTTAGACATTCAAATTTATTATGTTGAATATCAATTGATATCAAGATGTTCATGTGTTTTTTGCTTAAAATTGGTATCTAAAAATTTTTTAAAAAAAAAAAATACAAAAGTTTTGATTTGTATTGACTATATGCATATAGATTCATGTTGAGTGTATTGTGTATTGAAGAGCTTAACATCTCTTCTTTATGTGGTACACGTGTGTAGGGGGAGCTTCACATCTCCTCTTATGCATTACATAATGTGTGTTATGTGAATTAGGGCTTAACATCCCTCTTTCATGTAATGCATATGTGTAGGGAAGCTAACTTAGCGTCTTCCTCTTCATGAATGTATATAGCATATAACATCTATTGATCTTTGTTTATTTTCTATTGATATCAAGATGCTTCATTGACATATTTATCTATTGATATCATGGTGTTTATAGTCACCCTTATTGACCTTGTTTTTTGTTTTAGACAAAAGGGGGAGAACATTGCTTTATTGTTTTGATTGACTTAAAAGGGGAGAAAGATTTTACCCCTCATTTTATTATTTGGATTGTTTAACCCCTTCTTGATCTTTTTGTTTGACAAAAAGGGGGAGAAAAATTTGTTTGATTTGATTTTACTTTGAACCCTTTATTGATGATTGACAAAAAGGGGGAGAAGTATTTGAGTTTATATGCATGTTTTCATTGCTTAAGAGGGAGAAGTATTTGTCTTCCTTGTTATTTATGCATATATGTTTTTGTATTGCAAATAGGAGAAAAAGATTTTGATTTATGCTTGTTGCATGTTTTATCTTCATACTTGCATACATATTCATGTGTTTCATTTCCATATCGTATTATTTATGTCTATGCATGAGTTAAGGGGGAGCTTCTTTGAAGCTTAACTTTAATCCATGCATATATAACTCCATGAGTTTTGTCATCATCAAAAAGGGGAGATTGTTGGCCCAAAGGCCTTCCACTCTAGTTTTGATGATGATTAACTCATGTAGTTATGTTTACTAATAATCTTGTGTTGTTTAAGTTTCAGATCATTAACCAAGATATTAGTGGTGATTAGCTTCAACAAGGTGTTTAGAAGCTTTTCATGATGATTCCAGGGCCAAAGCTTAAAGATCACACATTGCCTAGCCCATGGATGGAATTTTGGAGCAAGTCTACTTGAAGATGAAGATCATCAAGAAGACTTAGGTATCCATAGTTTAGTTAGTGTGTTTAGATCCAATTTGTAAAGCTTAGTATAGTTGATATGCTCAAGTGCACAACACACACGTTTCATGATTTGGATTTTGGTTTTCATGGATAGTAGATCAAAACAAGTTTACTTTATTTTTATGTATATTAGATATGTTCTAGATATACATACATGCTTTAAAGTTGCTAGACAAACTTATTTTGACTATCCTATTCATGTTTTGGAAAAATCAAGTTTGACAAAAATACAAGTTTTGTTTTTGATAAAATTTGCAAGACTCAAAAAGGAATTGAATATGTTGATACATGTCTTGAAACTTTTATCACTTGTTTGAGTTTCAATATAAAATGATAAAACAATTCTTATGGTATTTTTAAAGAGATAAAAGATTTTTTAGAAAATATTTTTCCAAGTTTTCTGGTCCAGGACTCTCCACAGTCGACTAAGCCAGGTTATTAGTCGACTTGGCTGATGTCGGTCGACCAGGCCGGTCGACCGGACGTGCACAGATCTGTGCACGTTTGGAGTCACTGGGACGGTTGACCGAGCCGGTCGACCGGGTCTGAGAGCTCTGCTCTCGGGTTGTTTGGGTCGACCGTGCCGGTCGACCGGGATGAGAGCTCTGCTCTCTGTTTGATTGGGTCGACCGGGCCGGTCGACCGCAGTTGCCCAACGGTCATATTTCTGACCGTTGGCGGTCGATCGGGTCGGTCGACCGGCAGCCTGTCAGGCTGCCAGCTCAGCCTAACGGCTAGTTTTCTGATGGGCCTATATAAACCCCATCTCTTTGGGGATTTTGGCGAAGTTTTTGAAGAGAAAAAATTCTGATTTTCTGAGGTGTTTAAAAGAGTTTTTAAAAAGAGTTTGTGGGCTTTAAAACTTCTCATCTTCATTGTTTTGGGTTTTTGGAAAATCAAAGAAAACTAGGTTTTGGGATTTTGATTTGATCTTGCATTTTCTATCTTTTACAAGAGACTTCCCAATTAGTTTTTCTTTGTTGCTTGTTTCCAAAACACCTAGTTTTCCACACTTGAGCTATCATACTATCCTAATCTATTTAGGATCTTGTTTTTGTGGAAAAGAAAAGAGAAAAGAAAAGAGAGATTGAGTTTGTGGTTTTTGGAACCACTTGTTGTAAACACCCTTATTCTTGTTGTATCCCTCTTAGGTAGAGGTGATCGGGTGATTGGTTTGCTCCCTCTAGAGAGAGGTGGAGGTTGATTGTAAACCCTCTTGGGTAGAGGTGTTGGTTGTTGTGGTTGTTTGGATAAGGGCCTACCCCTCTTGTGTGAGGAGGTGTTTTGTTTGAGAGAGGAGTTAGGTACTCCATTATTGTACAAATCCTTCTCGGTGAAGGTTCCCTCGGTGGGAGTCCTCGGTGGACGGTATAGTGGATTGGAAATCCTACACGGTGGTGTAGGCGGGGATGTAGAGCTAGGGGCTCGAACCTCGAAACATATCATGGTCTTTGCGATTGATCCAATATCTCTCAACTCTTACTCTCTTTACTTTGTGCAAGCATCATTTCATTCAAGCATCATTCTTTCATTGCATACATATCTTATACATTGCTTGTGTTGCCTTGCATCTTTTATATTGCAATTCATTCTTATATGCTTGGCTTGATTGTGTGTGCACATATTTCATATTGCTTGGATTGCTTGTGTGTGTGTGCCTAACTTATACTCATCCAACAAGAGCGTCACATAGCACCTCAACCCATTTCAAGGGGAATCAAGAGGAGTTAGTCAAGAGCCCTTCACGGGAAATTCGGCTACACTTGTTGTATTGTATTAAGTTTGTGCAACATTTGCATTAGCTTCCGCATTTAGAGCATTTAGTTTCTAGATTAGCACTTACACCTATTCACCCCCCCCTCTAGGTGTACTTTCACAAGAGTCACGATATCAGGTCAATGTACTTGTACCACATGAAAGCATATCCAGTAAGGATTAGCATGTGTCATATACCGGGGGTCAGGATCAGGTAACAAGTATGACATATATCAAGTACTGGTGTCTAATATCAAGTGCTGTGGATCAGATATCAAATATAACATATCAAGTGTCGGTGTCATATATCAAGTACCTGGATCAAGTATCAAATATAATATATCAAGTGCAGGTGCCATAAATTATGCATCAAGTATAACATGTCAAGTGTCAGGTAAATACCGAGTACAATATCATCTATAAGCTTGTATAGCAAGAAATCATATACTAAATATTACATCAGCAAGTGTTAGGCATGTTACGGTAATAATAAGATGTCCACATATAAATATCATGCTATAAATCAAGTGTGTTATTTTTAAGTTTAATATAAACACTCGCCTGAAATCGGAATGAAATACCAGGTTACAATCCGAGAAATCTGCGAACCGGTGCGAGCAAGCCACTAGCCCATATGTATATATTAAATATATAAATATAAATATTTATATAATTATTAGAGGGGGAATGAGAGAGGAGAGACAGGGGAGAGAGAAAGTTGCAGGAAGGAGAGAGAGAAAATAGGGTATTTTTAGAAAGGAATTAGGAATTAAAAGGGGAAGGGTATTGATTGTAGATATGGGAAAGTAATTTAGGGGTGAGGTGGAGAGTATTTTAGGGATGTGGAAAGTGAGTTTATTTAGGGAAAAGAAAGAGAAAAGAAAAGAAAGAAAGAATAAAGAAGGAAAGAAGAAAGAAGGAAAGAAAGAAAAAATGGAGGAAGGGGGAGGTGGACAGCGGTCGGCCATCGCCGGCGGCCTAGCGGCAGCGGCGGCGCCGCCAGGGGAAGGGGTGTGCGTTCTGGCCTAGGGGAGGGGAGGAGGGGGTGTGGTGTTGTTTGGTGGTTGTTGTTGTTTGGTGAAGTGGGTGGTGGTGGTAGTTGATGGTGGTGGTGGTTATGGTGGTTGTGGTGGTTGTTGGAGGTGGTGGGGAGTTAGAGGAGGAGGAGGTGATGATGGGCTGGTGGGAGTGGTGGATTTGATGGAGATGGTGGTGAATTTTGGAGAAGAAGAGGTGGGAGAAGTTATGGGTTTTAGTTGGAATTGGAGGTGATGGGTTGATGGTTGAATGAAAAGGAGGTGGTGGAGTGAAGAGGGGGTGTGGGGGAGGTGGCCCCCGCCTAGGGGGTGGAGGTGCGACGGTGGCTCCGGTGGTGGAGGCGGCGGTGATGAAGTGGGAGTGTGGTTTTAGTGAAAAATGAAAATGGAGAAGATGAAGGAAGAAATAGGGAAGAAGGAAAAGAAGTTTAAGTAGAAATAAAGGGAAAGGAGAGTAATAGAGAGGGCATGGGGGGAGGAATAAGGGGTGTGCTACTGCTGTTTGCAGCAGTAGGGAGTGGCCGGTGGTGGTTGAAATGTAAGGTATGGGGGGTGGAGTGAAGGGGAAGAAAAGAAAAGAAGAAGAGGGAAGAAAATAAGGGAAAAGGAAAAAATAAGGAAAAGAAAAGAAAATAATAAAAAAATTTATTATTAAATAATTAATTTATTAGAATATCTGGGAGTATAAAGTAGAGGAATAGAGAAGGAAAAGCAAGAAAAGAAAATGTCGGTAAATAATATTATTATCTTAATAGGGCGAAAATTTGACTGTTTCAGCAACATTCCAAAAAATTGTTAAAAATAGAAAATATTATTTTAAGATGCTTGGTGAATCAAATTCAAGAAATTAAATGTAATTTTCAAATTAAAAATTCTGAAATCTTCTGGCGATACCGGTCGACGCCAGAATCGGCCAAATTTTGATAAATTTAGAAAAATCTCGAAAAATGTATTTAGATAGAAAATAAAATTTTAAGAAGTAATGTGAAATCCATTTTTGAAAATTCAATCCCTCAAAAATTCGGGAATCAGTTAGCGATCCGACCAACACTGGTTTTTGAGATTTTGCAAAAAAATCCTGAAAGTTTTCAAAAAAACATGAAAATCTAAAATATTAGAAAACAGTGTCTAAAATAGAAATCAGTCAAATCAGACTTCCAGAAGGTCAAATCAGGCAGGAGGCTGGCATCGGGTTCTCAGTCCGGGTCAGGGCTGACTCTAGGTCTGAGAATTCAGATCCGATACACAATAACATAATCAATCACAACCTAAGGACAAATACTGGAGGAAAATTGAATTAATACGATCAAAAAATTTAGGACACGTATCTGTGTACGTATCCTGGGAACAGGGTGCTACAGTAAAGTTTTCACATTGGGAACGTAAGAGGTCAATTTTAGCCTTCTTTACTTGTGATGTTCCCTCATGAGTGACTAAAAGGTGAGTCCAAATCTCATATACAAATTTGCAGGGTATGACTCTAGCAATGTCATCATCATTAAGAGCTTGAAGAAGGGCATAGTGTGCCCTAGCATTAGCGTCAAACTCTTTTGTAGCAATATCAGACCAAGTGTCCTCATCGCCAAGGGGCGCGCTAAAGGTGTAGTCACCGCCTTTGCAACCCGGCTTCCTAAGGATTGTAAAAACACGGTCATCTTAACCTTCCATATGAGAAAGTTAAGGCTATCAAACTTGGGTGAGATCTTAATACCTTTAGCCATATTTACTAAAGTGTATGAGGATGAAATATGAAAAAGATGATTAGCAATTAAGGATCTCTCTAAGGTTGTTAAACCAAGAAACTAGAGGCCAAGGGTCTGATACCAATTGAAAAACACCTAGAGGGGGTGAATATGTGTTATGCTAATCAAATGTTCTTTTAAAAACTAGTTAAGATGTATGATGCAAGCGGTCACTCAAAACAATAAATTGAAGCTGAATTTCTGGTGAAGGGCTTTAGAACTTCTCCTCTTTGATTCCTCTAGATGATGAGTTGAGGTGCTTAATTGCTTCCTTGTTGATATGAGTATAGACCGAAAATGCAAGACGATGAAATGAATGCAATATGGAAACAAGAAAAATAATATCACAAGTATAGGAATGTAAAACAATAAAGAGCAAGAAGACATCAATCGCAAATACAAGAAAATTTGTTTCGAGGTTCGAGCCACTGCTCTATGTCCCCGCCTTCACCACTATGAAGGATTTCCACTAAATCCACTAAGAGAACTTCCACACAGGAATCTTACACCCAAGAGATTACAATTGGTCTACACAAGACTGGAGTACCCAACTCTAACAATACTATCCTCCACACAAGAGGAACCACAACTCAAAGGAATACAAGTCACTTGGTGATTTAGGAAGACCACAAACACTTTCTTACAACTTCTTATAGAGTAGAGTATGATTTTAGGCTCAAGAAGTAAAGTGAGAGAAAAATTTCAGTAGCAAGATTTAGAAGACTTGAAAACCAACTGAAAAATTTTGCAATAGAAAGAACTTTAAAAATGGAAAGCAATGAACACTTCTTCTCTTGAAAACACTTGAAACTTGGATATTTTCTTATGGAAAACTAAAGACCCATGACTTCTATTTATAGGCAAAGGATAAATACCATTCATAAGTGATACTAGATCATTATGGGTGAGTTTAACCACTTAGAAATAAGAAATAGCCGTTGGAACCTATTAAAAACAAAACAGATCCAAAATAGAACCGTTGGTGCCAGTTTGGACAATTGCCGGTCGACCGGCAAGCCACTTGGCAAATAGTCGTTGGCCCCGGTCGACCGTAGGGCAATTTTAAAAAGAGATTTTTAAACTGCCGGTCGACCGACCCGGTCGACCAGCACAAACCAAGAGCAAGTGTCATGCAGTTGATCGACCGGTCGGTCGACCTCAGGGGTTGACGGTTGACCGATCCGGTTGACTGACAAACGTGTACAGCGTGCACGCCTACGGCCACAAGGCCCGGTCGACCGATCGGTCGACCGTTTTGGCCTGAAACAGTTACGGTCGACCAGCCGATCGACCGTTGTGGCCTGAAATAGCTTTAAAATAGATTTTTGAACTTGGAAATATTTTTAAAATATTTTGCATTGGTTTGAGAGTGATGTAGCATAGTATAGGAGATAAAATACATGTTCTAAACTTGATATAAAAATTTGAAAAATTTATGAAACATGTATATTAACCGAACGTGCAACAAACCAATATTATCCAAAACTTGTATTTTTGTGTGTGTAGTTTCTTAAGCACATCTATCATATCCTTACTCTTTAATATATTGAAATCTTATAAGAGTCTAGGTGACTATAAGATTTTCAATTCGGGTTTTCCATTTGCATCGTTGAGTTAAATTCTTGATCCCGTATTTCACTCATCTAGAGTCAACACCACCTTCGTTTAGGGGAAGAAATTCTTGAATCCTTAAAACCCTGAAATAATCTTAAACACTTAAACTTAATTAGTACAAATAACTATATATATTTTGTGATCATCAAAACTCTAAAACCGGGTGATTGTAACCTTGGGCCAACAAAATGAACATGATAGATCGCTTGCTGCTGTAAAATCATCAAAAATCAACCAAACTAATTAAAAAACAACAACTAACATTAGATCTACATAAGCTATTTAATAAAATTGATGAAGATCGCAAAGAATCACAGATCTTCACAACAAACCACGAAAAGAAAAAATAAAAATTGAAAAAAATAATAATATAGAGCTCACTATATTAGAAAGGCACAGAGATTTTCGCCATGTCAACGAAAATCGGGGGCGACTTTGAAATGAGACTACATCGAGGGCAATGAGGAAGGATAAAATAGAAAATAAAAATATATAAAGAAGTGGTGGTTGGGAGGAATCAATTTATGTTGAGTGGATGAGGCTGTAGCGAATAAAAATAATGGGGTGAGTTTTTTTCCTAATTATGAAGAAATGTAGGTGGTTGAAGCGAATTTTTCCTAATGTTTTAGTTTTATTTGATTTTTTAACTAAACCAATTTTATTTTGGTTTGCTCTTTTTTGAGATTCTCATTTTTTTCCTTTGTGAATTAAGTATCAAACTGTTATATTGAGGAGAAACGAATTAATTCAATGAAGAATATCTTAATGTCGATCTAGGGCAAGGATTAATTGGGTATATAACATTAAGCTAAGTTGCCATTTCCCTTTACAATGGGGAATTGAACCCTACGAAGTAGTTTAAATCTCAAAAGGAGAGGACATAGTGTTTTACAGATTCTTCTCTTTCTCTCTACTCTCTTTGAGCTTTCTCTAAATATTTTTGTTCACATAGCCTAAAGCATTTATCTTAAGGTCAAAGTCCAATCCCTTGTTGAGAAGTTGGAGTTATCGTTTTATTTTATTTTTATTTCTTTTATCTTTTTTACCAATTTAGTTCTACAAAAGTAACGTAGGAGGAGTCCGGTTTAACGGTCAGGGTGCTAAAAGTGTGTGATGTCTTTCCCTTTTTTCAATAACTGTATCCAATACGAGTGGTAACTCCATGCTCAAATAGGCACCACGGTCCCAAAACGCTAAAATTCGGGTAGGATTCGAATCGGATTGCTGAACAAAACGCCATAACATTCCCTAATTGGCAAATTTTATTAAGGGCATGTCTGTTTGGTGGAAAATGACCCAGAAAATTGAACTTTGTAGGCCCCACGAGCTTTTCCACTAAAACATGTTTGTTTGTTTGTCTGGGAAAAAGGCTCAAAAAAACTGTGCCAGTTTTCCTGAGCGGGCTGCAAGTGAGTGAAAAACTGACTGCTGTCAGGCTTAAATTTTTCTGAGAGAAGCCTGATAGCAGTCAGTTTTCTCTGGGCAAATTTCACAGCCCACATAGGCCTTAAGGTGGATGCATTCTTCTATGATCCTAGACGCTGATGAGATTCAATTTCAGTCAAAAACGTTTCCAGATGTTTCAGAAGAAATTCCATTCCCAATCACACATCTAATTTAACCCCCATGTCACACCCCAAGCGTCTTTTGGAGAGTAAACGGTGTACCGTTAAGATCTCCCGCGTGTCACACCTCAAGTTCCACGCACCATAACCAAAAGAGAGACGCAAAAACGTCTCCTTTAGGAAATCCCGGGTGGCCCTGAGCTGCATGCATGTCCATCATACAAGCACACACATACGTACAAAGCTAAGTGCAAGCCCTCTGACTTTTGCTGCATTTACAAATGCATTAATTCCCCTTTGTTTCCATATAGAGTTCAACAGCCAGGTGTTTCATCTTCTTGCATATATATGATGAATTTGAACCAGCCTTGCTCTTCAGACCTAGCTTTCTCTCTCATCCTCTTCCTTTGAGAATTTTGGTGGTGGCTGCCAACTTCTCCTGTCTTCACCATGGTAATGTATATTTGATAGCTTTCGTTTGATTGATTACATGGGTGAAATATTATTGTTTTTTTTTTTTTTTTCCTTTCTTCTTTCCATTTAATGTTTTTTTTTTTTTTCATAGATAGATTGGCTGGCAATTTATGTAAATGTCAATTGCTTCTGCTTTTTTCTGTTGGTAGAAGTCACCCAAGTTCATGGTATTTGCTAAAATATAAGACTTATGGATCATCTTCATTTAGCAACAAAGAAAGAAGAAGAAATCTTTAAGATAGTCCTAAATTCTTTCGCGATTCTTGCCACGATGTACAATTTTGTAAAATCTAATAAATTTTTAACAGTGGAAAGGGAACCTAGAACTGATGGTTGGGGTACCTGGAACAGGTAAGGATATTTGATTGTCAACGAAAAAATTTAAAAAGAGGTCAGGGAATTTTTTCTACTATGGGGCATTATTCACATAATTATGCAAAAGGTAATTTAAAAGGACCAAAATGTCAAAAGATAAAACACTAGTAGATGGATAACCTAAATGAGATATAATCAATTTCCGAAGAGTTTTTAATATATACACCCCTTTATTTTTTGAATTTTTACCTTGTTTCTATGACCTTGTGTGGCGGATAAAACTCTTCCACGAGCAACTGGACGCGATCGAACCTGAACAGATAAAGAAGATGCCTTTTTAAGTTAGGAGCACCAGTGCAGTGCCGACCTAACACCCTTGGGCGTGAGAGTCAGTAATTGGTAAGGAGGGAGGACCGGCAGAAGGAAAACGCCAGTGTAGCTATGGTGAGCTAACAGAGAAAAACTGCTAGCATGATGTGATAAATGCTCTAAGTATTAGAGAAGTGACCTATTTTGTTGGCCCAAAGGCCCATCACTCTAATTTTGATGGTAATTAACTCATGTAGTCATAGTACTAATAATCTTATATTTATATAGTTTCAGATAAACTATCAAGATCTTAGTAGGTGTTTAGTTTCAACAAAAGATTCGAAGTTAAGTTTTGAAGCTAGCACGTGTTGGTTCAAGAACTCGCACTTCAAAGATCGCATCAAGTACTCAAAGAGGAGTTTAGCTCACGGATCAAGTTTGAACCAAGTCCAAAAAGAGAAGAAAATTTTCAAGAGAAGATTTTCAAGAAGACTTGAGTCATGTTTGTAAGTGTTAAGATTTTATTTTTAAATAAAATATAATGATAGATTAGTTGTGGATTGCTCAAGCTCATACACACACACAAAATTTATATGTGTTTTCATAAAATAGTTTTAGTTTTAGGAAATACCGTTTTGGTTTTGAGCTTCAAATTATACATACTTATGTTTCATGATTAGATTTCATCAAAACAAGTTTATATGGGTTTTGAATTTCATCCATGCACATTGTTGGTTCAAATATTTAGAAAAACTTATTTTATGTTTCTATATCATGTGTTCGAGTTTTGTATTTATCAAAACTTATTTTAAAGCTTATTGTCAAAAACATAGATATTTCATCTTATATGTTTGGATCATATCCATACACACTAAGCTCAAAAGTGTTTAAAATATCTTATTTTTGTATTTGAAGAAGTTTTAAAAAAAATCATTTTTCAAATTAAAGATTGATTTTGAAAAATAGGGATTTTTGTTAAAGGCAAAATTTCTATATTACAAAAATGGTTCAAAACGTTTGTAATATGTATTATTTTTGATCACACATATTTATATTTTAAAGTATTTTAATGAACTTATTTTTGTAGATTTTATGTGATTTTATGAGAATTTATATGAGTTTATAAGACCAAGTTTTTAATCCAAAATTTTTTAACCTGGCCTTCTGGCGGTCGACCGGGTCGTCGACCGATGTGCATAGATACGTGCATGGCCTTTGGCTTGAGGGCCGGTCGACCGGGTGGTCGACCGATCCAGAGTGAACTCTCTGGATCTGGCCCAGATTGACCGGGCGATTGACCAGCCAAAGAGCTTTGCTCTTTGGATCTTGCCTCGGTCGACCGGCCGGTCGACCGACGATTATGACCAGGGTATGGTCCGGTAGGCTCCAACAGTCAAAAATATGATCGTTGGCCGGTCGACAGGCCGGTAGACCGACAGGTCATTTGACCTGCAGATTTGACCCCAACAGCTATATTTTTGGACTCTATGAAAGAGAGCTGTTTTGGCTTGTTTTACACAAGATTTGAAGAGGGTTTTAGAGCGAGTTTTTCTCATCTCTCTTTGGGTTTTTCCCCACTTATTTTCTAAAATTTTCATATCAAAATTAGAGTTTTCAAAAGTATTTTGAAAAGAAATTTCTTGAGTTTTTTCACCACAACTCTATCTTGTTTTTCTCACACAAACTTTAGCTTTCAATTGCTATATCAATCCTCTAAGGATCTTTGTTGTGAGAGTTATTTTTATGATCAAGAGAAGTGATCACAAGATTTCATTCTTGTATTATGAGGAGTGATAGAGATAGAGGCCTCAGTGAAGAGAGTTTTGTGGTGATCAAGTGAAGTGATCACCAAGTGTTCCAACTTGTGGTTGGAGGAGATGTAAAAGGTGCGGCCTCGGGAAGCTAGTGGTTTTGCGTGTGTTGTTCTTGTGAGAACAAGTAAGGGACTTACAGGTCCAAGAGTTCTAGTGTGAACTCATTGTAGGTGTTACGGAATCGAGTGATCTTGCGGGATCGATTCTAGTAGAAATCCTTCATAGTGTTGAAGGCGGGGACGTAGAGCAAGGGTGCTCGAACCTCAAAACAATTCTCCTGTGTTTGTGATTGCTCATCTCTCTTTCACTTGTGTTTTATATCTTGCAAGCTCTTATTGTTCATCCATATTGCTTGCTTGATATTTCCTTGTGCTTAATTGATATATGTTTGGGATTGTTTGCTCACACTTGTATTCAACCAAGAGAGTTATAGTGGCACCTCAATTCTTAATCTAGAGGAATCTTGAGGAGATAGTCCAGAGCCCTTCACCGGGATTTCGGCTACACTCTTGTGTTATATCTTGTGTGTCAGCTTAATAGCTTTAGTTTGCATAAATAGTTTTTAATTCCGCATCATTTGCATTAGATTAGCTAGTATACCTATTCACCCCCCCTCCCCTTCTAGGTGTATTTTCACATTTCTCGCTAGAGAAAGAGGTGTAAGTACACTTGATAAAGTCGGTGGAGTGGATGTGAATAGATGCAGATCTTTAACTGTTTAGGTTGAATCTGTTGATCTTTGTAACCACTGAGATCCTATCCAGATTGTAGGATTGATATGGAGGAGGTTTATTAATTGCTATCTCCAACTGCTCTATTTAGCTGCAAGGTGGTTTTGGACAAGGAAGAGCATAAAGTCGCAAAATAGATTTTGCGATTCAAAAAAGTTCGCATCGATCTGCCTGTGGTGATGGATAAATTGTCACGTGCCAGGACATTCGATCCGTAGTCAAGTCGGCTCGTGTGGCTGTATGACTTCAGACTCTGGAGCAAGAGATGTCTTCAGAGAGGGAGCATCGGTGTAACTATCATTAGGATGGAGGTGGTTCTGGACTTCCCAGCGTCTTCTCTTGTTCTTTCGGAGAAGGCAACGTGTCACGATTCTGATTGAGGTCAAATTTCGACAACTACACCTTGTATTTTAAGTAATTTAGCAATAGTTTCATGCTATCTTGTGACAGTTAATAAAAACTAAATTAATCGTAAATTATAATAAAAATTAAATAGTTTTATGATTTATAAGTTGAAAATTGGGGTAAACTTCTCATACAGACCCAAAATTTCAGAGTTTACTTAACAAGAGGGTAACGTTACAATGTCTGGGGTGAGAGTCCCTCACATTTCGGCCGTTACACTTACCATATTAGTCATTTTAACAAATTGGTAAACTCAATTTGTAGAATTGTATTATATTATCGATCAGGCACATGCTCGAGGTTACATAGATACATATTAAAAATATAAAAACCCAAAATAATTAAAGGTCCTAAATAAGACAAACTCTAATAATAGTACTATAATCCTAAATAAAATTGTATTTATAAATACTGCCTCAATTATGAATGAAGCATCAAAAGTTTGGATAATGTATGGGACAGAAAGATGATAACGATAAATTATCTCCTGAAATAGATAAGGATGGCCTGAGACCTAGCTCAGTTGTAAAAGAGTTGGGCCGGGAAATGGAAGGTCCCAGTTCAAGATCAGGAAACAGCCTTTGATTGAAAGAAAAAAAAAAAAAAGGACAAAGGATGACACGGAATTTGCTAAAGAAATACGTATAATATGGGAGATCTGGCAACTGGTACTAGAGAATCAGATCTCTAATCATTTGTCAGGTGTCCTAGATAGAAGACACCGTTAAAACACGAGGGTAACGCAAAAAGAGCCAAAGCAGAATTTGAGTTGTGCTATGTTGTTGGAATTGTACTGAATGCGGGTCTGTATTTATTACATATTAAAGATAAGAAAATTTTCAGAATAATAGAAAATCCTAAATACGGAAACTTCAGAATAATACGAATAATAGAGAGTATAAATAAGATACATCTCAAACATAAGAGTATTATAGTTCTAAATCTAATTTTATTCCTTAACAAAAGCATATTCCTTTCTTTTTAACTTCTGCGATCAAGTTCAGTGCGATCAAGTTTAGTGCATTTATGTTTTTGTTGAGATAGTGTGGGGATGATAAAATGAAGGTAAAGTTTTGTCGCCAAAACAAAGAGAAGGTCATTTAATTCATTAGAAGTAAATTTTAAAAGTCCTAATTGCACTCCAATAATAATAAAGCTTTTTCTTGTCTCCAGTAGGAACCTTGTAGTTCTTTATTGAGAAAGGTAATGAAGCTCAGTATATTTTTCAAAGCTGAAGAAGCTTTCAACAAGTAAAGTTACATGTCGTAAAATCTGTAGCTGGAAAGACGAGAACATTGCACTTAAACTTAGGTCTTTTGTTTTTGAAAAATATTTATCTTTAAATTAATTGTTCGATAGTTCACAGCCAAAGGGGTTTAAGAAAAGAAAAATTTTACGATTTGATTATATTCTGCAATTCAAAAATTACTCGTATTTAAGTTCCAGTTTGGATATAAGATGAGTAGGAGTTGCTCCTTTATCTTTTGTGGAGGGATTCATATATGTTTAATGTATTACCCAAGTGAAGCACTAAATTCGACGGAAATATTGAATAATTTGATTTTATGATGAGAATGAAAGTTTTTTGAATTAGTCATATGTCTTAGAAGTTACTTCTGTTTTTGTGCTCTCCTTTCTTGGTTTATTTTGAAATTTGCTTTTAAATCTGGTCAAAAGGATTTGAGCCCGAATCCTTCCAACTCAAATATAACCCTCCGACATTTGAATGCAAAATCCACTCCGTTGAAGTTGATCTATATTATTTCAAGTATCTATAAATTAAAAATCAATTGTTTTGAATACTTTTTGCTCATCTATCAAGCAGCGTCAAATAGATGGTTGAAAGTAGTGAGTTTGTTAAATCTATGTCTTTAGGCATATAAATTCTCGATCCGGCCATTTGACTATGATGTAAACATTTAAAAACTCCTATAAATCAATTTTGTTAGGTTTCAAATGTTCTATACCGTTAAACTAACCAACTAACTATTTAAGCTGTCCGTTTTTTCCCACTTAATGCATGGGCAAAATGTATTTAAAACACTTGATTTTTAGTTTATAGATACTTGAAATAATATAAATCAACTTCAACAGAGTGGGTCTTATATTTGAATGTCGGATGTTGGTTTTTGAGTGGGAAAGAGTCGGCCTCAAATCTTCTTGGAAGGACACAAGTTTATCTCATATATATATATATATATATATATATATATATATATATATATATATATATATATATATATATATATATATATATATATATAGAGAGAGAGAGAGATGTACCTCAGCCGCCAGCTGAGAGAGACTCTCTCAGCTGTCACTTCAATATGGTCACAAACTTAGTACAACATGGTTGCAAAGACTGCGACCTTGGTTGCAGTCCTTAGAAAAGACTGCGATCATGGAAGCAGTTCTCATTCTCATAAAAACACTGCGACTTAATCACAGTACTTATATAAAACTGCGACCATGATACCCGCACTCAAAATTGTAGTTGAAATTCAGCCACGTTGCATCAGCTAAGAGAGTCTCTCTCAGCTAGCGGCTGCGGTACAGATTCCTCATTCATATATATATATATATATATATATATATATATATATATATATATATATTATATATATATATATATATATATATATATATATATATATATATATATATATATATATATATATATAGAAAGAGAGAGAGAGAGAGAGAGAGATAGACTTGGCTCCTTTCTAAAGGATCCGGACCCGAATCCTTCCCATTGAAATTCAATCCCCCAACATTCAAATGCAAGATCCTCTCCGTTGAAGTTGATCTACATTATATGAAGTCCCAAAATTCATGTCATTTGAATAATTTTTTTCTTATGCATCAAGCATACGTAAAATGTGAAGGAACACCTAGAGGGGATGAATAGGTGTTAATGCTAATCTAAGAACTAAATGCGAAACTAAGTGCGCTAAATGCGGAAGCTAATGCAAATCTTGCAACACACTTAGTACAACACACAAGTGTAACCGAATTCCCCGTGAAGGGCTCTGGACTAACTCCTCTTAATTTCCCTTGAATGGGTTGAGGTGCTATGTGAAGCTCTTGTGGTTAAGTACAAGTGATGCACACACAAACAACCAAGCATACACAAGATATAGCAATATGAAATATGCAAGGCACAAACAAGCAAATAGATATGATATGACAATATGAATTATGCTCAACACAAGCAAATATGATATGATGATTAGAATGATGCTTTGCACAATTAAATGAGAGAGAGTTAGAGAGACAAGTGGATCAAACGCAAACAACAAGATTTGTTTCGAGGTTCGAGCACCCAGCTTTACATCCCCGCCTACACCACCGTGTAGGATTTCCAATCCACTATCAACGTCCACCGAGGACTCCCACCGAGGGAACCTTCACCGAGAAGGATTTTTACAACAAGGGAGTACCGAACTCCTCTCTCAAACAACCACCTCACAACCGAGGGGTAGGCCCTTAGCCAATACAACCACAACACCTCTACCGAAGAGGATTTATAAACCAACACTCCACCTCTCACTAGAGGGAGCAAACCAATCACCCGATCACCTCTACCGAAGAGGGATACACAAAGAATAAGGGTGTACAACAAGTGGTTCCAAAGACCACAAACAATCTCTCTTTCTTTTCTCTTTTCCACAAAAACAAGATCCTAATAGATTAGGATAGAATATAGCTCAAGTGTGGAAACAAGGTGTTTTTGGAAACAAGCAACAAAGAAAATACTTGGGAAAACTCTTGTAAAAGATAGAGAATGAAAAACAATACAAATATCCCAAATTCCTATTTTCTTTTATTTTCCAAAAAAACCCAAAACAATAAAGATGGAATCCTTTTGGCTCAAAAACTCTTTTGAAAACTTGTTTAAACACTAAACAAACTCTGAAATTTTTCTTCTTGAAAACCTTATCAAAACAGCCCAAGAGATGGGGTATTTATAGCCCCATCAAGAAACTAGCCGTTAGGCTGATGTGGTAGCCTGACAGGCTGACGGTCGACCGGCCCGGTCGACCGCCAACGGTCTAAAATGTGACCGTTGGGCAACCACGGTCGACCGGCCCGGTCGACCCAAACAAACAGAGAGCAGAGCTCTCAGACCCGGTCGACCGCCCGGTCGACCATCCCAGAGCTGCCAAACGTGCACAAATTTGTGCACGTCGGTCGACCGACCCGGTCGACCGACTTCAGCCAAGTCGACTAATAAACTGACTTAGTCGACTGGTTGAGTCTGGAACTGAAAACTCGGTCAGAAAAACTGGGAAAAATATTTTATAAAAATCTTTTATCTTTTCTGAAAATCTCATAAAACTTGTTTTATCATTTATGTTGAAACACAAACAAGTGATAAAAATTTCAAGACATATATCAATCAAATCAATTCATTTTTGAGTCTTGCAAATTTTATCAAAACCAACACTTGTATTTTTCCAAACTTGATTTTTCAATACATGAATAGGAAAATCAAAATAAGTTTTTATAAGTCATTTAAGCAAGTATGTATAACTAGAATACATCTATTATACATATAAATCATGTAAACTTGTTTTGATCAATCTATTCATGAAAACTCATATCGGTTAAACTAAAAACCGAAAAACCAATATCCAAATATAAAACATGTGTGTGTTATGCACTTGAGCATATCAACTATTCTAAACTTTACAAATGGATCTAAAACACACAATCTAAACTATGGATACCTAAGTCTTCTTGATGATCTTCATCTTCAAGTTGACTTGCTCCAAAACTCCGTCCATGGGCTAGGCAATATGTGATCTTGAAGCTTTGGCCCTGGAATCATCATAAAAAGCTTCTAAACTCCTTGTTGAAGCTAATCACCAACTAATATCTTGGTTAAAGATCTGAAACTTAAACAACACAAGATTATTAGTAAACATAACTACATGAGTTAATCATCATCAAAACTAGGGTGGAAGGCCTTTGGGCCAACAAAATGAACGGTCAAAAATAGTATTTTTCTTAGATTTATGACTTTAGACATGCAAATTCTCAATCCGACCATTTGATCATGATCTAAACATTTAAAAACCCATACATACTAATTTTTGTTAGATTTCAAATATTAGACAACGTTCGACTAAATAACTCACTACTTTCAGCCGTCCGTTATGCGCCTACTTGATGGATAAGCAAAAGTATTCAAATCACATGATTTTTGATTTTAAAAGACTTCAAATAATGTAGATCAATTTTAACAGAGTGGATCTTGCATTTGAATGTCGGGGGTTGAATTTCAATGGGAAGGATTTGGTCCGGATCCTTTTGAAAGGAGCCAAGTCTGTGTGTGTGTGTGAGGAATCTGTACCTCAGCCACCAACTGAGAGAGAATCTCTCAGCTGGGGCAACGTGGCTGAATTTCAACCATAATTTTGGGTGCTGGTTCCATGATCGCAGTTTTTTTATGAGGATTGTGATTAAGTCGTAGTATTTTTATGAGAACTGCTGTCATGATCGCAGTCTTTTTCTGAGGACTGCTACCATGGTCGCAGTCCTAATTACACTGAAAATATATAATTTTTTAGGACTGCGACCATGTTGCAGTGGACTGCGACCATGTTGCAGTAAGTTGCGACCATATTGAAGTGACAACTGAGAGAGTCTCTCTCAGTTGGCGGCTGAGCTACATTTTTCTCATATATAGCGGCTGAGCTACATTTTTCTCATCTCTCAGCTGGCGGTTGAGCTACATTTTTCTCACATATATGTGTGAGTGTGTGTGTGTGTATGTGTGTGTGTGTGTGAGAAAAATGTAGCTCAGCCGCCAGCTGAGAGAGACTCTCAGTCTGGCGCTTGAACATGGTCGCAGTTGCAACATGGTCGCAGCTGCAAAATGGTCGCAGTCTACTGCGACATGGTCGTAGTCCTTAAAAATTATATATTTTTAGTGTAATTAGGCTGGGATCATGGTCGCAGTTTTCAGAAAAAGACAGAAAAAGACTGCGATCATAGTCGCAGTTCTCCGAAAACACTGCTACCATTATAGCAATCATCAGAAAAATACTGCGACTTGATCGTAGTTCTCACAAAAAACTGTGACCATGGTAGCAGCGCCCAAATTTGTGGCTGAAATTCAGCCACGTCGCGCCAGCTGAGAGAGTCTCTCTCAGCTGGCGGCTGAGGTACAAATCTATATATATATATATATGTATATATATATATATATATATGTGTGTGTGTGTGTGTGTGTGTGTGTGTGTGTGTGTGTGTGTGTGTGTGTATATGTACCTATATATATGTACATATATGTATGTGTATATATGTACCTATATATATGTACATATATGTATGTGTATATATGTACCTATATATATGTATATATATATATATGTATGTGTATATATGTACCTATATATGTGTGTGTGTGTGTGTGTGTGTGTGTGTGTGTGTGTGTGTGTGTTGTATATATATATATATAGAGAGAGAGAGAGAGAGAGAGAGAGAGAGAGAGAAATGTAAATCAGCTGACACAGGAGGCAACTCCCTCCTATGTCGCACTCAAAAATCGTATTTTCTGAGTGAATTTTCAAGATCCGACCGCACATTATCATATTCAAATTCTAAGATATGCACATATAAAAAATCAAGTGATTTGAAATACGTTTACTCATTGATCTAATCGTTCCATTTTGTTCTATTGTTAAAAACCGTTAATGTTTGAACCCAAAGAAAATGGAGTAAACAAACTTCAAATCACTTAATTTTTTATATGTGTATATCTTAGAATATGAATATGATAATGTGCGGTCGGATCTTGAAAATTTACTCGGGAAATTAATTTTTGAGTGCGACATAGGAGAGAGTTGCCTCCTATGTCAGCTGATTTACATTTCTCTCATATATATATATGTGTGTGTGTGTGTGTGTGTGTGTGTGTGTGTGTGTGTGTGTATGTGTGTGTGTGTGTGTGTACACACACACACACATATACATATATGTATATATATGTGTACATATATATGTACATATATGTACCTACATGTACATGTACATGTATGTACATGTACATATATGTGCATAGATGTACATTACATATATGTACATCTATGTATATGTACATCTATGTACATGTACATATATGTACATATATATACACATATATGTGTTGGCCCATCGCTCTAGTTTTGATGATGATTAACTCCTGTAGTTATAGTACTAATGATCTTGTGTTTAATGAGTCTCAGATATGTGATCAAGATCTTAGTAGGTATTTAGCTTCAACAAAGAATTTAAAGTCAAGTTTTGGAGCTAGCACGTGTTGATTCAAGAGCTTGTGCATCAAAACCATATCAAGTACTCAAGAGGAGTCTAGCTCATTGGATCAAGGTTTGGACCAAGTCAAGAAGAAGAAGAAGACCTTCAAGAGAAGACTTGTGTCTAGGTTTGTTTGTAGTAAGATTTTGTTTTTAGATAAAAAGTAAAGGATAGATTAGTTAGTGGATTACTCAAATATCATATACACTCACACACAAGATTTATATGCATTTTCATTATAGAGTTTTCGTTTTGAAAAAATACCGGTTTTGGTTTCTTATACATGTGTTTTATCAAAATCTTATTTTAAAGCTTAATGTCAAAAAATATAGATATTTCATCATATATGTGTAGCGGATCATATCCATACACACTAAGCTTTAAAAGTATTTAGAATATCTTGTTTTTATATTTGGAGGAGTTTTGGAAAAATCGGTTTTCAATTTGAAAAAATCATTTTGGAAAATACAGAATTTTGTTTAAGGCAAAACTTTCATATTATAAAAATAGTTCAAAATGTTTGTAACATGTTTTAATTTTTACTCAAATATGTTTGTATATCAAATTATATTACTGAACTTATTTTTGTAGATTTTTAGAGAATTTATGAAATTTTATTGAAGGTAAAAAGCCAAGTTTTTAATCCCTGAAAAATTGCTGGACTGGTCTTCTGCCGGTCGACCGCACCGGTCGACCGTCGTGCACAAACGTGCACAGCCAAGGGCCGATCGACCGCACGATCGACCGCCAGAGAGTCTCTGCTCTCTAGAAATGGCCCGGTCGACTGCGTGGTCGACCGCTGGGTCATTTGCCAGGCAACGGTCGACCAGCCGGTCGACCGCTGGCTCAACGGTCAGAAATCTGACCGTTGGCCGGTCGACCGGGCTGTCAACCGCCAGCAGTCCAGATTGCTGACTAGGCCTCCAATGGCTATATTTTGGAGCCTATTTATATGGGGCTCCCTTGGACTGTTTTCTACAAGATTTTAAGTGGGTTTTTGAGCTAGTTTTTCATATACTTCTAAGTGTTTATCTCCACTTGTTTTAGAGCCAAATACTTTCATATCAAGAGAGTTTTTCAAGAGTGTTTTGCAAAAGTGATTTCTTGAGTTTTTCATCACCAAATCAATCCTTGTTTTTCTCACATACACTTGAGCTTTCCATTGTCATATCTATCCTAATAGGAGAGTTGCTGTGAGAGTGATTTTAGTTGATCAAAGTGTTTAGATCGCCAAAGTATTCATTCTTGTTTTGAGGAGGCGGACTTGCGGGTTCGCGTTGTTTTGAGTTCTAGTGAAAGCTCGATGTAGAGGTGCGACCTCGGCAAGCTAATGTGCTTGCGGTGTGTAGTTCTTGCGGGAACAAAAGAGGGACTAGTAAGTCCAAGAGTTCTAGTATAAACTCCTTGTAGGTGTTGCAGTACCGAGTGATCCGGTGGGATCGGTTTATAGTGAAAATCCTTCATAGTGTTGAAGGCGGGGACGTAGAGCAAGGGTGCTCGACCCTCGAAATAATTTTTCGTGTTTGCAATTGCTTTCTCTATCTCTCACTTGTGTTTATATCTTACATGCTCTTATTGTTCATATTCATTACTTACTTGATATACTTGTGCTTATATTGTTATATGCTTGCGGATTGTTTGCTCACACTTGTATTCAATCAAGATAGCCATAACGGCACCTCAACTCTTATCTAGAGGAATTTTGAGGAGATAGTCCAGAACCCTTCACGGAAAATCCGGCTACACTCTTAGGTTATACCTTGTGTGTTGTGCATAATAGTTTTTAGTTTGCATAAATAGTTTTAATTCCGCATTAATTCACCATTAGATTAGCTAGTCACCTATTCACCCCCTCCCCTCTAGGTGATTTCAATATGTACATATATATACACATATATACATATATGTATATATACACTTGTATCATTTCAGAAGGATTCAAACCCAAATCCTTCCCACTCAAATACAACCCTCCAACATTCGAATATAAGATTCACTCCATTAAAGTTGATATATATTATTTCAAGTACCTATAAACCAAAAACTAATAATTTTTAATACCTTTTTGTCTATCCATCAAGCGGCGCAAAATGGACGACCGAAAGTAGTAAGTTGATTAGATCTATGTCTTTAGACATGCAAATTTTCGATCCGACCATTTGATCATGATCAAAATATTTAAAACCCCTACAAACTAATTTTTGGTAGGTTTTTTAATGTTCTACACCGTTAAATTAACCAACTCACTATTTAGACCGTCCGTTTTCCCCTACTTGATGCACGAATAAAAAGTATTCAAAACACTTGAATTTTAGTTTATAGATACTTGAAATGATATAGATCAACTTCAAATGGAGTTATCTTATATTCAACTGTCGGAGAGTTATATTTGAGTGGGAAGGATTCATGCTCGAATCTTTCCGGAATGACACAAGTCTATCTCTCTCTCTCTCTACACACACAAATACTGGTCTATTTTTTCTCAGTCACACTTAACATATTTTTTAATAAAATTATGGAGGCAACATAAGGGGCATTGCATTTTGGTTGCACATAACATTACACTCACAAGTCATCTCAACTTATTTTAATTTCAATACATAAGTTTTGGAAATATTTTTTTAATTTTAATTTAAATTTTTTCTCCTTAGAGTGAAAAATGAGAAAATATATCGATAAGGCTATTCGTCTGTTAGGTCTTTTATGAGGCTATGAGCCCTCTCCATAGTGTATTTACCACCTTTTTTGTATTTGATAATTACTTCAAACTTTAATGAATGAATTAAAAAATTTTTTGTTACGTTTATAACTCAAAGAACTAAGACAATAGTAACATCAAAAAAAAAAAAAAAAAAAAATCCAAGATCTGATATTTTCCTATATTACCATTTGTATTTGTTTTGTTGCCTTGAACATTGAAAAATTAGAGAGCACAATATTTCACTACATCAATGTCAACCTAATCACAATATTAAATTAAAATTCATCGTCTGATGATTTAATGTCTCTTTTTATGATAATATTTCAAATACCTTTCGATATATTTGTTATTCAGTACATTTGCTTCTTTTTTCATTTTGAGGGAAGATTTAGTACACTGCTTATTTGTTGGTAAGTGGAAAATATGGGAATAAATTCTTCAGAATTTGAGAAATCTTGGAACAAACTCAACAACTAATTAAATATAAAATATGCAGGAATCCAATATTGAGCAAAGGGACTATGAAGATTGGAAAGGGAGGAGCATTCAACCTAACGAGCATGGTGGAAAAAGAGCAGCCTCCTTTGTCTGTGGTTTGTTTTCTAAACTTCTCAACTTTGCATTTGTATTATACAAAATTTGTGGAGATAGAATGCAATATCTTGGGGTGTTACTTTTACAACTTGAACTTGAGATTTGACAAAACTTTAGTTGGGTTCATGGGTAAGGGAAATTTGCACAAAACATTCACAATGGAAGCAGTAACTAAATATACACTACTATTAATTACTGTATTATTCCTTAACAAAATGATTATGCCAGATCGATTAATAGAAAATTATTTGGTATACTCAAATGTAAAACCTTGTAGTTTTTTTTTTTTTTAATTAGTTATTTTATTGGCAGGGTAACAGTACTATTTTAGATATAAATAGAAGTTTCTCTCGCAAATGCAAGCGAACCTTCTACATGCTTATTGCTTTCTTTTATCTATATTTCATGTGTTCCTCCTCTTTCGCAAGAAAAATATTTATTTGAGAAATTTTATCCACAAATGAATCATAGGAGAATAATATCGGGATACATAAAAGAAATACTAAGAATAAATTATGAGGAGAAATACATACATATGCACACCCCCACAGATGTGTGTATGCACAAGAGTAATTCCTCTAATTAAAAGACATGTGAAAGAGGAATACAAAGTTAATAGGTGTTTTATGATTTTCAAGGCTAATTTATGTCGTTCAGAAGAAAACAACTATAATTCATAGGAAGGTGCTATATTTATTTTTGGAAATGCTAAATTCACCCTACCTTGTAGTATAACTTTTCAACAATTTGTTCGAGAGAGGAGTGCTATTGCACCAACACCATGTTCTCCTTACAAATGTGAGCACCTTAATATTTATATAAAAGTAAAACCAATAAAAGTGTGTAAAAGTTTTTATTTCAGAAAAGTTTTCATGGGCTGTGTAAATTGTTCAAAAGATTTCCCTTCTAGATAACTGAAAGATGAAACGCATACTTAGAAGACATGAGTATATTGTTATCATGCATGGTACAATATCTTAATCATGTTTCTTTCCCTTATTCATTTATCATACACAAATTGTTGAAAAATATTACGATACTGCATATTTTACCCCTCTCTATTTCGGAAATGTGTATATATAGGCTATGTAGACTGGCTAGAGAGTTTCCCTTCAATGTAACTTATAGATTATGATATGAAGCGACTATTGTTAAGAAGCATGCAACCATGGGTGCACCATTAGTACAAGGTATGGTATACATGTTCCTTGCCTTTTGATGATGATTTTCCTTTACTCTCAAAGGATACATATTTATGTACTGTATCAGAATTAAGAGTTGATACAATTTCAGTATACCTATAGACTTACCTTGAGATATATGCATTTGTGTCATGTGTGAAATTTTTTAATTTGTATTACATGTACTATTATGCAAAGTATAAAAATGATTTAGATTATTTAAACTTGCAAATAATTATAGTATTATGTACTAACTTTTTAGGTCATTAATTGTGCATGCAGTGACAGAAATTTTTCTAAACATGGCATTCATTTCAAATGCATCCAACCTGGTCACCTACTTCATTCTTTACATGCATTATCCTATACCAGAAGCTGCCAATATGCTTACAAATTATATGGGGACTTCATTTATATTCACCTTAGTTGGAGGATTCATTTCTGATGCTTTTATTAAAAGGTTTTGGTCAATCATCCTCTTTGGTGTAACACAACTACTTGTAAGACTTCTGACCCATTATCTTTCTTTCTATATCTTTTATGCATATGAATTGTGCTGTTAAGTTTATGAATAAGATACATAGATGTTAAGATTTACATACTGATTGAGTTTTTTTTTCCAATTGTGATGTAATATGTTTATAAATAAGGGTGTTTAAGATCTAGGTCCCTAAAAAATCTCTTACTTGGATATGGTCCCCAACAATATCTTATTTGGATATTAGTCCCTCATAATATAAGATTCACTTGATATTAGTCTTTTACTATTTATTTCATCCAAATCTTATGAGTAAGCATACTAAAATTTTAACTAGAATGTTAAATTACAAATTTGTCTGAAATTTTGAAGTTGCATGAGTGAGAAAGATCAACAAAATGGTATTGAACAAAAATTTTAGAAGAAAAATTCTTTGGGAGAAGAGAAGTATGAGTAGAAGAAGCTAATAAAATAAAAAAATAAATAAAAGTAAGAAGATTATTGGGTAATTTGGATCGATACACATAGTGAAAGAAGAAGTAATATGGTAAAGTTCTTATATAATTGGGAGAAATATAATATACCTTGCTTTGTACTATTTTTTTTTTTGATCTAGAGGGACTTATAACAAGTGAGCAAGATTGTAGGGCACTAAAATCTAAATATGATATTATCGGGGACTAATATTCAAATAAGAGATTTATCAGGGACCTAATCCTTAAAATTCTATAAATAAATATTAGGGTAAACTGTAGAAACCCCCCTATACTATAAAGGGTTTGACACTTTATCACCGTAAACTATGAAAATCGTCACTTTGCCCGCCTATAGTAACTCTTGTTATGGTTTTCATTTAATCCCCTTAATTAATTCAATGATTGATTTCCTTTATGAAAACGTGGTTAATCTCAAATTTTCAATTTTACATAATCTGTCGGTTGTGTTTGTGTATTTTTTTTAAAATCTTCTTTTACTTTTTATGAGTGTTCCCATTAAGTGATTGGTACAAGTTGGTGCATGTACAACCAACCACCAGAAGTTGAAAGCATGTGCTCTCTAGATCCACAAAGATGGTTTTTTTTTTCTTTGCGCGTACTAAATAAGTCACTTCTTAGAAAAATGAAATAATTACAATGTATCTAACAAATAAATACAATTGTTCCATTTCTGTTAAATGTTGTGTAGATGAAGTCATAACACTGAAATAAAATGTTTACAGATTAAGTATAATTACTATCGAATTTGACGCCTTTTTCAGGGTCTAATCATTTTAACCATTCAAGCACGCGAGCCATCTCTTCGTCCGCCCCCAGAACAATCCCCTTCAATTTCACAAGCACTAATGTTGTATGTGGGGCTTTATGCCATGGCCTTTGGTGTGGGAGGAGTTATAGCAAACTTGCCATCTCATGGAGCTGACCAGTTTGATGGATCAAAACAACATTCAATTTCTAGCTTCTTCAATTGGTTCTTCTTCTGCCTGTGCACTGGGGGCTTGTTGGCTGTCACACTCTTGGTATGGGTTCAAGAGAACAAAGGCTGGGTGTGGGGCTTAGGATTTTCTACCATCTCCTTGTCTCTTTCTATTATTATCTTTGCTTCAGGATGTAAATATTACAAGCACAAAGTACCGAGTGGGAGTCCTCTAACAAGGATTTTCAAGGTAAAATTTCCCTTATCATGTATCTATAATTTCTGAATTCAAAATATCTATATGTTGATATTGTACAAATAGTTATTGCTTAAATTGTAGAGGGTATGGAATAAATATGTCTTAAGTTCCATACGATTCATGAAGTTGGGACAATTTTAATACAGTGAATTGATCAAGTTATCGATAATATGATATCTTATCTCACTTATTCATGTTTATTTCCCAATATAGGTTCTTGTGTTTAGTGCTCGGAACCGGAATGTTAAGGTGCAAACTCCAAATCTGGAAGAGACCAACAAAAGTTACCATGCAAAGTTCAGGCATGCTCTCTCTCTCTCTCTCTCTCTCTCTCTCTCTCTCTCTCTCTCTCTAGTGATATTCTAATTCGCAAAAAAAAATAGTGTGTGGCATATCTTACTATAAAAACATTGCCATTCTATTTAAGACATACTCTAAAATTTCTGAATTACTAGATTCCATAGAAATAAATTGTTGCATGCCTTTACATTTAACACGTTAAACATTCTCCAATGCAACTTATGATACTGTAGATACTTCTACACTTATAAATTATAATGTTCTTTGAAAAACTACAATTACTAATAAAAATAAATTGGACAACTGATTTTAATTTTTATTTACTAATTCCATTCCTCTCAAAATGCTAAACTAGAACAATTCTGGAATTTACCATTATACTGATTCATGCTCGTATTTATTAGAATTCGCTCACTGGAGAACATAAGAAAGAACAATATTTACTCAAATAGTTCTCAATGAAGGTAATAACTAATTGATAATGACATACAATATAGGTTCTTGGAGAAGGCAACTATTGGTGGTCATGTTAGTGGTAATCAAGTGGAGGAAACAAAGTCCTTCCTTGCTCTTCTTCCGATTTTCGCAAGCACAATCCTGATGAACTGCTGTCTTGCTCAACTCCAGACATTTTCAGTGCAGCAAGGGAAAACCATGAGCACCAAACTCACTAGTGGATTCCAGATCCCTCCAGCTTCTTTAACAGCGATTCCGCTTTTAGTTATGCTAATCTCCGTCCCACTCTACGACTGCCTTTCTTCTCTGACTGCAATGAAACTCACAAAAAAGAACTTTGTTTTGAAGCCGCTCAAAAGGATTGGCATCGGTCTAATTCTGGCATCGGCATCAATGGTTGTGGCTGCACTTGTTGAGATTAAACGAAGAAATGCGTCTGTAGATGGGAGAAAAATAAGTGTGTTCTGGCTCGGTTGGCAATACTTGCTGCTTGGAGTTTCAGACATGTTTACTTTGGCTGGGATGTTGGAGTTCTTCTACTCTGAAGCACCTGACACTATGCGGAGTATGTGTACTTCACTCTCCTGGTGCTCAACGTCGATGGGATATTTCCTGAGCTCCGTGCTTGTCTCTGCTGTCGACGCCGCGAGTGGGAGATTTGGATCCAAACAGTGGCTGGGTGGGAAGAGTTTGAACCAGAATCGGTTGGAACTCTTTTATGCGCTTCTCGCAGTGCTAAATTTCATCAACTTTTTGAATTACATATTTTGGGCCAAATGGTATAAGAGTTGAACAGATTATGCACCACCCTTTATTTTATGATTTGAGTACTTGGTGACCAAAATCCATGAAAGGTGTAACAATTATTATGGATAATATTATCTCAAAAAAAAAATTATTATGGACAATATTCCAATGTATTTCCCACCTATCATGTATTTCCACCTAACATTTATTTATATATCTATGTGAAGTAGTCTTTGGAAATCAAATCAAATGTCAAGGCTTTCATTCTTCGAATACAAATTATAGAGATTGTACATGAAACAAGATATTTGTAATTGTGCATGAGAAAACTCAGAGCGCGGATGAAGGCACTCGCTGAATTGATGAAGGCACCCACCCAGTTTGATGAAGTCACCCACCAATATTTTCAGAATACCGAGATTACCCCAACCCCTCTTTCTTCCTCCTTCTAGCATATCCCTATTTGTATTTAGAGTGCCTCATATTCATTGAAGAAGAGTTCAAGTTCTGACAGTTTCCTAATACAGATTTGTCCTCATATTCATTGGAGAAGAATTCAGCTTTTGACAGTTTCCTAATACGAATCTATCTCCTTTTTTGATTTGGATAAGGGTTTTCTATTTGGAGAAGAATTCAGATTTTGACAGTTTTCTAATACAGATTTGTCTTCTTTTTTAATTTGGATACGGGTTCTTATTTTTCTGAGGAGGTGTTCATTTGAGTTCGTGTTAGATTAGAATCATCTTAAGTGCCTATATAAACCCCTTGGGGTGACCTTTCAAAGGTGTGTCAAAAATTTAAGAGAATTTCTATTTTCCACCGTTGAGAGTTGTGAGAGAGAGAGATCTCCTTGTAACTCTTATATTTTTCTTCTCTATTTTCAGTAAGGATTTCTCCCCTCCTCCCCTTGGGCATAGGCACATTATCAAATCACATTAAATCTTGTATACCTTGATTGTGTGGTGATTGCTTGCTAGTAGTAATTCTTCTACGCTTTCGCTTCTGCTGCTGAGTCTTCAACTAGGTGTTTCTCTACTATTTAATTGGTGATAGATCATCAACAATTAGTATCAGAGCGATGGCTAGAAAGACGACCACGACAATCAAGTTCGAGGTGGATAAATTCGACGGGAGATCCAACGTCCTATTGTGAAAGATGTGAGTAACATCGTTGCTCGTGAAGGAGGACACACACAAGGCCTTGCTTGGTATTGAGAAGAAACCATCGAAGATGGAGGATGATGAGTAGAATGGCATCAACTTTCACGCAAAGGCGACGATCATATTGTGCCTATCAGATGAGGTCCTCTACAACGTGATGAACGAGGAGACAACTGCTAGTCTTTAGTATATGTTGGAGTCTTTACATGACGAAGAATTTATCAAACAAGCTTTTCATGAAAAAAACAGTTATACAACCTTCGAATGAAGAAAGGTGCACCTATTCTACAACATCTCAATACTTTTAATAGAATTTTAAGTGACTTATTAGCTCTAGAGGTTAAGCTAGAAAAAGATGACAAAGCTCTTCTGTTACTCTCTTCTCTTCTATCAAGTTATGACCACTTGGCAACCACCATCATATATGGTAAGAAGATCTTAGAGTTAAAATATATCAAGCAGATGCTCTAGAATAATGAGCTGATGAAGAAGACAGATTCTATGAAAGAGGCCTGAGGATTGTTTGTTAAGGGCCAAAGGGGAAGATCAAAGAGTAAGGTACCCAAAAGAAACCCAAAGGCCTATTACTCTAGTTTTGATGATGATCAACTCATGTAGTTATAGTACTAATGATCTTGTGTTTAAGTAGTGACAGATTTATGATCAAGATCTTAGTAGGTGTGTAGCTTCAACAAAGGATTTAAAGTTAAGTTTTGGAGCTTACACGGTTTGATCCAACGAGCTAGTGATCGAGTTTGGATCGTATTTGGACCAAGTCAAGAAAATGAGAAGACTTCAAGTGAAGACTTCAAGAAGATGAAGACTTGTGTCTAGGTTTGTTTTTTATAAGATTTTGTTTTAGATTAAAATGTAAAGGATAGAATAGTTGGTGGATTGCTCAAGTATACTATATACACACACACACTCTTGATTTAGTTATTTTTATAAAAGAGATTTCATTTTAGAAAAGACTTTTCATGTTGACAAAATACCGGTTTGGTTTTTGGTATTCTAGTTTACATGTTTTTAACCAAAACCGTATTTAGATTTTAGTGTCAAAAACATAGATATTTCACCATGTTTGTGTAGTGGATCATATCCATACACTCTATGCTTTTAAATGAGTTTAGAATATCTTGTTTTTGTATTTTGGAGTTTTGAAAAAACAAGTTTTGGAAAAACCAGTTTTGGAAAATACCGTTTTGGTTTGAGCCAAAATTTTCAAGTTACAAAAATAGGCAAATTATTTGTAACATGCCTTGATTTTGTGCAAGCATGTTTGTTTATCAAAGAATATTGGTAAAACTATTTTTGTAGATTTTTCATGATGTTATGGGATTTTATTTGAGCCAAAATGACCAAGTTTTTCTTTCCCTAAAATCCCTGACCTGGCTTCAGCCGGTCGACCGGGTCGGTCGACCGCGCGACGTGCACAGACATGCACAAGTCTGGCTGGAGGGCCGGTCGACCAAGACGGTCGACCGTCCAGAGAGCTTTGCTCTCTGGAAAGCCTCGGTCAACCAGGACAGTCGACCGGCAGAGAGATCTGCTCTCTGTTCCAGAGGTTCGGTCGACCAGGCCGGTCAACCGCTACCCCAACGGTCAGAAATCTGACCGTTGGCGGTCGACCGGGCGGTCGACCATCAGGCCATCTGGCTCCCAACAGCTAGTTTTTCTATCTCTATAAATTGGGGCATTTTGGGGCTATTTTCTCTAAGATTTCAAGAATAGTTTTGGGCTAGTTTTTCCCACTCATTTCAGTGGTTATATCCACTTGTTTTAGAGCTTCATTTCTAAATCAAAAAGAGAGTTTTTATCAAGAGTGTTTAAAAGAGATTTCTTTAGTTTTCCTCCATAATTTCCATCCTAGTTTTTCTCACACAAACACCTGAGCTATCCATTGCTATATCTACCTATAGGGATTTGTTGTGAGAGGATTTTAGGTGATCAAAGAGTTGTGATCACCAAAGTTTCATCATTTGCTTTGAGGAGGCGGACTTGCGGGTTAGCGGTGTTTCGAGTTCGTGTGTGAACTCATTGTCTGAGGTGCGGCCTCGGCGAGCTTGTGGGCTTGCGGTGTGTACGGGCTAGAGAGTCCAAAGAGTTCAAGTGTGAACTCGGCTTGTAGGTGTTGCGGCACCGAGTGATCCGGTGAGATCGATTATAATGGAAATCCTTCAAGTGTGAAGGCGGGGACGTAGAGCAAGGGTGCTCGAACCTCGAAATAAATCCCTTGTGTTTGCGATTGCTCACTCTCTCTCTCTCTATCTCCCTATTTATATCTTGCATGCTATTACTTGTCTTATCTTTACATGCTTGATACATTGTGTGCTTAATTGTTATATGCTTGGGGATTGTTTACTAACACTAGTATTCAACCAAGAGAGCCAACGCGGCACCTCAACTCTTATTTAGAGGAATCTTGAGAAGTTTGTCCAGAGCCCTTCATGGGGAATTCGGCAACACTCTTGTGTTAAACTTGGTGTTTAGTGTAAAAAGTTTTAGTTTGCATCATATAGTTTTTAATTCCGCATTAAGTGACCATTAAATTAGCCATCACCTATTCATCCCTCCCTCTAGGTGATTTTACAATTAGTATCAGAGCCAAGTACTCTGATTTGGGTCTTACAACCTAGAGTTAAAGATCCTCCTTTTTAGGCTAATCACAAAATTTGTACACACACCATGGATTTCATGTCACCTCCCACTTTTGACATTCTTAACATCCAAATATGGAAGGTGAAGATGTCCTTGTACCTCAAGGCCCTAGGCATTCATGTTTATTTTGCCATCACTAAAAATTCATATTGTTTAAATGGCAATAATTTTGAGGTTAATGCAAAAGCCCTTCATGTTATAAAGTCAACCCTAAATGATGATTATTTATCTAGGGTTTCTAACATTGATTCAGCTTTTGTAGCATGGAACACCCTCATCTCCCTTGGCGAAAATGAACAATACTATGCGGGGAGCGACTCGGATGTTGGAAGTAACACCTCCAACTTGTGCTACATGGTCCAAGGGGATAACCCCCTTGAGGTAAACATCGAATCCGAGTTAGATGAAGATAATGATATGTCATATGATGAGCTTGCATCATTTTGTCAACAATTACTTGAAAAATATGACATAATTAAAAAGGATAATAAAAATTTGAAAAATAATTTTGATTGCATGCTAAAAGAAAATGATTCATTTAGAACTAAGATTGCATGCATGGAAAAAAAATGAAATTTTGAAAAATGAAAATGTTTCCTTGCCTTCTAAATTAAGTGATCTTTGTGAAGGACACACTTCTTTGAAAAATAAAATTGTTTTGGTGAAAAAACAAAAAGAAGTTACTTTTCAAGAAAACACTTCTTTAAAAAGAAAAATTGTTGAAAAAGAAAAAGAAAATTTTTCTAAAAATAATAAGAAAATGATTCTAAATCTCACCATGCTTTACATGCTGATTGTTATACATATTTGCATATTTTACCACTTCCATACCATGCATATTGTAAATAAAAATGTGATTTTTATCCTTTTCTCTCTATTTTTGCAGGTCCACATCTTAAAAGAGAAAAGGCCCAAAATCTCTTTAATTAGCAATAATTAAAGAGATTAATTCAAAGCCCAAAAGAGCCCACGTTTGAATCCAGAATCAGGAGAGATCCTCGCGCCAACTCAATCTTCCAGAAGGCCACGTGGATAACAAACTCATAACAAACCTGTACCAGAAAATCTGGCCTGAACGGCCAAGATTGCGCCGCGTATCTCTAGGATTTGCCGCCAACTTGCGGCAGTTACAATTCTGTTGGAGCCCGGATTTTTCTCCAACGATCTGGGCTTTAGATGCTTCTCTCTGAGGCTATAAATACAGGACCAGGGTCTGCATGAGCGCAACAGAGAAGAGAGAGGAGAAATTAGGGAAAAGTCTTGTATTTTGTTTTAGTATTCTCTAGGTTTTAGTCTCCCTCTTCTTCCTCCCAGAGATTTTGTCAAAGAGAGAAAAGAGAGTGCTGTTGAAAGCTTGTAAGTAAGGAGGTGACATTACTTGTAAGCAAGGATTAATCAAAGCTTCATTCTTCTCTTTACAATCTCTAGTACGTTGCTTTACTTTGCTTTACTTTCTTGTTTTACTTCTAGTGCATTTCTATTGCTTTACTTCTATTGCTTTACATCATGAATTGTTGTTTTGTTTCTTGTGCAATGGATAGCTAAATCTCTCTTACATGGCTAGCTAACAACTTACCTAGCTAACTTCTATCTCTTTGGATGATTGCTAATTTCTATACTTGCATTGTTAGAGTTTCTTTTACTTTCCAAGGAAGTAGAGTTGTTTTCACTTGGTAAATGCTTGTTCAAACTCCATATGACTCATGTGTGCCTCATTTAGAGCCTTGTCTAGAACAAGAGCCTTGATGGAACATGGAGATGGATCACCAAACATATGCTACTTGTAGAACAACTTCTTTACTTCAAGCTAATTTGTTGTTATGTCTTGAATGTTTAATGAATGTTGTATCTTCTTCCTTAGCATCCATTGAGTGTCACTCCTAGAGTTCATTATTGAAAATCTATCTTGAGAGCCAATGAATCAATGAGGCTACAAGTTAAGACCTAAAGGGACACTCATCTTCCAAACGGTAAAGTACTTGAACAAACAAGCAAAGTAATCTCTATTGCCAATGAATCAACATGAGGCAATCAAGCATCACCATTGAGCTTAGTAAGTTAGCGAAGTGGTAAAGTTAGCTAGCCATGGCCTTTCTCATCTAAAGTTTTCTTCAAAAATTCTTCAATAGCTTTCTTTCTTAGCAATACACTTTCCAAAGTTCTTTTGATTTCTTTTCCATTATGCACAAATCCACCAATTCTTTCATTTTCTTTTCCATGCTTCTTGCATTTGTGTAAATACAAAGAAGAATCTTCGTTTTCTTTTCTTCACTACGGACTGTAAACTTCCATCGTGAGCTCTCCTCGAGGATCGACCCGGTATAGCCATTGCTATAACGGAGATTGGAAAGGATACATCAATCATATTAACTACATTGTGAAGTGATCAAGTACTAAAGGTTGACTCTAAACCTTTCCTCTTTTACATAATACTTGTGCAAAAACTTCACACTATCCTTCCCTAATAAATTTTTGGCGCCGTTGCTGGGGAGAGCAACGGTTTTTGATTTCAAGTGAGAAACTAAACGAATCTTCTTCTCTGTTGCAGGTTACAGGTGAAGAAAATAGGAAAATTTGCATTGCAGAAACATATAAGTGGCTCTGGGCTTCTGCTCTCGAAAGCAGAAACCAGAAGCCCTCTGAATTGCCGCAGATTCACGGCTTTTGCCGCAGAATTGCGGCAAGGAGGAGTTGACTACTGACCAACTTTCTGCAGGGTTGCTTGCTCTGCAAAATACAGCTTCTGCAATAATTAAATTCTTGTATGCTTCACCTTATATCTGCTAATAATCAACAGTAAAAAATTTGTTGCAAAGTTAAAAAAATTGTTTAGACATTTGCATTCTAGGCACGTGTCTTTCAATTCCTTTACTTTTACTGTTGAAGAGTGCTGGAGGCAAGGTACGTACGCATCGCATATTGACTAGGACTCACTCTTTGTTTGATTTAATTACGCTTTGAGTGAACCTTGTTTGTTATATCGTACACTTGCACAAATCAACTTTAAGGGCATTACCCATAAAAAGATAAGGTGGGGATTTTATCACCCTTTCCTTAGCCCACAAATCATTTTCCCAAGCACTCACAATCCTAAGCTTCTAAATAAAAACTGCTAGACGCTGGCCCTAGGGACATCCGGACTCACTTAGGAGATTATCCTAAGGGGAAAAGTGTTGGAAATTGACTTTTGTAAAATCAGTGTCTAGGAAAGGGATTGAGGGCCGAAAGCCCGAAGGTTGCTGGTTACTTAATTAAGGAACGTCTCTGACGGAAAACCTCCCACCAACCTTGACCTTCCCTGGCTGATTCACTTATAGTCAAAGTCTACACTAAACCTCCTGTGGACGATCTAATCAGTTAGGAGTCGTCTAGGTCCAGGAAACCTAGATAGCTTGGATTGATTTTTTTTCTTGTTTGTTATTTTTCATTTTTCGCCTGTGTGATCGGTGTACGTTGATTGTGTAATTGTATGCAAGAGTGGTATCGAGATCCGAATTCTGCTAGGCTTGTGAGAATTTCTACACTAGCACATACACCTCCACTCGACACAATTCCAATCATGACCAACAACGTTTCGTTGCAAGACAAGTTCTACCCGATTCGCACATCACTTCCATCTTGCATTCTCCTCCCAAACACCAATGGAAATAACTTTGAGTTGAAGCCCCAGTTCATAAACACTCTTCCACGATTCCATGGCCTAGAATCTGAGGATGCGTACTTCTTCATCCGAGAGTTTGAAGAAGTATGCCTTATGATGAGAATTTCCCAGTTAACTGAGGATGCTGTCAGTCTTAGGTTTATACCTTTCGCACTTAAGGATATCGCTAAGAAGTGGCTTTATAATCTCCCAGTCAGCTCAATTTCTTCATGGGATGATTTCGTTAAGGTCTTTCATAAAAAGTTTTATCCTATCCATAAGACAGCCATTATGAGGAATAATATAATGCAATTCAAACAAGAAGCCAATGAACCTTTCTGGAAGTACTTTGAGTGCTTCAAAGACCTAGTAGCCCTGTGTCCCCATCACGGTATAGAAAAATGGCGCCAGTGCCAGATTATCTATGATGGACTCGATTATCAGACTAAGACACTCCTTGAAACCATGTGCCAAGGAGAATTCTTAAAGAAGGATGAAGATCAGGGTTGGGATCTTTTTGAAGCCCTAGCTGAAAAGACAGTCCAGTGGGAGTCATGTACTGAGAAACCCACACCCACAACTTCCAGAACAGGTTTACACTCCATAGAATCCTCAATAGCTGCAGAAGCTAAAATAACACAATTAATGAAGAGGATTGAATTGCTAGAGTCTAGGGAAAATTCTGCTGTTAATCAGGTCAACCCATCACCTGTGGTTAATCCGGGTTGTACCTATTGCCATGTCTGAATCATCTGTTTGAGGAGTGTCCAGTATATCAAACTCAAATGTTTCAGGAGAGTACGAATGCCGCATACACCAGACCCACTTACAATCCTTACTCCAAAACATATAATCCAGGATGGCGAAACCATCCTAACTTTTCTTGGAGTCAGTCTGGTCCTGAGCAGTATCGGCAACCATTTCCACAATAATACCCTGCTCAGTCTCATCCACTGACTTACCACCAGAACCCACCAAATGTCCGTTCATACCAAAGTCCACCAAGATTCCAGTCATATCAAAATCCTGTGCCTTACCAAGCAAATTTTCAGCCCCAGTATCAGCATCATCCACCACAAAATCCTTCAGACAAGAGAATTTCTGATTTGGAGAAAATGATAGAGACCTTATCCAAGACCCAAGCTTCAATGATGAACAATCAGCAGCAGGACATGAACAAATTGCAAATCCAGATAGGGCAGTTGGCTAACTCTTTGACTGAACGACAAAAGGAATGCTACCTAGCCAACCAGTGCCAAATCTCAAGACCCATTTTCCTCTGCACGAAGTTGAAGACTTGGGCCCCAGCCAATGTCAAGCTATTCAAATCCTTAGATCCGGGAAGCATGTAGATAATAAGGTTTCAAATCAGCCTCCCAAATCTGTGTCAAGACCACCACCTTCTGTTCCAATCCAACCGATTCAAGACAATCCTTCATCAAGCACACAACCATCCACTTCTCAGTCCAAAGGAAAAGAAAAAGTTGATGAGCAAACATACAAGCCTGTTGTACCATTCCCAAATAGGCTCACAAATCATAAGATGAATGCTCACATGGAGAAGATAAGAGAGATATCAACCAAGTACAAATCAATGTCCCTCTCCTTGATGCCATACAACAAGTCCCATCCTACGCCAAATTTCTAAAAGAAATGTGTACCAAAAAGAGAAAAGCAAATGTCCCTAAAAAATTCTTCTTGGCTTCCAACATAAGTGAACTGCTCAATGGTCCGATCCCTGTGAAATACAAAGACCCAGGGAGCCCAACCATTTCTTGCATCATAGGGCAGACCACCATAAATAGGGCTTTGCTTGACTTGGGCGCGAGCATAAATCTTCTTCCCTTTTCGTGTATCAACAGTTAGGGTTAGGCAACCTTCGTCCAACCCAGATGACTATACAATTGGCTGACCGCTCTGTAAAGATTCCCAAGGGGGAGATTACAGATGTTTTAATACGGGTCGGGGAATTCATTTACCCCGTAGACTTTGTCGTTCTTGAAACACAACCCGTACAAAATCACAGAGCACAGACACCTGTCATTCTCGGACGTCCTTTCTTAGCCACCGCAAATGCGATCATCAACTGCAGAAATGGTTCAATGCGTCTAACATTCGGAGATATGACAAAGGAGGTGAATGTTTTCCATCTGGGAAAGCAGCCTAGGGATTTGGACAATGATTCTTTCGAAGTGAACTTGATAGAGGGTTTAACTAGTGAACATGTTGAGGAGGTTGAGTATGAGTCTGAAGAGGAATTTGAGTTGGAGTCTGATGACTTCAACCTTGATCAGATTGTTGAATCAAATGTTGAACGGGCCACTAATTCCACCCCTCTTCTTCCTTTGCACCATGAACAACCAGTGATAGATCCTGTCCCTTCTTCTGAGCTTAAGGTTCTTCCCGGCCATCTCAAGTACAAGTACTTGGATGAGAAGAAATCCTTTCCTGTAATAATTACATCCAATCTCACTAAACAACAAGAAGAGGATCTTCTGACTGTGTTAAGGGAAATAGAGAAGCCATTGGTTGGACCATGGCTGATATCAAGGAGATTAGTCCTTCCATAGTTCAACATAGGATTCATTTAACGGAAGATGCCAAGCCAAAACGAGACCCACAGCGTAGACTAAACCCAATCATGCAGGAAGCTGTTAGATCTGAGATCTTGAAACTATTAGACAATGGGATTATCTATCCCATATCCGATAGTCAGTGGGTAAGTCCAGTTCATGCTGTGCCCAAGAAAGCAGGATTTACTGTGGTGAAAAATGAGAATAAAGAATTGATACAAACACGTCTTCCAACGAAGATTCGAGTTTGTATTGATTATAGAAAGTTGAACACTGCCACACGTAAAGACCACTTTCCTCTTCCTTTCATTGATCAAATGCTCGAGAGATTAGCAGGACATGAGTACTATTGTTTCCTAGATGGATATTCAGGATATAATCAAATCCCGATCGCTCCCGAGGACCAAGACAAAACTACCTTCACCTGTCCTTTTGGAACATTTGCATACAGAAGGATGCCCTTCGGCCTATGCAATGCTCCCGCAACGTTTCAACGTTGCATGCTGAGCCTTTTTTCAGACATGGTGGAGAAATTTCTGGAAATTTTCATGGATGATTTTTCGATTTATGGGGATTCCTTTGAGCAATGCTTGTACCATTTGAAGCTGGTTTTACAACGCTGTATGGAGAAAAATTTGACACTTAACTGGGAAAAGTGTCACTTTATGGTCAAGCAAGGAATCGTTCTTGGGCACAAGGTATCAAGTATAGGAATTGAGGTGGACAAGTCTAAAGTGGAAGTCATAACGAAGCTCACTGAACCAACATGCTTAAAGGACATTAGGTCATTTTTAGGGCACGCCGGCTTCTATAGACGATTTATTCAAGGGTTTAGCAACATTGCAAGACCTTTGACAAATCTCTTAGGAAAGATGTACCCTTTATATTTGATGAGGAATGTCAAAAATCATGGAAGGAGCTTAAGAGTAGACTTGTCTCAGCACCGATCATTTCTGCACCAGATTGGACCAAGCCTTTTGAGATTATGTGTGATGCCTCTGACTTTGCTATAGGCGCTGTTTTAGGACAGCGTATTGATACTAGGCAACACGTAATCTATTATGCTAGCAGAACACTGAATGAAGCCCAACTCAATTATACAACTACTGAAAAGGAATTTTTAGCGGTTGTCTTTGCGTTGGAGAAATTTCGACAATATCTGCTAGGGTCCAGGACGATTATTTTCACTGATCACTCCGCCCTAAAGTATTTAATGCAAAAGAAGGATGCTAAGGCAAGACTTATTCGATGGATACTTCTTTTGCAAGAGTTTGATCTGGAGATTAAAGATAAAAAGGGCGTTGAGAATGTGGTAACTGATCACTTGTCGAGAATCCCAAATGCACCTAAGGAGAGAATACCAATTAATGACTATTTCCCTGACGAACACATTTTTGAGATATGTGGAGAGCCTTGGTATGCTGACATAGTGAATTACCTTGCTACCAGGCAAATGCCTTCTCATTGGTTAGGCCAGGAAAAACACCGTTTCATGCGTCAAATGCGGTTCTTCTTTTGGGATGAACCATATTTATTCAAATATTGTCCTGACCAAATAATACGTAGGTGCCTTCCTGATGATGAACATCAGAGTATTTTGACATTTTGTCACAAGCTAGCTTGCGGTGGACATTTTGGTCCACGAAAAACTGCTGAGAAAGTGCTTCAGAGTGGATTCTACTGGCCCACTCTCTTTAAGGATGCATATACTTTTTGCAAGCTATGTGATAAGTGTCAAATGACTGGTAGAATTACACAGAGAGACATGATGCCCCTTACACCCATCTTGGAAGTCGAAATTTTTGACCTCTGGGGCATCGATTTTATGGGACCCTTTCCTCTGTCCTATGGTAACCAATACATTTTGGTAGCCGTAGATTATGTTTTCAAATGGGCTGAAGCAATTCCAACAAGGACAAATGACAACCAAGTTGTCATCAAGTTTTTACGAGACTACATCATCTCTCGCTTCGGATCCCCCCGTGCGATAATAAGTGATAATGGGAGTCATTTCTGCAATCGAGCTTTTGAAGCCCTAATGCACAAATATTCTATTTCTCACAAATTATCCACAGCATACCATCCTCAAACCAACGGGCAAGTAGAAATCACGAATAGACAAATAAAACTCATCTTGGAGAAAGCCGTTGGACAGAACCGTAAGGATTGGTCCATCAAACTCACTGATGCCTTATGGGCATACAGGACCGCTTACAAGACTGTCCTTGGTATGTCTCCATATCGAGTTGTATTTGAAAAACTTATCACTTGCCTGTGGAATTAGAACACCGAGCTATGTGGGCTTTAAAGCAGCTGAACTTGGATTTGGATAAAGCCGGTGCTTTAAGGAAGTTGCAGATATCCGAGCTAGAAGAGCTAAGAAACGAGGTATATGACAATGCTCGGATCACAAAACACAGAACCAAGCTCTTTCATGATAATTCCATTCACCGGAAAATTTTTGTCTTAGGACAAAAGGTTCTGTTGTACAATTCACGACTCCACCTTTTTCCTGGTAAGTTGAGAATCAAGTGGTCAGGACCATACATAGTGCATAGAGTCTTTTCACACGGTGCGATCGAGATTCTTGACCCAAATAATGGCAACAAATTCACTGTGAACAGTCAACGTTTAAAGCCATTCCTTACCACTGAATTCGTGTCACAAGAAGTTCATGAATTAGGTCTTTGCGACCCAGTTTATCTGTGACCATTCCATCTGTATAGTTTCCCGAGAATTTCCCTGCATATCATTTTGGGACCACTCTTGTAAATAATTTTCTTTTACACTTTTGTAAATAATAATAAAAAATATATAAAAAAATAAATAAAAAGAAAAAGTGAGGGATTTTTGTGCTTAAAAGATTTCAAATTCCTAGGATTCTATCTTCCCTAGGATTCCATTCATTTTCATATTCCTTTTCCTAGGGTTGTAAATACACTTTTAACCAAGGGCTAAATTTGAATTCTCCTTTTATCTCCCTCCTATAAATACTCTTTCACCTACCCTTCCTCCCTCAAACGAAAAGTCCCCCTCAGATCTAAATCCTTTCTTCCGAGCCGCCGCTGAAAATTTTCTGCTTCCTCAGATTTCTCTGATCTGCCGCACTTTGCCGCCGCTCCGCCGCACTTCTGACACATCTGGCGCACCTGAAACTCCCTGGACGACTGATTTCTTCCTCTGGAGGCAGATCCAGTACCCATTCTTCCAGAATCTGTTCCTGGTGCCTTCTGCACACCTGCCATTTGATTTCCCCCACGATCTCCGGGGTGGTTTGATCTCTTGTCCCTTGGTTCCTTGCTTTAATTTCACTGTTATATATGGCCCCAAGTTTGTTTGTGGAAAGGGATTTTTCCAAAATTTTGAATGATCAAGGGGGTATAGGCATATCTTTGTTGATCAATTGCGTGCATGGAATTGGTATTCTTTGGTTTATGATAACAATGAAAATGATGCGTATTATTGTCCTGAACTCGTCACCACATTTTATAATACACTTGATCACGCATCTGTTAATCATAACACGCACCAATTCGTAGATCACATGCCATTAGGTGATATCTTTATCACCATTCCACTCATTGCTGAAATCACTGATGTCCCAATTCATCCCCATCACAGTGACCCTTTGCCACTAGTAGACTACATGACCATCATGGGGGTCCGCTGCACAGAGCATGACCGTGGGCTCAAAGCCAATACTACCTTTAGAAATGTGCATTGCATTGGACGCGGCTCCAACGCAACATTTTTGGGCTTGATCATTCCACAACATTTAACAGACCGGTGTTACAAATAATCCATGATTTAATGACTCGAAGACACACGGTCTGTTTGAATAGGGCCATCTTCAATGCCATACTTAGCAATTCTTCCCGCACTCGGGGTGCCAAGCATTCCCATCCAGTCTTGATTACACGTCTGTGTAGGAATTTCATACCAGACGCTGTTTTTGATTCCTTTGACCGAGTGTATGTTACACCTGAGAGACCCACCAGTTCATATACTAGTTGCTTACATGCCCTCTGGACACCTAGTGCCCAGCCTGAGGATATACCTGTGGAGTCCTCTTCGGAAGAAAGCTTAGAGGAAATAGATGAGCCACAATTCTGGAGGCAGGAACCCCCAACGGAATCACGAGCCTTCATGTCCACAATCTGGAAGGGCATGAAGAAGATCTTTAGGGGGCAAGTTCGTCTGAGGAAGAAGGTAGAGGAGAATTCCTCTCGTTTGGATAGTATGGAGGCCGCATTGAGACGATCGCAGTCTGTTGGACCGAGCACCACCGCTGGTCCAAAACGACAAAGGGGATAATCTTTATCCTTTACCTATTTTCATGCATATTCTTATCTTACATACATTGGGGACAATGCATGAGATAGGTATGGGGGGGGTAGATGCTAACATAGGATTTTTCATTTTTCTTTTTAGGTTTTTTATTTTTAGGATTTTCACTTTCTTTTTAGGTCTTTTATTTTCTCTTATTTTACCTTTCTTATAGATTTTCTATTTTCTTTTAGATTTTACTTTTAGAAAAAAAAAATTTTAAAAAAAAGAGAAATTCTTGATCCATGTTTAAAGAATCAAAACTTGAAATTTAGGGATTAAGGAAGCTCTTAACTAAGATTTCTAATTATAAGTCGAAATGAGGAGTTTTGTTAGATTTTTAGGTTAAGTAATAAAGGATTAGAAAAATTACTAGATTTTAACTCTTTCCTTAGGATATATACATTAAACATATTGAAGGATTAATCAAAGACTTTGTGACTTTATTTACATATATATATAATAAAAATAAAAAATGTAATAAATATGTATATAAATAAATAAATAAATACTTAGCCACTAATTAAGCTAGTTAGCCGTGCCTCAAGAAGCATTGCCGATCACGCCTAAAGGTGGTTAAGTCCTTAAATTCCTACGTGGCCTAGTTTACTCGAGTCATCGAACCCGAGGGATGTTTTCTCATCTGGTGCCCTAAGACCGTCTGGTTTGGGAGTCATCGGTAAGAGACTCGTTACAAGGGTAAATTAGAAAGCCCAAGGATGCTAAGGAAATGTAAATAAATAAACATTGTAAATATATAAAAAAAATATTATATATATTAGTAAATAAATGAACTTAGTCTAAAGAAAGATCCTTCATATTTATAGATGTATATATCCTAGGATTGATGCAAAATCCGGTTTTTGATCTTTTCCCTAAAAACTTAACCTAAGTTGAAAATAAAACTCCAAATAGACACTTATAAGAGGAATGAAAAGTTTAGGGTAACCTGAAACCTATAGCTTAAGTTAGAATCTTTAAAACATGGATCAAAATTTCACTAACCCTTTTATTTTTCTTTATGGATTTTGTGGGTGTAATCCGCTGAAAACCCTCAGGAGACAATACTCCTCCTCTAGGGTAACCTAGAGGTTTAATGGCTTGTTGCACATGCTCAGTGCAATCGTGTCACCTACGAAAGTGGTGTAATAAACTAGTTAGGATTTTCTTTTTCTTTCTTTCTTTTTCTTTCTTTTTTGCTCGAGGACGAGCAAAAGCTAGGTATGGGGGTGTGATTGTTATACATATTTGCATATTTTACCACTTTCATACCATGCATATTGTAAATAAAAATGTGATTTTTAATCCTTTTCTCTCTATTTTTGCAAGTTCACATCTTAAAAGAGAAAAGGCCCAAAATCTCTTTAATTAGCAATAATTAAAGAGATTAATTCAAAGCCCAAAAGAGCCCAAGTTTGAATCCAGAATTAGGAGAGATCCTCGCGCCAACTCAATCTTCCAAAAGGCCACGTGGATAACAAACTCATAACAAACCTGTACTAGAAAATCTGGCCTGAACGGCCAAGATTGCGCCGCGTATCTCTAGGATTTGCCGCCAACTTGCGGCAGTTACAATTCTGTTGGAGCCCGGATTTTTCTCCAACGATCTGGGCTCTAGATGCTTCTCTCTGAGGCTATAAATACAGGACCAGGGTCTGCATGAGCGCAACAGAGAAGAGAGAGGAGAAATTAGGGGAAAGTCTTGTATTTTGTTTTAGTATTCTCTAGGTTTTAGTCTCCCTCTTCTTCCTCCCAGAGATTTTGTCAAAGAGAGAAAAGAGAGTGCTGTTGAAAGCTTGTAAGCAAGGAGGTGACATTACTTGTAAGCAAGGATTAATCAAAGCTTCATTCTTCTCTTTATAATCTCTAGTACGTTGCTTTTCTTTGCTTTACTTTCTTGTTTTACTTCTAGTGCATTTCTATTGCTTTACTTCTATTGCTTTACATCATGAATTGTTGTTCTGTTTCTTGTGCAATGGATAGCTAAATCTCTCTTACATGGCTAGCTAACAACTTACCTAGCTAACTTCTATCTCTTTGGATGATTGCTAATTTCTATACTTGCATTGTTAGAGTTTCTTTTGCTTTCCAAGGAAGTAGAGTTGTTTTCACTTGATAAATGCTTGTTCAAACTCCATATGACTCATGTGTGCCTCATTTAGAGCCTTGTCTAGAACAAGAGCCTTGATGGAACATGGAGATGGATCACCAAACATATGCTACTTGTAGAACAACTTCTTTACTTCAAGCTAATTTGTTGTTATGTCTTGAATGTTTAATGAATGTTGTATCTTCTTCCTTAGCATCCATTGAGTGTCACTCCTAGAGTTCATTATTGAAAATCTATCTTGAGAGCCAATGAATCAATGAGGCTACAAGTTAAGACCTAAAGGGACACTCATCTTCCAAACGGTAAAGTACTTGAACAAACAAGCAAAGTAATCTCTATTGCCAATGAATCAACATGAGGCAATCAAGCATCACCATTGAGCTTAGTAAGTTAGCGAAGTGGTAAAGTTAGCTAGCCATGGCCTTTCTCATCTAAAGTTTTCTTCAAAGAATTCTTCAATAGCTTTCTTTCTTAGCAATACACTTTCCAAAGTTCTTTTGATTTCTTTTCCATTATGCACAAATCCACCAATTCTTTCATTTTCTTTTCCATGCTTCTTGCATTTGTGTAAATACAAAGAAGAATCTTCGTTTTCTTTTCTTCACTACGGACCGTAAAACTTCCATCGTGAGCTCTCCTCGAGGATCGACCCGGTATAGCCATTGCTATAACGGAGATTGGAAAGGATACATCAATCATATTAACTACATTGTGAAGTGATCAAGCACTAAAGGTTGACTCTAAACCTTTCCTCTTTTACATAATACTTGTGCAAAAACTTCACACTATCCTTCCCTAATCACATGCCACCATTGATAAAAGTGAGATTAAATTTTTGAAAAATAAAATGAATTGTTTGAGCTCCACTTTGAGCTCATGTGCATTTAATCATTCTAGATTGGAGTCTTTGTTTTCAAAGAAACAAGCTCCACGTGTCCATGCACATCATCCTTATCATGCATATGCTTATGTTGCACGTCATGCTCACTCTCACACTCATATGCATACTAAGGTGTACAAATGTACACATTGTGGCCGCAAAGGCCATTTAGTAAAATTTGTTATAATAAGATAAATGCTATTAATTTTGCTAATAATAAAAATGTTTGGGTTCCTTACAAGACTAACCCTAAAGGACCCAAAAGAAAATGGGTACCAAAATTCCCACCTTGTGTTTTTGATGTAGGTGAGGGCTCTCACAAACGTGAGAGGAATGGTGCCTTGGTGGTGGATGCATGGACTTGAGGGACATACTTTTGATGCACCTCTATCAAGGAGTTTTGGTGGGACAACCACCATGTTTTGGAGCTTTAGAGCATAGTTCTTTGGTTTGGTAACTTTCTCTAAAAACTCCTAGTTTATGTACATGCTTTGTTCATTTATGATATTTTTAGCATGTTCATGTTTTATTTGTTTTTATGCTTCATGTGGTAAATACTAGTTTAAATGTAGCTTTTATCAAAACTTGGATTTATACATGTACAAATAGTGAACAACAAATTGATTCATATATGTTTGCACTTCATGATCATTTGTACTCACTTTATGCACATGTATAGGTTAGTTTTGATGATTCTCACATTTACACTTATTTTACCTATTTTCATGTTTTACTTCATGTATATATTTTTTTATTCAAATCTAATAAATATACATGTATACCCTTTTTGAGTCTCTTGCCTTCATGCAAATTATATTATGGACTCTTTTGAATGTTTGGGATATGTATGCATATTGTTAGTTTTGGATAAAATCATACATATACCTAGAAGTTTGTTTTAAAAAAATTAAAAATGAATTTTCATGTTTTATTTGATAAAATAAGACTTATGATCATTTTGAGCTTCACTGATTAATTTCATGAAAATACTAATTACATGATTCTTGAACACTCACACTATATTTGTTTTATCATGACCTTGGTTCATGAACATATTTCTGAGCTTTATAGTCTTTGAGTGTCATCTCTTGTGTATTTGGTATGACTCATGAAAAACATATGTTTTGATTTCATGTTTTTGAAGAATCTTTAACTAGTTTTTCAAAAATTACTTTTAACTAGTTATTATTCTTCAATTGGGTAGTGGTTTTCACTATAAAATGTTTTCAAACCTTATTTTCGAAAACCCTTCCTACACCATCTATGGGCAGATGGCTGGGCGAGTATGCCTTGCAAGCTTTATTGGAAAATCTTTTACCTTGTGCATATAAAGGGTGGCAGGCTATGAGTTATATACTTGATTTACATTGTTATTTTCAATTGGTATCATTGGATCTTTTCATTGGTATCTAAATTGATAATTTTGTATATACTCATATTTTGTTTTCTATATATGTATGCTTCATTATTTCTATAATATCAATTGCTATTGATATTCTCTTTTCATACATATATATGTTTATCGTGTGCTTGATTTACAATTGGTATTCAACTTTAAAGCACATAGTAAGTTTATACTAAGCTTGATTCAAAACTTTATTTTCAATTGGTATTTCAATTGACTTTATAATAAAGCTTATGCATTATTTTCAATTGGTATCAATATGCTTCTATTTCAAATTTGTTATAAATTTAAAATTGATATCAATATGTATTGCCTATTTGAAAAATTCAAAATTTGTAATGTTTATTTACAATTGGTATCAACATGATTTTTTTTTACAATTGGTATCTTAAAATTTGATTACAAGTGGTACCTTAAAATTTTTTTTGATTTACTAATATATCTCAAATTTTGTTTTATTGAGAAAAATTCAAAATTTTGTTTGAACAATTAAAAATCAAAACATTTTTGATGTGTATTGCCTATATGCAAGGAGAGCTTAACATCTCTTCTACATATAAATTCATGTTGAGTGTATCTTATATTGAGGAGCTTGACAACGCTTCTTTATGCGGTACACGTGTGTAGGGGATCTTCACATCTCCTCTTATGCATTGCAGATTATGTGTTATGTGAATTAGGGCTTGTCATCCCTTCTTCATGTAATGCATATATGTAGGGAAGCTAACTTAGCGTCTTCCTCTTCATGAATGTATATCGCATATAAACTTTTATTGATTTGTTTAAGATTGCCCCTTTTTTGATTCTATGTTTCGGACAAAAAGGGGGAGAAAATTTGTTGATTTTGTTTTTACTTTAACCCCTTTGTTGATAATTGACAAAAAGGGAGAGAAGTATTTGAGAAGTATTTTGATATATATGCATGTTTTTCTTGCTTTATTCATAAAGGGGAGAAGTATTTATGTTTATACATATATATGTTTTATGTTGCAAATAGGAGAAAAAGAATTTGATGTGTTTCATGCTTGCTTATTCATGTTTATCTCCATACATTTGCATACATATTTATGTGCTTCATTGTCATATTTATTGTTTATTTGTTATGCATGAGTTAAGGGGGAGCTTCTTTGGAGCTTTACTTTAATCCATGCATATATAACTTCATGAGTTTTGTCATCATCAAAAGGGGGAGATTGTTGGCCCAAAGGCCTATTACTCTAGTTTTGATGATGATCAACTAATGTAGTTATAGTACTAATGATCTTGCGTTTAATTAGTGACAGATTTATGATCAAGATCTTACTAGGTGTGTAGCTTCAACAAAGGATTTAAAGTCAAGTTTTAGAGCTTACACGGTTTGATCCAACGAGCTAGTGATCGAGTTTGGATCGTGTTTGGACCAAGTCAAGAAGATGAGAAGACTTCAAGTGAAGACTTCAAGAAGATGAAGACTTGTGTCTAGGTTTATTTTTTATAAGATTTTGTTTTAGATTAAAATGTAAAGGATAGAATAGTTGGTGGATTAATCAAGTATACTATATACACACACACTCTTGATTTAGTTGTTTTTATAAAAGAGATTTCATTTTAGAAAAGACTTTTCATGTTGACAAAATACCGGTTTGGTTTTTGGTATTCTAGTTTACATGTTTTTAACCAAAACCGTATTTAGATCTTAGTGTCAAAAACATAGATATTTCACCATGTTTGTGTAGTGGATCATATCCATACACTCTATGCTTTTAATGAGTTTAGAATATCTTGTTTTTGTATTTGGAGTTTTGGAAAAACCAGTTTTGGAAAATACCGTTTTTTGTTTGAGCCAAAATTTCCAAGTTACAAAAATAGTCCAAATTATTTGTAACATACCTTGATTTTGTGCAAGCATGTTTGTTTATCAAAGAATATTGGTAAAACTATTTTTGTAGATTTTTCATGATTTTATGGGATTTTATTTGAGCCAAAATGACCAAGTTTTTCTTTCCCTAAAATCCCTGACCTGGCTTCAGCCGGTCGACCGAGTCAATCGACCGCGCGACGTGCACAGACATGCACGAGTCTGGCTGGAGGGCCGGTCGACCAAGACGGTCGACCGTCCAGAGAGCTTTGCTCTCTGGAAAGCCTCGGTCGACCGACAGAGAGATTTGCTCTCTGTTCCAGAGGTTCGGTCGACCAGGCCGGTCGACCGCTGCCCCAACGGTCAGAAATCTGACCGTTGGCGGTCGACCGGGCGGTCGACCGTCAGGCCATCTGGCTCCAACGGCTAGTTTTTCTAACTCTATAAATTGGGGCATTTGGGGGCTGTTTTCTCTAAGATTTCAAGAATAGTTTTGGGCTAGTTTTTCCCACTCATTTCAGTGGTTATATCCACTTGTTTTAAAGCTTCATTTCCAAATCAAAAAGAGAGTTTTTATCAAGAGTGTTTAAAAGAGATTTCTTGAGTTTTCCTCCATAATTTCCATACTAGTTTTTCTCACAGAAACACTTAAGCTATCCATTGCTATATCTACCTATAGGGATTTGTTGTGAGAGGATTTTAGGTGATCAAAGAGTTGTGATCACCAAAGTTCCATCATTTGCTTTGAGGAGGCGGACTTGCGGGTTCGCGGTATTTCGAGTTCGTGTGTGAACTCATTGTTTGAGGTGCAGCCTCGGCGAGCTTGTGGGCTTGCCGTGTGTACGGGCTAGAGAGTCTAAGGAGTTTAAGTGTGAACTCGGCTTGTAGGTGTTGCGGCACCGAGTGATCCGGTAGGATCGATTATAGTGGAAATCCTTCAAGTGTGAAGGCGGGACGTAGAGCAAGGGTGCTCGAACCTCGAAACAAATCCCTTGTGTTTGCGATTGCTCACTCTCTCTATCTCCTTATTTATATCTTGCATGCTATCACTTGTCTTATCTTTACATGCTTGATACATTGTGTGCTTAATTGTTATATGCTTGGGGATTATTTGCTAACACTAGTATTCAACCAGAGAGCCAACGCGGCACCTCAACTCTTATTTAGAGGAATCTTGAAGAGTTTGTCCAGAGCCCTTCACGGAAAATTCGGCAACACTCTTGTGTTAAACTTGGTGTTTAGTGTAAGAAGTTTTAGTTTGCATCATATAGTTTTTAATTCCACATTAAGTGACCATTAGATTAGCTATCACCTATTCACCCCCCTCTAGTTGATTTTAGAGAAAATATTGTGGAACTGGAGAGGCCAACGTTTTCTGACATTGTCGCTCGACCTCTTATAGGTTGGGTTCTATACTCTTTTTTAACTCGGATTTTTCTTCAATAGGTGGTCCAGGAAAAAGAGTATAGGAAGCAAAATTGGGGAATGAAGATTGTGAAAATTGTGAAAATCGTGGACAAGGTGGTGAAAAATTGTACTCGGGGGAGGGGAATCCCCATTGACTCTGTGACGAGTGAAATTTATTTTGAAAATTATAGTCATAAGAATGGGGTATGGGTTATATTGATTTGGATAAGTCCAACCCGGTATATTTGGTTGGTTCATATTGTTAAAAACCAGGTTGGAATTATCCGAAACAAATAGTGTTGGTGTGAAATATGGATTCATGTTAGAATTGAAAGAATTGTTATTGTTGAATTTCATTTCACAAACAATCACAAACGAAAAAGAAAAAGCAAACAAACAAATAAAAAGAAAGAAAAGTCAAAACCAAGCTTATACTAAGGTTGACCTAGACCTAGACGACTCTAACTAGTCGATTACTCGGGGAAGGTTGTTGCTTGAATTCGACCACAAGCTAATCGGCCAGATAGGGGCAAAATACGGTGGGAGGTATCCGTGCGTAAGCAACGGGCCTTAATTACGCCAAACTACGGTATCTTCGAGGCGTAACCTCTTAATCCCCAACCTTAGACACCGATTTCACAAGAGTAAGATTCAAAGCAAGTTCCACCCTCGGTCAATCTCTTAATGAGTCTGAGATGTCCCTAGGGGCCAACGTCTATCAATTTTTATTAGGCCTTGGGTTGTGTGAGTGGGGAGGTGGTTTTTAGGCTAAGGAAGGGTGATGAAATCCCACCTTATCTTGTATGAGTTTTGCCCTTAATTTCAATTCATGCAGTGTGCAATATAGACAAGAGTATAACACAAAGCGAGTAAATCACCCACGTGTTTGTCCAATGCTATATGCAATGCCATATGTACACCTCAGTCTAAATCACAACAACAGAATAAAATACAGTATCTTGGAATTGAATTGACACGTGCCAAAATGCAAATGTCTAAATTGTTTTAAAAGCGTCCAAATACCGTATTTTAGTTCTTTAATTTATTGCAGTGTGTAGGTAATCAAAGCAGAACAATAGCAGCACAAATCCACTAGCTATTACAATATACACATCCCACCACAACAATATACATAGATGCCACAAATTGGCCGTGTTTGCGCAGCGTTACTTTGAAAGCTGGGTCTCTGCTTTTTAGAGCAGGGAGCTACAATGCTAATAGGTATTCTGTAATATTTAGTTCCTGCAAACTTTGACCTACACACCAAAACAGAGAAGAAAATGTTAACAAAAACGTGAGATCAAAACCATTCCCGTTCCCCGGCAACGGTGCCAAAAATTTGATCGGGGCAGAACCGAGCACTCGAAAATATGTGTTTGTAAAATCAATGAAAAGCTCATATGTGCTAATATTCCCTCGATACTTTCGTTATAGCATCGGCTCAACGGGTCGAATCCACAGGCACAGGAGGTGATAGAAGCATTAACAGTCTTTATTCACGTTGGTTGTTAACAAGTTCTTCTTTGTTAAAGAATTAGAAAAAGAAAATAAAAGAAAGGAATCAAGAAAGTGATAGGTGAGAAGAGCGATGAAAGCTTTATAAAAAAATAAAAGAGCAGTGGTTTGAAAAACAAAATAGAAAAGAAGATGAAACAAAGATGAACTAAGAAGTTGGTGAAAACAAGAATGATAAAAGAGTTTTGAAATTGTTTTTAAAACAAGGTAAAAGAAAACTCATGGCTACTGACTACTAATTGTTCCACTAACCATGCTAACCTCTTAGTAATAATTGCCTCACATGGATCCTCGACCATCACTAATCCTTGGCTTCAAAAGACGATACAGAGCATGGCCCATAAGATTGTTCTTCTACATTCAAACAACATATCCATACTACTAACAAGTTGCAACTACTTATTAAATCATCAAAATCAATTACAGGTGAGCATGAAATAAAGAAGATATTGTAAGTTAGCAAGTTAGTGGGTTAGGTGTTAGAAATGTTAGAATGTTAAAATCCATCATCATGAGCCATCAATGGCTCTTGCAAGAGCAAGGCCTTGTGAGGCTATTAGATTCATGTGGATTATCAAGTAAGTGGTTAGATGGTTAGTGGTTAGTAGTTAGATTGACATGAGAAGAAGAAATTAGCTAAGCATCATGTAGAAGATGGAGAAGATTACATTGGAGAAGAAAGGAGGCATCTTTACATAGATTGTCACCATCTATTACATCAATCCCTCTCTATCTCTCACTGAATCTCTCAGCCCTACTACAAGATCTAAAAGAAAAGAAAATACAAAAGAAATGAAGAAGAACACCTACACTACACTAAAGATAGAACACCTAGCCCTAAATCAAAAATGTTTCGTTTTGAACCTCTACAGGGATTTTTATAAGCATAAGGGAGTTCTAGAAGACGAGACGGGGCCACGCATCGAAAATCGACTCGTGACCCCACCAAATTGCCGCGGAATATCGGCATTTGCCGCGTTTCTATGACAAAACTAGGGACTTAAGTCCTTGGTTTTGGTGCGGGGATGCGCGGCACTTCGGTGACCTTCTTGGTATATTCGATTTCGGGTATATTCGTCGAATCTTCGTCTAACATGCGCAAAAGTCTAGATTCAATGCATCTTGTAGAAGTTTCCTTACTTGACATCCAAGTAATGCGGATTTAATTACCCAAAAATGGGTTTAATTAAGCTCTTATTACTCCTTTGCCCTTAAACTCTTGATTTACCTGCAAGAGAGACCAAAACACGGTTAAACCGACATTTTATTCATAAATTGGTAGGAAAATGCGATATAATAATATAGAATTGTAGACTAATCAAGCAAGCAAGGATATCAAACACCAGATAAATATTTCAGAGTGAGCAGAATAAAATGGAGTAGCAGAGTGTATGAATCGGACACTTACAGAGCGTGCCCACAGTATCAGATTACAGGCTGACATGTTAGAAAGATTTTCGATAGAGGCGATAAATCATGCGAGTTATTTGATTAACATGTCACTATCAACAGCTATTTATCTTTAGATCCCAGAGGAGATATGGCGAGGAGTATCTGTGGACTATTCAACCTTATTAATTTTTGGTTGCCTGGCATATAATTTGGTTGATACTCAAAAAAGGAACAAACTGGACTCTAAGTCTAAGAAAAATCTTCATCGGGTTCACCAAAAGAGTCAAGGGTTTCAGACTTTGGAATCCTGAGAAAATGAGCGCCTTTACCAGTAGAGATGTGGTCTTTGACGAAGAATCAATATTATAAGAAAAGTCAGAGACGGAGGATAAAATGCAAGATGGAGTTTCAGACAGTTTGGCAGACACTCAGGAAAAAGTTGAGTTCTCAGATAGCCCTAAAAGGCCTAAAGGGTCAGAAGAGGACTTCTCGATCCTGATGGAGACAACCATGAGGCTACTCAAGAGCAATCTAGACCGTTGAGCGGTCAGTCAGAGTTACAACGCCACCAACAAGATATGGCTGGGACGATAATCATGTCTCTTTCGCATTAGTAACAGAAATAGGAGAACCTGACAGTTACATGGAAGCAATTGAGGCAGATGATCGAGAAAAGTGGGTTACAGCCAAGGAGCAAGAGATGGAGTTTTTAGATAGAAACTAAATATGAATATTAATCGATCTTCCAAAGGACTCCAAGGCAATAGGTTATAGATGGATCTTTCGCAAAAGGACAATGAGTAAGACAAGGCAAGGTCAGTTGCCAAATGATATACTCAGAAGGAGGGCATTAACTATAATGAGATCTTCTCTTCTGTAATTAAGCATATATCTATTCAGATGTTATTAGCGATAGTTGCTCAATTTAATCTAGAGTTGGAACAGATGGACATTAAAATAGTGTTTCTACACGATGAGCTGGAGGAGAAGATATACATGAAACAATCTAAAGGTTATATTTAAAAAGGTAAAAAAAACAAAGTGTGTCTTCTAAAGAAGTCCCTCTATAGACTTAAGCAGTCTCCCAGACAGTAGTACAAACAGTTCAACTTTTTCATGTCAAGGCCAGATACAACTGGTGTAAGTATGATAGTTGTGTCTATTTTAAGCAGAGTGATGATCTGATATATTTGATGTTATATATGGATGATATGCTGATTGCTGTGAAAAATAAGACACATGTTCAGAATCTTAAAGCTCAGCTCAAAAAGGAATTTGACATGAAGGATTTGGGAGAGATCAATAAGATCTTAGGTATGAAGATCACTCGAGACAGAGGCTCAGGCAGACTTTGGCTATCCCTGGAGAACTATGTTCTCAAGGTGTTGGATAAATTTAACATGACAGAACCAAGACCAGTCACCACTCCTTTGGCAGGTCACTTCAAATTATCCTCTAAGCAGTGTCCACAATCATCGAAAAAGGAGAAAGAGATGTCTCGAGTACTATATGCTAGTGCAGTGAGATCACTCATATATGCTATGACCTACACTAGACCTGACTTAGCCTATGCAGTTAGTATAGTAAGTCAGTTCATGTTAAATGCAGTAAAGTGGGTGTTATGATATCTGCGAGGGACTGTGAGATTAGGCTTGGTGTTTTAGAGATTAAAATTGGGAAGCCTAGATTACTACAAGGCTATGTTGATGCAAATTATGGAGGAAAATTTGATCAGCAAAGATCTACAATGGGCTATGTGTTCACAGTAGCTGAGTGCGTCATTAGTTGGAAGGTAGAGTTACAAGATACAATTGCTCTTACAATAATAGAAATTGAGTACATGGCTATAGTTGAGACATCAAAGAAAGCATTGTAGTTGAGAGGATTGGTTGAGATATTTAGGATCATAGAGGATTCAATTCGGATTCATTGCGACAACCAGAATGCGATTTATCTCGCTAAGGATCACAGGTATCACAAGTGGACGAATCACATTGATGTGAGGTATCACAAGATACGTCAGTGGGTCATGAATGATAAGGTGATCGATTTGGTAAAGATCAACACGAAGAAGAATCCAGCAGATACTGTAACCCCCTGATCTTTAATGTACGTATCACAGTATCAGTACTCAATACGATGTACATAATTGATTTGATTTTTTTGATAAGATTAAGGCAGTTTTAGTTTCAGATATTATTTTCTAATATTTTAAATTTTTCAGAATTTTCTAAAATTTTTCTGGATTATTTTGAAAAATCTCTGAATTCGGTCTCTGCCGATACCGATAATCGGCTCAACGATTTTTAATTCACAAATAGAGTTGAATTTTGGTATTTGTTTTCACATTGTATCTTAGAATTATATTTCCTGCATTAGGGTATTTTTGAGTATTTTTCTGAATTTATCAAAAATCTGGCCAACCGGTGTTGACCGATATTACCAACCGGTTCCAAGATTTTTAATTGCAAATCAGATAGAGTTTCTAGAAAACAATTTCACATTACTTCTCAGTGTAATATTTTCTATTTTAAGTAATTTTTGGAGACCGTTCAGAGCTAGCCAATTTTTACCGAATAAAATAATATTAATTAAATAATATTAAATTTGTTTTCAATTTTTTTCTTCTTTTTTAACCCAAGTTTCCCCATTGCCATTACCCACCACCATTCCCTCTCTTTCTTTTTACTTACCTTTACTCTCTCTTTCTCTTATCTTTCTCACTCCTCCTTATAACTCTCTCCCTCTCCCTTTCTCTCTCATTTCTCTCTCACCCCCTTTCTCTTTATCAGTGTATCTCTCTCCCTCACTCTTTCTGTTCTCAGCCCAAGGAGGCCAGACCCGTCGGCGCGCTTTGGTGGTCGGTGCTCCACCGGGCGCCATCTCCTTCCCTCTCCTTTTCCTCCCCTCCTCCTTCTTCTTCTTTTTCTTCTTCTTCTTCTTTTTCATGTTCTCCTTCTTCTCCTTCTTCTTCCTCCTATTCTTCTTCTCCTCTCTCTCTTCTCCCATCTCTCTCTCTCTCTCACACCCTCTTTCTCTCTCTGAGCCTCACCGGCGGCGGGGCAGAGCCGGCTTCCGCCAGCCCCTCCTCCCCTTTCTCATCTCGTTCTTTCTTTCTCCATTGGGTTTAAACCCAATAAACCCAATCCAAAACCAAACCCAGTTAACCCATTACCCAATAACCCATCCCTTAAGTTATGGGTTCGGGTATCAGATCTGAACCCGACCCGTTAGCAACCCAGACCAACTCCAAAACTCATTAAAGGTAAAATTTCAGAAACCCCTTGTTAACTAAATCTATTTCATTTAAAACCTTTAAATAACATATTTGACCCATTCTTATGTATTTTAGTTTTGACGATATCTGGAGCATTTGGAATCCGGTTTTGGCAATTCTGGAAGCATTGCGATCGTGAAAAAGAGAGCTACCTTTCCTTGGCTGTTTTGTAGTATTTTTCTTTTTAAAATTATATTTTATCATATTAAATGCAATTAATTGATTGTTGTATTTAGTGAATCGTGATTAATATTAAATCACTAGAAATACTATTTAATAAATTGTAATTATTGATAAATCATGAAAATAAGAATATGCATGATTATTCTTCAAAAACATGTTTAAATAATACTTTATTTCATTTCTTGAAATAATATAAAATATTGACGAATTAGCTGAATATTGCGTAATTATTAAACAATTGATAAAAGGATTTTCAGAATAATAACTAAAGTAATAATTATTAAAATTGGTTGTGAAGAGTTTGAAAATAGAAACGTATAAATAATTACTTTATGATAAAGATCATGTTAATAATATTGAACTCATTATAACAAATAGAGGTAAATCGACACATAATTAGAATAATGATATCATCTTGATATTCTTACTGTTACTTCATTCTTGATAACACACACTACTATTATTGTATTGGTATCACTATTACACTGAGTCACTAGTATTCCATGTACTTGTCATCGTTACACGGACACTCTAGTTCACTGGATATTGTATTCCATGTATGCACTTGTTACACTTGACACGTTATTTCATGTGCTCGTATCACGGTTACGCGGATACTTTATTACACTGACACTATTATGTCATATTAATGTACCCCTGATACACGGATACACTATTTCACTAGATATCATGATTTCATATATTTATATCATCGCTAAATGGATACTCTACATATAGTTATATCATGTTGTTACATGGATCCATTGGTATACATGCATTGATTATTTTTGTATTATTGTTGCATGGATCACTATTTATATTATGTTAATTATTGCTACATAAATATTCTTATATTCCCGTTACATGAATGTTTCCCGTTACTGATATTGATATTTCTGTTACTAGACATGTGAGTTGTTGATATGTGATGTGTGAAACTAAGTGCCACGTGGATCCAAACCACGGGGACCACCTCTAGAATCCCACATCTCTTATTTTTCATTTTTCCGTTATCTTATATATGTTATCAACAGAGCTCATGTCCTGCTATCGTATTACATGTACCATGCACTGAACTTGTTCCTGAAATATAGTGTAGTTAAAGATAATAAATATAATTTGGGGATGGGAGAGACTTGAGGGTTGATTAGATCTTATTAGGTGAATAAACTGGATCCATATTTATCCCACTGTAGGGGATGGTAGTGCTGGCTACCGATTATACATAGCTCCATAAGCTTCCGTTTCCCGTTTCCTGCTTTCCTCTTAGCGGAGGGCCCTAGTATTAGCAACCAGGAGACTGCTTGAGGCCGTGGTCGGGTATGTTCAGGATACACATACCTGATAAGACCTCCTTGACCATTGGGTTTCCAATTAATATAATAAAATGGTATACACAATAGTAACATCGAGAATGCTTGTTATTTGGTCACTCTCTCATTAAGATCATGGTACATGTATGCCATGTTCAGATGGGTTTGTCTGGAGTGCGGGCTCTGGTATGAACTGTCAGTGGTATGGGATAATAGAGGAGATTGATTAAAATACCAGGGGTACTAATTGTTATTATTGTATAAATCACATGACATGCTCGACACAAGTATATTATTATTCATTGATACTTATTACTATTCCTGATAGTTTATCCATTATCATGTCACATGTACCTTATTACACTTCCTGATATTTTTTACACTCCATGTGGTAACACTAATCATGTACACATATACTCTACATTTCATGTATTCTGTTTCAGTATACCCTGTAGACATCATGACACCACATATCCACTATCATGTCACCTGTAGTATGGTTATTTTGCATACTTCATTTCTCTATGTTCATATTCCTCACAACATCCTTATACTACTGTTATTATTAGATTAAATAAGAAATATAAAGTAAGTAAAATGTGCTACATGATACTTATACATACTGATATAGTTAAGAACACTAAATATCGTATCATACTGCGTATTTTGAGAATCATATATAAATAAAATAACTCTCTTGACTGTAGTAACATAATTTCCTAAAGTGACTTACTTATTAATTATGATAGCACAGTTCGGACACATAAACTGATATTAATTGCATAACACTTGATATCATTATGGTATTGACATTGTTATAACATGCTAGATATTGATAATGTTAAAATATGACACTTGTGTATTTTTTCTGATTGTTATTATTATTATATTGTATCACTAGTAATTAAATATGTATTATATATTATTATCATGGTAATGTTATTTTTATATATATTACTACTTCCTTCATTTTACCACTCACTAGGTAGCTTTCTGATGACCCTGAGTTTGCGTGTCCAGGTTGGAGATCTGAGATATCGTAGTATCGGATATTTCACTGGACGCACATAGGAGACTCGTCATCAATACTATTCATAGGTATCATTATTATTTAGTCTTTCTTTACTTATTCATATTTTTATATCTATCACGATCATTGACCCATTCTGCAGGTATCTTTGTACTTATTTAATGCTGGAACCATTGTGTATATTGTGTTTATTTCCTGTTACTGTGGATTAGCGTACTTGTGTGAGCGTATTTTCGCCCAGGTATGTACGTCATCGTAGCATCTCCATACCTTCAGGATCGGGGCGTTACATAGTGGTATCAGAGCCTAAGTTCACACTTTATGAGGGTAACCACCTGGGTCAATGCTCGGGCTCATACCAACAGTATAATCGGATTCAGATTAGACTCATTTGTATCTGAATTTTGAAATTCCAACGACAAGTATAAGAATACAATTTCGTTAACAATTCATTCCTTGACTCTTTTTTTATTCCCTAATTTCAGTTGTCAACCAGAATATTCTGATTTCTTTCTTCCTGTCTCTTCTTCTATTAATTCCAATCCTCTATTTTTGACTCACGACACAAATTCTCCACCCCGAGTTCACTATAGATATCAAAGTGGGCAGTGGAAGTGTCGTGGGCCCATAACATTCAGGCTCCAGTGCTATAAATATTGTTCTCCAACCTGAAGTGAAATTTTGAGGATAACATTTTTTGTGAGATGGAGAGAAGTGTAACCCCCTGATCCTTGATGTATGTATCTGATCAGGGGAAAACCATGCACGAAAAGTGTATGTTTTGAAATCAAGAGTTAAAAGTGCGTGGTTTAGCTTCCTCGATACTTCTATTATAGCATAGAGGCTAAACGGGTCGAATTCACATGGACAGGAGGTGATACAAGCTTATACGGTATGTTCACGTGTGTGTTAAAGTCTCTTCTATGATTTAAAGGATGAAAAGAAAAGAAAACAAAGAATGAAAAGAGAGGCATGGTGAAAACAAAGAAGGGAAAACATAGAAGAATAGTATTTGTGATTTTTATTGGTATATCTAAAATAAAGTAAAAGAGAAAGAAAACTCATAGCTACTAACTACTAATGGCTCCATTAACCATGCTAACCTCTTAGTGATGTTGCCTCACATATATCCTTGGCCATTACTAGTCCTTTCTTCAAGAGCGTTTTAAAGCATGACCCATACGATAACTTTCACATCCAAACTCAACAAAACAAGTTCAAGCTACACGTACACCATCAAAACTAAACAAGAGTAAGCATGGAGTAAAATTATGTTAACTTGTTAGAGAGTTAGAATGTTAGAGTATTAGAATCCATCATCATGAGCCATTAATAGCTCTTGCAAGAGTAAGGCCAAGTAGAGGCTGTTAGATTCATGTGAATTATCAAGTAAGAAGTTAGCAAGTTAGTGGTTAGTAGTTAGTTGCCATGAGAGAAAATTAGCTAAACATGTAAACGGAGTTAAAGAAGAAACAAACAGAGGTAAAGAGAGAACCTTTCATAACTTGTCACCTTCTATTACAAGCACTCTTACTTTCCAATCATGTACCACTCTCTCTCCTATTATAAGATCTACAAAAAATGAAAAATACAAAGGAGGAGGAAGAAGAAAAACTAACCTAAACTACCCTAAGATGAAGAACTACTCTAAAACTATACTGCAACTAAAGAAAAACTCCTCTAAACTACTCCTCTCCATGCTCTGGAAATCCCAGTGTATTTATAGATAAAACTGGGCACCAGGGTACAGGTACGGAGCTACGCGTTAAATCTTGCGAGTGTAGCACCTCCTGCCAAGCGTTGTCATGTCACCCCCTGTCAGTTGAACTTGTTGGTTTTCGGATTTGGACCCCTGATTTTGACGAAACCACCCTCCAAAGTCAATGGCTATCTTTGTAGGCTTTTAATCACCAATTAAATGGTGATTTTGGGACTTCATCTTCATTTCATGTCATCGACCTAGAAACATGAAAGAGAGATATTATTAACAGAATTTAATATTAGATAAATTTGAAGATGTGGTATGAAATGTGCAATTTTAGAGACTAATCAGTATCACAATATCAGTACTTGATACGATGTATAAAGTTAATTTGACCTTTTTGGAAGTCAGATTGAGCCAATTTCAATTTCAGATATTATTTTCTAATATTTTAGATTTTTCAAAATTTTCTGAAATTTTTCTGGATTTGGAAAATCTCCGAAGTCTGTGTCAATCGATACTGATAATCGACTCTATGGTTTTTAATTCACAAATGAAGTTAAGTTTCTAGCATCTGTTTTCTTATTGTATCTTAAAATCATATTTTTTACGTTAGGGTATTTTTGAAAATTTTCTAAATTTATAAAAAATCTAGCCAATCCGGTGTCGACCACTATCACTGACCGATTCTAAGATTTTTAATTTGCAAACAAGATAGAGTTTCTAGAATCTGATTTCACATCACTTCTCAGCGTAATATTTTTAATTTTATGTAATTTTTGGTAACCGTTTGGAGCAAGCCAAATTTTTACCGAATAAAATAATATTAATTAAATAATATTAAATTCGTTTTCTATTTTTCCTTCTTTCTTTTTCCTCAAGTTTCCCCAATGTGATTACCCACCGCCGTTCCTCTCTTTCTTTTTACTTTCCTTCACTCTCTCTCTTTCACTTATATTTCTCTCTCCTCCTCATAAACTCTCTCTTTCTTCCCTTTCTTTCTCATCGTATCTCTCTCCCCCCCTCTCTCTATCTCTCTTCCCTTTCTCTTTCTCACTGTTCTTTCTCCCTTACTCTTTTCTCTGTTCTCAGCCAAGGGAGGCCAGACCCGTCGGCGCGCCATCGGGCGCCACCCCCTTCCCTCTCCTTTTCCTCCCCTCCTCTTTCTTCTTCTTTTCTTTTTCTTTTTCTTCTTCTTTTTCCTGTTCTTCTTGTTGTTGTTCTTCTTCTCCTCTATATCCATCTCTCTCTCCCCCTCTCTCTTTCTCTGGGGTCACCGTCGGTGGGGCTAGACTAGCTGCCGCCAGCCCCTCCTCCCCCTTCTCATCTCGTTCTCTCTTTCTTTCTCTATTGGGTTTAAACCCAATCTAAAACCAAACCTAGTTAACTCATTACCCAATAACCCATCACTTAAGTTATCAGTTCGGGTATTGGATCTGAACCTGATCTGTAGCAATTCAGACCTACTCCAAAACTCATTAACGATAAAATTTCAGAACCCCCTGTTAAATAAATCTATTTCATTTAAAATGTTTAAATAACACATTTGACCCATTCTTATCTGTTACAATTTAATCACAATACTATAGTATGCTTATTCTGCATACTTCATATTTACATGTTTATATTCATCACAATACCGTTATGCTACTGTTATTATTAAATTAAACAAATTAATTACAACTTATTACATGTTGCTTATACACACTGATTTAATTAGAAACATTTAATATCGCATTATATTACACATATTGAGAATAATATATAAATGGTATAACTCTATTGACTGTAGTATCATAATCTCAAATTGACTTACCTATTATTTTTGGTAGCACAGCGGGGACGTATAAACTGATAGTACTGATATAAAATTAGATACTATTATGGTAATGACATGTTATAACGTGCTAGGTATTGATACTGTTAAAATATAACACTTGTGTATTTTTTCTGATTGTTATTATCCTTATATTGTATCATTGGTATTTAAATATGTATTATATATTATTATCGTCATGGTATTATTATAATATATACTATTGCTTTCTTCATTTACCATTCACTAGGTCGCTTTCTGATGACCCTGGGTTTGCGTGCCCAGGTTGGAGATATGCGATATTATATTGTCAAATATTTTACTGGATTCACATAGGAGACTCGTCATCGATACCATTCATAGGTATCTTTATTATTTAGTCTTTATTTCCTTATTTATCCATATTTCTATATCTATCATGATCACTAACTCCTTTTGCAGGTATTCTTATACTTATTTAATGAACCTAATGGTGTAAGTGAGAAACAGGAATAATCTTACTATAGGGTCATGAGTGTACAGGAATGTCTGATGAAAGAGAGAGAAATAGAGTGAGAGAGACAGTAAGAAAGAGCGAATAAAAGAGAGAAAGGGCGGTTGGGCTAAGTCGGTGGGGGAGGGATCCAGAGAAATGGAGAAGGGAAAAAGAAAAGGAAGAAATAAGAAATATAAAATGTATTATTATATTATTATTTAATGAGGTTAATTTTTTGACCAGTTCCAAACGGTTCCAAAAATTTTGTAAAATAGAGAATATTATACTGAGAAATAATATGAAATCAGATTCAAAAATTCTATCTGGTTTATAAATTAAAAATCCCATTGCTGATATTGTGCAACACTGGTTCGACTAAATTTTGGAGTAATTCAGGAAACTCTCCAAAATAACTGAAAGTAGAAAATATGATTCTAAATATAATTTGTAAGCAAATTCTTAAAATTCAACTCCGATTGTAACTTAAAAATTGAAAAGCCGATTATCAGTATCGGTCGACACCGATTTCGGAGATTTTTCAAAATAATGTAGAAAATTTCTAGAAAATTTTGAATAATCCAAAATAGTAGAAAATAATATCTGAAAATAAAACTGACTCAATCCAAATATCAGAAAGGTCAAATAAATTTTGTACATCGTATCTACTACTGATATTGTGACACGTACATTAAGGATCAGGGGGTTACATTTCTCCCCACCTTATAAAAAATTTTGTCTTCAAAATTTCGGTTCAGGCAGGAAAACAATATTTACAGTCCTGAGGCCTGAATGTTACGAGCCTACAACTTTTCTATTGTGCCACTCTGATATCGATAGTGAACTTCCGTGGAGAATGAATGAAGATAAAGGATTGGAATGATAGGATGAAGAAAAAACAAGACGAAAATCAGAATATTCTAGTAGACAACTAAAATTAAGGAATAGAAATGAGTTAAGGAATGAAGTTTCAACAAAATGGTATTCTTGTACTTGTGTTGTACTTATAGCTGGAATCCTCAATTCAGATACAGATGAGTTCTAATCTAAATCTGATTGTACTATTGATAATAGCTCGAGCATTGACCCAGGTGGTTACCCACATCAGGTGTGAACCTAAGCTCTGATACCAAACTGTAACGCCCCGATCGCACAAATATGGAGAGGCTACGAAGACGTATATATGCAGGGCGGAAGTACCCTCACATATATACACCAAGCCTCAGTACAGGGAATACATATATATACACAATAATTCTAATGTTAATTAAGTATAAGAATACTTATATAAAGGGTTGGTGATCATAACAGATATAAAAACATGAGTATATAAGATAACAGAAATAAATAACAAAGATACCTATGAATTCAAAAGAGTCATAGTCTCAAGATAATCTCGAAAAATATCTGGTACTACAGAATCTCTAAACTCCGACCTGGACACGCAAACCCAGGGTCGTCAGAAAGTGACTTAGTGAATGTTAAAATGAAGAAAGAAGTAATATTTATATTATAGTAATACAGTCATGATAATAATATATAATACATGTTTACTTTCCGATGATACAATATAATGATAATAACAATCGGAAAAAATATACAATTGTCATATTTTAACATCATCAATACCTAGCATGTTATAATCGGGTCATTACCACAATAGTATCCAATTTTATATAATTAATATCAACTTATATGTTCGGGCTATGCTACCACAATTAATAAGTAAGTCACTTTGGAAAATTTTATTACTACAGCCAATAGAGTTATACCATTTATATTATTCTCAATATGTGTGATATGATACAGTTCTAAGTTTTTCTAATTACATCATTGTACATAAGTAACATGTAGTAAGTTTAGCTACTGTATACTTCTTATTTAATCTAAGAATAACAATAGCATAATAGTGTCGTGATGAATATGAATATGTAGATATGAAGTATGCAGAATAATCATACTACAGTGATGTGATTATGTAGTAATAGTGTCTTTAGATTATATATAAAACAGAATATATGAAATGCAGAATATACGTGTTACAAGAATAGTATGCTACCACATAAAGTGTAACAAGTATCAAGAAGTGTAATATGTTATACAGGTGACATGATAGTGGATAAAATATCAGAAATAATAACAAGTTCAACTAAACAGTCATATAGATGTATTAGGCAGGTCGTGTTATTTATACAATAATAACAGTTAGTATCACATGATATTTTAATCAATCTCATTCAGTGTCCCATACCACTGGCAGTTCATACGGAGCCCGCACTCTGGCTGAACCTACCGAATATGGCATATAGGTACCATGATCCGAATGAGAGAGAGACCAAATAACAAGCGTTTTTTATGTCACTATTGTTTATACTATTTTATTATGTGAATTAGAAACCTAATGGTCAAGGAGCTCTTATCAGGTGAGTGTATCATGTGCGTACCCGGGACCACGGCTTTAAACAGTCCTGTGGTTACTAAGACCAGGGCCCTTCGATAAGAGGGGAGCAAAAAATAAGAAATAAAAGCTTATGGAGATATATACAATCAGTAGTCAGCACTACCATCCCCTACAGTGGGATAAATATGGATTCAGTATATCCACCCGATAAGATCTAGTCAACCGTCAAGTCTCCCCCATCCCCAAATAATATTTATTATTTTTAGCTACATAGTATATTAGGAACAAATATAGTGCATGATACCTATAACACGATAACAGGACATGAGCTCTGTTGATAGCAGGAAACAAGATAACGAAAAATGGGAAACAAGAGATGCCAGATTCTAGAGGTGGCCCCCATGGTTTGGATCTACGTAACACTTAGTTTCACACATCACATATCAACAGCTCACATATCTAGTAACGAAAAACAATCATGTAACGGGAATACAGGAATATCCATATAGCAATAATTCATATAATATAAACTGTGATCCTTGCAACATGAATATGAGACAATCAATGCATGTATACCAGTGAATCTATGTAACAGTGGTGTAAGAACATGAAAATAACTGTGTACAAAGTATTCATGTAGCGATGATGCAACTATATGAAATAACAGTCTCCAGTGTAGTAGCGTATCCGCTTATCAGTAGTACATGAAATAATGGTCATATGTAATGGCATTTATGTGACAAGATATATGTACATGTAATGACTGTGTCTGGTGTGCTAGTATGTCCATACTACGATGTGATAAGTAATGAATAATAGTGTTTAGTATAACAGAGTATCCTTATAACAGGTGTACATGAATATACCTATAAATATAATTTATGTAAAGTAATTATCAAAATATATAAATAATAATATCCAGTGTGAGTCAGGTAACATTGGCCATAACAAAGTAATATCACTGAGATAATTAGGTGTCAGATATTCTTATTTGTAATAATGATTACAATATTATTAAGATGGTTAATATCACAAAATTATCATATATTTATATAATTGTCTATTTTACTTATCCATTTATTAATTAATTTACTTATTTAAATTATTAACTTATTAATCCTAATATTTAGATAATTTATCTACATTTATAGAAATCAAGAAACAAAATAAATAATTATTTAATCAATTTATTTGAGAATAATCAAGCATATTTTAGTTATGATGATTTCCCGATAATCACAATCAATAACATTTATAGGGATATACCGATTATCACGGTTTAGTAAATAAAATAATCAATCAATTTTATTAAACCTGATAAATATATTATTTGTAAAAGAAAAAAGACTCACAAAATGACCATAGGAAGGTAACTCTCTTTTTCGCGATCGCAACGGTTCAAGAATCGTCCAATTTGGAGTCCGATCTCAAGATATCGCCCGAATACTAAAATCATTAAAAATGAGTTAAATATGTAATTAAGGATAAAAATGTAAGAAGTATTATTTAATTGGGGTTTTTATGAAAAAATACCTTTATTAAATTTTGGAGCGGGTCTGGGTTACTAACGGGTTAGGTTTGGATCTGATAACCCATAACTTAAGTAAATAGGTAATTGGGTTAATTGTGTATTGGGTTTAGTGTTTAGGTTATTGGGTTTTACCCAATTTGAGAGAGAGATGAGAAGAGAAGAAGAGGGAAGAGGGGTTGGCGACAGCCAGCCTCGGCCTTGCCGGCGCCGGTGCCGCCTTGCCGGCGGTGATGCGCAGAGAGAGAAGGATAGAAAGAGATGGGGGGAGAGAGAGAAAAGAAGGGAGAGAGATAAAAGAGAAGAATAAGTGGAAGAAGAGAAGAAGAAAAGGAAGAGGAGGAAAAGAGGGAGGAAGTGGCGCCCCTGCTGGCGGTGCGGTGGCGAGCCGGCCACCAGTGGTGCACGATCTGACCCCCGAGGACTGGAACAGAAAGAGGGAGAAAAGGGAGAGAGTGCGGAGCAGAGAGGTAAGAGAGAGAGAGAGAAAGAAAAAGAGATGAGAGAGAAATGAGAGTGATGGGAGAAAATGAAATAGATTGAGAGAGAGACAATGAGAAAGAGAGGATAAAAGAGGGAAAGGGCAGTTGGGTTAAGTCGGTGGGGGGAGGGATCCAGAGAAATGGACAAGGGAAAAGAAAAGGTAGAAATATGAAATATAAAATGTATTATTATATTATTATTATTTAATATAGTTAATTTTTTGATCAGTTCCAAACAGTTTCCAAAAATTCTATAAAAGTGTAATCCTCGAACCTTGATGTACGTATCACAGTATCAGTACTCGTATGATGTACAAAGTTGATTTGATCTTTCTGATAGTCAAATTGAGCCGGTTTCAGTTTCAGATATTATTTTCTAATATTTTAAATTTTTCAAAAATTTCTCATATTTTTTCTGGATTATTTTGAAATATCTCTTAATTCGTGTCGATCGATATTGATAATCGGCTCTTCGATTTTTAATTCACAAACGGAGTTGAGTTTCTAGAATATTCTTCCATATTGTTCTTCATAATCATATACTTCTACTTTTGGGTATTTTTAAAGATTTTCTGAATTAGTCCAAAATCCAGCCAAACCGGTGTCTCCCAGTATCAGTGATACATTCTACGATTTTTAATTTGCTAACTTGACAGAATTTCTTAAATTGTAAAATACAATTTCATACTATTTCTCAGCATAATATTCTCTATTTTATAGAATTTTTAGGCACCATTTTGAGCTAGTCAAATTTTCATCTAAATAAAATATAATTTAATAATACTAAATAATTATTTTTATTCTTTCTTCTTCCTCAAGTTTCTTCACCAACTCAATGACATCGCCTTTCCCTTCCCCCTCTCTCTATTTCTCTGTGTTCTCTCTCCCTCTCTATCTCACTCTAAATATCACTCTCTCTAATTAATTTATCTAATTAACTCTCTCAACTCTCTACATCCCTCCCTCCATCTTTCACACTTCCTCTCTCTCTCTCTCTCTCTCTTCATCCTCTCACCTTACCCTCTCCCTCTCGGCCTGACCCATCGCCAGCGGCCTAACCACCACTGTGCCGTCGGCAGGAGGTCGACGTCCAATGTAGATCGCCCATCCACCTTCTTCTAATTTTCTTTCCCCTCATATTCTCTTCTTTCTCTCTATTTTTCATTTTTCTTCATCTTCTTCCTAACTTCTGCTTTCTCTTTCTCTCTCTCTCTCTCTCTCTCTCTCTCTCTCTCTCTCTTCCTCACCTCTAATGTCTCTCTTACCCTATCACCAGTCAGCTAGCAAGAAGGCCGCCGCCGGCCGGTCTTCACCGTGGACCCAGCGCGCAGTAGCAGCAGGTGCTGCTGTTGTTATGGGTTCACAACCCATAGTGCGCTATGGACTCGAATGCTAAACCCAATTAACCCATTAATTTGACTCAGATCTTATAACCAAATAACCCATTAACTTAAGTTAAGTGGGTATGGGTTTTAGATCTAAACCCGACCCATTAGCCTGCCAAATCCACATCCAAAATAGAAAGGTAAAATTTCTTATAACCCCCTCACCATTTAGAATATTTACGAATTAAATGTTAGTATTACATATTTAACCTATTTGTTATGATTTTAATATTCGAACGATATCTTGAGCATCCGAGTTCAGAGTTGGATGATTCTGAAGCCGTTGCAATCGTAGAAAAACAAATGACATCCTTGTGATATTTATGTGAGTATTTTTCTTTTATAAATTGTATTTTATCATGTTTACTTAATAATTGTTTGGAAATCATGATTATTGGTAAAATTGGAATTTATGAGTTATGTAAATAGTAAATCACGATAATTATATATGATTACTTAACATATTAAATATGATAATATTTAATTGTAATTATTGATCTGATATAAAATACAGATGACTTAGCTATATACTAATTATAAGTGACTATTGGATTATTAATAAAGCAATTAGTTTAATGATTATTGGATTATTAATAAATTAATAATTATTAAAATGGTTGGGAAGAGCTGAAAAGATAGACTTGTAGATAATTTCTTTATAAGATTATGGATATCTTCATATGTAGTTACCTGTTCAAGTTGCATATATCACCTTGCATGTATCACACAAATCACTTACACTGTTATTATGACTAAATCATTGATATGCTAGATGTTATACAAGTATGTTGGCATCATTGTGGACATTGTATTAATACATACCTGTACCATTGTTATACGGACACTCTAATACACTGAATATTATTATTTTATGTATTTGTATCATGGATTACACTGAAACACCACACTTGTACTTCTGGTACTTATATCACCGTTGCACAGGTACTCTACACTGTTATTACATGCACTATACCACCGGCTCACAAATACATTACATTTGTATTTCATATACTTGTATCATAATTACATGAGTACTTTACACTATCATGACATGTACTTGTCATATGGATTTATTTGTATACAAGCTTTGATTATTCCTGTATGTTACTTATATCGCTATTGCTGTTACGTGGTTTATTGTTATATGTATACTCATGTATCCCTGTTACATAAATATTACATGCTTGTTCCTATAATCATGATATTGATATTCTCGTTACTGGACATGTGAGCTGTTGATATGCGATGTGTGGAACTAAGTACCACGTGAATCCAAATCGCGGGAGCCACCTCTAAAATCTTACATCTATTGTTTTCTATTTCTCGTTACCTTATTTCATGCTACTAATAGAGCTCATGTCCTATTATCGTGTTACATATACCATGCACTATACTTATTCCTGAAATACTGTGTAGTTAAAGATAATAAATATAACTTGAGGATGGGGGAGACTTAACAGTTGATTAGATCTTATCGAGTAGATCTACTAGATCCATATTTATCTCTTTACAAGGGATGGTAGTGCTGACTACTGATTGTAATAGCTCCATGAGCTCCCATTTCCTGTTTCCTACTCCCCTCTTAGCGGAGGGCCCTAATCTCAGCAACCAGGAGACTGTTTAAGGTCGTGGTCTCGGGTATGCATAGGATACACTCACCTGATAAGAGCTCCTTAACCATTTGATTTTCAATTAACGTAATAAAATGGCATAAACAATAGTGACATCGGGAACGCTTGTTATTTCATCACTCTCTCTTTCAGATCATGGTACCCGTATGCCATGTTAGGATTGGTTCATCCGGAGTGCGGGCTCTGATATGAACTGCCAGTGGTATAAGACACTGAAAGAGATTGATTAAAATACCAGGCGGTACTGATTGCTATTATTGTATAAATAACATGATTTGTCTGATACATGTATATTACTGTTCAGTTGCACTTGTTACTATTTCTGATATTTTGTCCACTATCATGTCACCTATATAACTTGTTACACTTCCTGATACTTGTTACACTTCATGTGTTGACACACTATTCTTGTACACGTATATTCTACATTCTATGTACTTTGTTTCATGTATACCCAATAGATATTGTTACCGTATAATCACAGTCACTGTAGTATGGTTATTTTATATACTTCATATCTACATGTTCATATTCATCACGTCACCTTTATGTCATTGTTATTATTAGATTAAAAGTGTAACGTCCCAATCCCGCGCGGACACTACAGCCCCGTAGATACGCAAGTCAAAAATACACTCACGTATATACGCTAAGCCTCGGTACAGGAAATAAATATTATATACATAATAATTTCAGCATACATAAGTACAAGAATACATGTAAAAGGGGTGTGTTCTTAATAGATATGAAAATATGGTTAAATAAGAAAACAGAAACAAATATCAAAGATACTATGAATCAGAAAAGGTAGTGGTATCAAGATAATGTCTCAGAAAATATCAGGTGCTATGAAATTTTGGATCTCCAACCTGGGCACGCAAATCTAGGGTCGTTAGAAAGTGACTTAATGAGTGGTAAAATGAAGAAAGCAGTAATACATATAATAATAATGCAATCACGATAATCATATATAATACATATGTAAATACCAGTGATATAATATAATAATAATAACGATTAAAAAATACACAAGTGTCATATTTTAACATTATCAATACCTAGCATGTTATAACAATATCATTACCACAATAGTATTCAGTGTTATGTAATTAACATAAATTTATATGTCTGAGCTGTGTTATCACAAGTAATAAGTAAATCAATTTAGGAAATTATGTACCTACAGTCAATATGGTTATACCATATATATATTAATCTCAATATGCATAACAGATACAGTATTAAGTGTTCCTAATTACATATGTGTGTATAAGTCATATGTAGGACATTTTAATTACTTTATATTTTTGTTTAATCTAATAATTACAGTAGCATAATGGTGTTGTGATGAATATGAACATGTGGATATGAAGTGTAAAGTAATCATGCTACAGTATTGTGATTATATAGTAACAATGTCTACATGGTATACAAGAAACAGTATACATAGAATACAGAGTATACGTGTATATGAATAGAGTATCACCACATGAAGTATAATAAGTATCACAAAGTGTAACAAGGTGCACCGGTGGCATGATAGTGAAGACAATATCAGGAATAGTAACAAGTACAATTGAAAAGTAAAATACAAGTATTAGGCAAATCATATTATTTATATAATAATAACAATCAATACCACCTTGTATTTTAATCAATCTCTTTCAGTGTTATATACCACTAGCAGTTCACACCGGAGCCCACACTCCTGTTGAACCCATTGAACATGGTATACGGTACCATGACCCAAACAAGAGAGTGACCAAATAATAAACGTTCCCGACGTCATTATTATTTATACTATTTTATTACGTTAATTGGAAACCCAATGGTCAAAGAGCTCTAGTCAGGTGGGTCTATCCCTTGCATACCCGGGATCACGGCTTTAAACAGACCCCTGGCTGGTGAGACTAGGGCCATCCCGCTAAGGCTGTAACAAGTAATGGGAAACAGGAAACGGGAGATCATTGGGCTATTACAGACAGTAGCCAGCACTATTCTGTCCCCTGCAGTAGGACAATAATGGATTCAGACATCCACCGATAAGATTTATTCAACTGTCAAGTCTCATCCATCCCCATGTTATTTTATTATATTTATAATGATTTATCAATCATCATAATTTAATAAGGCAATCAACTCATTTAATTAAACATGCTAAACTGTAATTTATAAAAGAAAAACACTCACATAACTATTATGGAATGTAGTGCTCTTTCCTACGATCACAATGGTTCCAGAATAGTTCAATTCGAAATTTGGATGCTCTAGATATTATTCGAACACTAAACCATAACAAAAAGGGTTAAATATGAAATAAGTATGTCAAAAATGCAAATGTTATAAATTATCAAGGGGTTTTCTAAAATTTTACCCTTCTCTATGTTGGATGGCTGCTAATGGGCCGGGTTTAGATCCAAAACCCAAACCCAATTGACTTACGTGAAATTAGTGAATGGGTTAATGGGTTATAGGATTTGAGTCAGTTTTGTGGGTTATTGGGTCCGTACCTAATACAAGAGAGAGAGAGAGAGAAAGAGAGAGGGGAGAGAGAGAAATAAGAAAAGAATAAGGGGGAGGAGGGGCTGACGGTAATAAGTAAATTAAACTTGCTACACTGTCACTATTACCTGGATACCGGACACTATTATTGCATGAGCTAATATCATCGTTACACGTTCATTCTAATGTACTCGACACAGTAGTTTATGTAAATACCCGTTACACTAGATATTGTTGTTCCATGTATATTACTGTTCACTTGTACTTGTTACTATTCTTGATAGTTTAAATTGGTTGTGAAGAGTTTGAAAATAATCATTCTCTATAAAATCTATATCATATTGATTACAGTAATAAAATACACATGATATGTATATAAAGATATATTGACATATATTTATGATACAGCTTTCACCCTGATACTGTCACCGTTACCTGAACAACCAGTGACACATTCGACACTATCACTTCATGTTCTAAGATACTACTATCTCATGTATTGTATTATTGATACACAATCATTGTTATTACATGTAATAGTATCAGCATTACACAGACGTTCTAGTACACTGGACACTGTATTTCATATAAATACTCGTTACACTAGATAGAAACTGGAACAATCTTGCTATAGTGTTATGAGTGTACATGAATAGTGAAGGTTCACCTAGAGGGGGGGTGAATAGGTGATGGCTAATCTAATGGTCACTTAATGATGAATGATGCAAATAATGCGGAAGTTAAAATAATTATGACCTAATTAAAACTTTTACACTAAACACCACGTATAACCAAAGAGTGTTACCGAATTCCCCGTGAAGGGCTCTGGACAAACTCCTTTAGATTTCCCTTGAATGGGTTGAGGTGCCGCGTTGGCTCTCTTGGTTGAATACAAGTGTTAGCAAATAATCCCACGCAAGTATATCAAATAAGCACAATATGAATATCAAGCATGTAAGAATAAGCACAATTGAAGCATGCAAGATATAAAAGAGACAAAAGAGAGAGAGAGATAGAGAGAGAGAGAGCAATCGCAAACACCAAGGGTATGTTTCAAGGTTCGAGCACACTTGCTCTACATCCCCGCCTTCGACACACGAAGGATTTCCACTATGCAAGATCCCAATGGATCTCTCCTCGGTGCCGCAACACCTACAAGCCCTCGGACTCCCTAGTCCCGTACACACGCAAGCCCACCGGCTCGCGGAGGCCGCACCTCAAATCATCGAGTTCACACAAGAACTCTAAACCACCACGAGCACACTTGCCCGTCTCCTCAAAGTACAAAGATGAAATCTTTGGTGATCTACAACACTTTGATCACCAATTACAAACTCTCACAACACAATCCTATAGATAGATAAGGCAATGGATAGCTCAAGTGATTATGAGAAAGCAAGGAAAGAACTATGGTGAAAAACTCAAGAAATCACTTTAAATACTCTTGTTAAAATCTTCCCTTTAGATAGGAAATATTTGCTCTCTATTTTGTGGAGAAAAACTTCTGAAAAGAGTGGGAAAAACTGGCTCTAAAAACTTCTCCAAATCTTGTTAAAAACAGTCCACAAACCCTCAAATATATAGGCTGTCAAAAACTAGCCGTTGGGGCTTTGTCAGAACTGCCGGTCGACCCGTGCGGTCGACCGCCAACGGTCAGAAATCAGACCGTTGGTGCCACGGTCGACCGCCTGGGTCGACCGACCCACTGGAGATGAGAGTCTAACTCTCTGTCGGTCGACCCGTATGGTCGGCCGAACTTTCCAGAGAGCAGAGCTCTCTGGAGCGGTCGACCGGCACGGTCGGCCGTCCTCCAGTGCACAAAGGCGTTCACATCTGTGCATGTCGGTCGACCGAGCCGGTCGACCGACTTCAGGATTAGTCGACTATAAAGGTAGGCAAGTCGACTAGCTGAAGCCTGAAAACAGTTTTCTGGGATTAAAAAGTTAGTCTTTTTGGCTCAAATAAAATCCCATAAAATACTTAAAAATCTAAAAAAATAGTTTAACCAATATACTTTGATAATCAAACATGCTTGCACAAAATCAAGGCATGTTATAAAAGATTGGACTATTTTTATAATATGAAAATATTTGGCTCATGATGAAAACTGTATTTCCAAAACATGTTTTCTAAACTTTGTTTTTCCAAAACATCTTCAAATACAAAAACAAGATATTATAATTCATTTTAAGGCATAGTGTGTATGGATATGATCCACTACACAATCAAGATGAAATATCTATGTTTTTGACATAAAGCTCTAAACTTGGTTTTGGTTAAAAGATAAGTATATGAGAAACACCAAAAATCACTTGAAATACTATTTTAGTTTTTGGTTAAAATTCTTTTCTAAAACAAACTAAATCAAGAGTGTGTGTGCATGGTATACTTGAGCAATCCACCAACTATCTATCCTTTACATTTTATCTAAAACAAAAACAAAATCTTATACCTAGACACAAGTCTTCATCTTCTTGAAGTCTTCACTTGAAGGCTTCTCATCTTCTTGACTTGGTCCAAGCTTGATCCAAAAGCTCCTTGGATCACACCGTGCTAGCTCCAAATCTTGACATATTATCCTTTGTTGAGCTATGCACCTATTAGGATCTTGATAATGAATCTGTCACTAATTAAACACAAGATCATTTATAAACATAACTTCATGAGTTGATCATCATCAAAACTAGGGTGATAGGCCTTTGGGCCAACAATCTCCCCTTTTTGATGATGACAAAACTCATGAGGTTATATATGCATGGATTAAAGTAAAGCTTCAAAGAAGCTCCCCGTTAACTCATGCATAACACAAAATAATAAATATATGCAATGAAGCTCATAAACATGTATGCAAATGAATGACATGTATGCAAATACAACATGTCAAATAATCATAAAACTCATCAAGTTCTTATCTCCATTCATTTGCAAAACAAAACAAATATGCATAACCATAAATTCTACTAACATGCATATAAACTCAAAATCTTTCTCCCCCTTTTTGTCAATCATCAACAAAGGGGTCAAAGTAAAATCAAATCAAAACAAAATTTTCTCCCCCTTTTTTCAAAAACAAAAAGATCAAGAAGGGGTTAAACAAATCAATCAATAAAGATTTATATGCGATATACATTCATGAAGAGGAAGATGCTAAGTTAGCTTCCCTACACATATACATTACATGAAAGAGGGATGACAAGCCCTAATTCACATAACGCATATTATGTAATGCATAAGAGGAGATGTGAAGCTCCCCCTAAACACGTATATCATATAAAGAAGAGTTGTCAAGCTCCTCAATTTATAATATACTCAACATGAATCTATATTTAAAAGAGATGTTAAGATCTCCTTGTATATAGGAAATACATATCAAAACATTTTTTTTTAATTTTTCTTAAATAAAATTTTAAAGGTATCAGAGCTCCTGTAAAGCAAACAAATTTTTAAGATACCAAATTGAAAATAGTCATTATTGTAAAACATATTGATACCAATTGAAATTTAACAAATATGAAGTTGAAGTATTTTGATATCAATGGTAAACATAATGATCCAAAAAAATTTATTTTTCATCATAAACTTTGTGCTTTTTAAAAGTGTGAACCAATTGAAAGTTAAGCACATGAAAATCATATATATGTATGAAAAATTATACCAATTGAATTTGATACATACATATATAAGAAAACAAAATACGAGTATATACAAAAATTATCAATTTAGATACCAATTGAAAGAATTCAATGATACCAATTGACATAACAATAAAATCAAGTGTATAACTCATAACCTACCACCCTTCATATGCTCAAGATAGAAGATTTTCAATGAAGCATACAAGGCATAATCGCCCATCCATCCTCCCATAGATGGTAGGGTTTTTTAAAAATAGATTTGAAAAATAAGTTTTGTTTGAAAAACTCTACCAAATGAAGAACAATTAACTAGTTAAAATAATTTTTGAAAAACTAGTTAAAGATCCTTCAAAATATGAAATCAAAGCATATATATTTCATAAATCATACCAAATACAAGAATTGACACTCGATCTATGAAGCTCAAAAATATGTTCATGAATCAAAGTCATGACAAAATAAATAAAGTGTGAGTGTTCAAAAGTCATGTAAGTAGCATTATTATGAAAATGGTCATTGAAGCTCAATAAGATGAATAACATTTTATAAAACATGAAAATTTATTTTTCTTAAAAAAAATAATACACTTCTAGGCATATGTATGATTTATCCAATCCTAACAATACACATACATATCCCAAACATAAAAGAGTCTATTAAGATATTTGCATGAAGGCAAGAGACTCACGGGTATACATGTATATTTATTAGATTTGAATTAAAAATACATATACATGAAGTAAAGCATAAAAATTGGCAAAGCATGTATAAATGAGAATCATAAAAACTAGTCTATACATTTGCATATAGTGGGTACAAATGAGCATGAAGTACAAACATATATAAATAACGTGTAACTCACCATTTGTACATGTATAAAACAAGTTTTGATAAAAACTACATCTAAGCATGTTTTTACCACAAGAAGCACATAAAGACATAAAACATGAACATGCTATGAATATGATATATGTAAAAAGCATGTACATAAAAAGTAAGAGTTTAGAGATTGTTACCAACTCCAAAGCTCCAAACATGGTGGTCTTTCCCACCAAAACCTCCTTGATAGCGGTGCATCAAAAATGTGTCCTTTTAGTTCAATTGCACCCACCATCAAGGCACCGATCCTCTCACGTTTTGTGAGTGCCCTCACCTACATCAAAAGCAAATGGTGGGGGTTTTGATACCCATATTTTTTTGGGTCCTTGAGGGTTAGCTTTGTAAGGAACCCAAAAATTTTTATTCATAGCAAAATTTATATGATGTAATCTATCAAAACAAAACTTTGTTAAATGGCCTTTGCGGCCACAATGTGTACATTTGTATACCTTAGGATGCTTATGTGTATGTGTATGATCGTGGCGTGCAACATAAGCATATGCATGATGATGTGCATGAACATGTGGAGCTTGTTTCTTTGAAAACAAGGACTCCAATCTAGTATGGTTAAATGCACAAGAGTTCAAAGTTGAACTCAAACAATCCATTTTATTTTTCAAAACTTTTATCTCATTTGTGGTGGCATGTAAAGCATGGTGAGATATAGAATCATTTTTCTTTTTCTTTTGAAAAACATTTTCTTTTTCTTTTTCTAAGCATGCAATATTATTTCTAAATGAATCATGTTCTATATGTATGCAATCAAATTTCTTTTTCAAATTTTTATTTTCCTTTTTAATCATGTCATATTTTTCAAGCAATATTTGACAAAAAGTGGTAAGCTCATCATATGACATGTCTTCATCATCTAACTCGGATTCGGTGTTTACCTCAAGGGGGTTATCCCCTTGGACCATGTAGCACACATTGGAAGGGTCACTTCCAACATCCGAGTCGCTCCCCGCATAGTATTGATCATTTTCGCCATGGGAGATCAAAGTGTTCCAAACTACAAAAGCCAAATCAAGATTAGCAACCCTAGATAAATAATCATCATTTAGGGTAGATCTTAAAGCATGTAGGGCTTTTGCATTAGCCTCAATATTCTTACCATTTAAACAATATGCATTATTAGTTGTGGCAAGATAAACATGATAACCTAGGGCTTTGAGGTACAAGAACATCTTCACCTTCCATATATGGATGCTAACAATGTCAAACATGGGTGGTGACATGAAGTCCATGGAGTGTGTACAAAATATTGTGATTAGCCTAAAAAATAAGGATCTTTTACTCTAGGTTGTTAGACCAAATCAGAGTACCAAGCTCTGATACCAATTGAAGGTTCACCTAGAGGGGGGGTGAATAGGTGATGGCTAATCTAATGGTCACTTAATGATGAATGATGCAAATAATGCGGAAGCTAAAAACAATTATGACCTAATTAAAATTTTTACACTAAACACCACGTATAACCAAAGAGTGTTGCCGAATTCCCCGTTAAGGGCTCTGGACAAACTCCTTTAGATTCCCCTTGAATGGTTTGAGGTGCCGCGTTGGCTCTCTTGGTTGAATACAAGTGTTAGCAAACAATCCCACGCAAGTATATCAAATAAGCACAATATGAATATAAAGCATGTAAGAATAAGCACAATTGAAGCATGCAAGATATAAAAGAGACAAAGAGAGAGAGAGAGAGAGAGAGCAATCGCAAACACAAGGGTATGTTTCGAGGTTCGAGCACACTTGCTCTACATCCCCGCCTTCGACACACGAAGGATTTTCACTATGCAAGATCCCAATGGATCTCTCCTCGGTGCCGCAACACCTACAAGCCCTCGGACTCCCTAGTCCCGTACACACGCAAGCCCACCGGCTCGCCGAGGCCGCACCTCAAACCACCGAGTTCACACAAGAACTCTAAACCACCACGAGCACACTTGCCCGTCTCCTCAAAGTACAAAGATGAAATCTTTGGTGATCTACAACACTTTGATCACCAATTACAAACTCTCACAACACAATCCTATGGATATATAAGGTAATGGATAGCTCAAGTGATTGTGAGAAAGCAAGGAAAGAACTATGGTGAAAAACTCAAGAAATCACTTTAAACACTCTTGTTAAAATCTTCCCTTTAGATAGGAAATATTTGCTCTCTATTTTGTGGAGAAAAACTTCTGAAAAGAGTGGGAAAAACTGGCTCTAAAAACTTCTCCAAATCTTGTTAAAAACAGTCCACAAACCCCCAAATATATAGGCTGTCAAAAACTAGCCGTTGGGGCTTTGTCAGAACTGCCGGTCGACCCGTGTGGTTGACTGCCAACGGTCAGAAATCAGACCGTTGGAGCCACGGTCGACCGCCTGGGTCGACCGACCCACTGGAGCTGAGAGTCTAACTCTCTGTCGGTCGACCCGTACGGTCGGCCGAACTTTCCAGAGAACAGAGCTCTCTGGAGCGGTCGACCGGCACGGTCGGCCGTCCTCCAGTGCACAAAGGCGTGCACATCTGTACACGTCGGTCGACCGAGCCGGTCGACCGACTTCAGGATTAGTCGACTATAAAGGTAGGCAAGTCGACTAGCTGAAGCCTGAAAACAGTTTTCTAGGATTAAAAAGTTAGTCTTTTTGGCTCAAATAAAATCCCATAAAATACTTAAAAATCTACAAAAATAGTTTAACCAATATACTTTGATAATCAAACATGCTTGCACAAAATCAAGGCATGTTATAAAAGATTGGACTATTTTTGTAATATGGAAATATTTGGCTCATGATGAAAACTGTATTTCCAAAACATGTTTTCTAAACTTTGTTTTTCCAAAACATCTTCAAATACAGAAACAAGATATTATAATTCATTTTAAGGCATAGTGTGTATGGATATGATCCACTACACAATCAAGATGAAATATCTATGTTTTTGACATAAAGCTCTAAACTTGGTTTTGGTTAAAAGATAAGTATATGAGAAACACCAAAAATCACTTGAAATACTATTTTGGTTTTTGGTTAAAATTCTTTTCTAAAACAAACTAAATCAAGAGTGTGTGTGCATGGTATACTTGAGCAATCCACCAACTATCTATCCTTTACATTTTATCTAAAACAAAAATAAAATCTTATACCTAGACACAAGTCTTCATCTTCTTGAAGTCTTCACTTGAAGGCTTCTCATCTTCTTGACTTGGTCCAAGCTTGATCCAAAAGCTCCTTGGATCACACCGTGCTAGTTTCAAATCTTGACATATTATCCTTTGTTGAGCTATGCACCTATTAGGATCTTGATAATGAATCTGTCACTAATTAAACACAAGATCATTAGTAAACATAGCTTCATGAGTTGATCATCATCAAAACTAGGGTGATAGGCCTTTGGGTCAACAAATAGGGTGTGACAAAGAATATATGGAATAGAAAATACATGAAATGTAATGTATATATGTACATGAGTAGTGTGTCACCACATAATAACTAAACACTTAATATTATAATGTATTTATTACTCATATACATACTAATAACATGTTAATGGTATAATAACATAAAGTTAGTTTATATAGACATATAACTCTTCCCAATTAATATTGTTATAATCATATACTATAAAGTATTATGGCGCGTCGGCGGGGCTGGGCTGGCTGCCGCCAACCCCTCCTCCCCTTATCATCTCGTTCTCTCTTTCTCTCTCTACTAGGTTTAAACCCAATAAACTTAAGCTAAACCCAAACCCAGTTAACCCCCTACCCAATAACCCATCACTTAAGTTATGGGTTCGGGTATCGGATCTGAACCTGATCCCTTAGTAACCAGACCTACCCCAAAACTCATTAAAGGTAAAAATTCAGAAACCCCACTGTTAAATAAATCTATTTCATTAAAAACCTTTAAATAACATATTTGACCCTATTCTTATGTATTTTTGGGTTCAGGCGATATCTGGAGCATCCGGAGTCCGATTTGGACGATTCTGGAACCATTGTGATCATGGGAAAGAGATCTACATTCTCCTTTTAAAAATTATATTTTATCTTATTAAATGCAATTAATTGATTGTTGTATTTAATGAATCATGATTACTGTTAAATCACTAGAAATATTATTTAATAAATTATAATTATTGATAAATCACGAAAATAAGAATATGCATGATTATTCTTCAAAAACATGTTTAAATAATACTTTATTTCATTTCTTGATATAATATAAAATATTAACGAATTAGCTAAATGTTGTGTAATTATTAAACAATTGATAAAAGGATTTTTAGAATAATAACTAAAGCAATAATTATTAAAATTGGTTGTGAAGAGTCTGAAAATAGAAACGTATAAATAATTACTTTATGATATAGATTATGTTAATAATATTGAACTCGTTATAACAAATAGAGGTAAATTGACACATAATTAGAATAATGATATCATCTTGATATTCTCACTGTTACTTCATTCATGGCAACACACACTGCTATTACATGTACTGGTATCATTATTACACTAGGTCACTAGTATTATATATACTTGTCATTGTTACACGGACACTTTGATTCACTGAACATTATATTTCATGTATTCACTTGTTACACTTGACACGTTATTTTATGTGTTCATATCACCGTTACGTGGATACTTTATTATACTGACACTATTGTCATGTTAATATACTACTGATGTACGGATACACAATTTCAATGGATATATGATTTCATATATTTATATCATCGCTATATGGATACTCTACACACAGTTATATCATGTTCTTACATCACTGTTACATGGATCCACCAGTATACATGCATTGATTGTCTATGTATTCCTGTTGCATGGATCACAGTTTATATTACATGAATTATTGCTACATGAATATTTTTGTATTCCTGTTATATGAATGTTTCCCGTTACTGATATTGATATTCCTTTTTCTGAACATGAATACATCCCGTTACTAGACATGTGAGCTGTTGATATGCGATGTGTGCAACTAAGTGCCACGTGGATCCAAACCACAGGACTCTAAAATCTTACATCTCTTATTTCTCATTTCCCGCTATCTTGTTTCATGTCATCAACAGAGTTCATGTCCTTTTATCATGTTTCATGCACCATGCACTATACTTGTTCCTGAAATATTGTGTAGTTAAAGATAATAAATATAACTTGATGATGGGGAAAACTTGACGGTTGATTAGGTCTTATCGAGTGGATGTAGTAGATCCATATTTATCCTACTGTAGGGGATGGTAGTGTTGGCTACCGATTATACATAGCTCCATGAGTTCCCGTTTCCTATTTCCTGCTCCCCTCTTAGCGAAGGGCCCTGGTCTCAGTAACCAGGAGACTGTTTAAGGTCGTGATCCCGAGTATACATGGGATACACTTACCTGATAAGAGCTACTTGACCATTGGGTTTCTAATTAATATAATAAAACGGTGTAAATAATAGGGACGTCGAGAATGCTTATTATTTGGTCACTCTCTCGTTCGGACATGGTACCCGTATGCCATGTTCGGATGGGTTCGTCTGGAGTGCGGGCTCCGGTATGAACTGTCGGTGGTATGTGACACTAGAGGAGATTGATTAAAATATCAGATAGTACTGATTGTTGTTATTATATAAATCACATGACATGCTCGACACATATATATTATTGTTCATTTATACTTGTTACTATTCCTGATATTTTATACATTATCATGTTACCTCTATACCTTATTACACTTCCTGATATTTGTTACACTCCATGTGGTGACACACTAATCATGTACATATATATTTTATATTTCATATGTTCTGTTTTATGTATACCCTGTAAACATTATGACACCTATATATCCACTATCATGTCACATGTAGTATGGTTATTCTGCATACTTCATATCTCCATGTTCATATTCCTCATGACACCTTTATACTACTGTTATTATTAAATTAAACAAGAAATATAAAGTAAGTAAAACGTACTACATGATACTTATACATACTGATGTAGTTAGGAACACTAAATATTGTATGATACTGTGTATTTTGAGAATCATATAAATAAAATAACTCTCTTAACTGTAATAACATAATTCCCCAAAGTGACTTACTTATTATTTGTGATAGCACAGTACGGACACATAAACTGATATTAATTACATAACACTTGATACCATTGTGGTATTGACATTGTTATAACGTTTTCGGCATTGATAATATTAAAATATGACACCTGTGTATTTTTCTCGATGGTTATTATTATTATATTATATCACTGGTAATTAAACATGTATTATATATTATTATCGTGATAGTGTTATTATAATATATATTACTGCTTCCTTTATTTTACTACTCACTAGGTCGCTTTCTGACGATTCTAGATTTACAAGCTCAGGTTGAAAATCTGAGATATCGTAGTATCAAATATTTCACTGGATACACATAGGAGACTCGTCGTCGATATTTTTCTTTATTATTTAGTCTTTCTTTTCTTAACTTTTCATATTTCTATATCTATCATGACCACTGACCCATTTTTGTAGATATTCTTTTACTTATTAATGTTGGAACTATTGTGTATATTGTACTTATTTCATGTACTGTGGCTAAGCGTCATATGTGAGGAAATTTTTGCCCTGCGTATGTACATCATCGTAGTGTCTCCGTACCCTCGGGATCGAGGCGTTACAAATATGATGATGAAGACCATGCCGATGGAGAAGTTCAGAATATCTCTGAACTTCGTCAAGGTTCTCCAAAGGTAAAGTGGCGAACGAGCTCCTAGGAGGGAGCCATGTAAAGTCACAAAAGGGGGGAGAAATTAAGGCGAATGAAGAAAAGGCCAATTTCTATAGAGGGATTCAATGAAGATGAGTGAAGGTGGAGATTGTTAGTATTTGGAGTGCATCATATTCATTGAAGAAGAACTCAGGTTCTAACAGTTTCCTAATACGGATCTGTCCTCATATTCATTGGAGAAGATTCAGGTTTCGGCAGTTTCTTAATACGAATCTGTCTCCCGTTTTGATTTGATACGGGTTTCCTATTTCTCTGAGGAGGTGCTGATTTGAGTTCGCATTGAACTAGGATCATCCTAAATGCCTATATATAAACCCTTTGGGGTGGCCTTTCAAAGGTGTGTCAAGAATTCAAGAGAAATTTTGTTTTCCACCATTGAGGGTTGTGAGAGAAAGAGATATCTCCTTGTAGCTCTTATATTTTCTTCTCTGTTTTCAATAAGGATTTCTCCCATCCTCCTCGTGGATGTAGGCACATTATCTAACCACGTTAAATCTTGTGTTTCTTAGTTGTATGGTGATTGCTTGCTAGTGATAGATACGCTTTCACTTTCACTGTCGAGTCTTTAACACGGTATTTCTTTGTTATTTGATCGGTGATAGATCATCAATAGTCCCCTTTCCCTCCCCCGCCGTCCCTTGCCCCTTCCCCTGCCATCCTCGTCCTTGTCCTCCTCCACCGCCCCCGACCTCCCTCCCCTCCCTCTGCCCGCTTCCCCGCCCCCTCCTCCACTTGCCCTTCCTTCCTCGCTGCCCTTCTCCTTCCCTCTTCCTCTCCCTGCCCGCCTCCCCTTCCCTCCACGCCCGCGTCACTACGACTATGATCGTAGTCTTTGTAAGGACTGCGACCATGATCGCAGTTCTCACAATAAAGACTATGACAATGATCGCAGTCCTCACAAGACTGCGATCATAATCGCAGTTCTCACAATAAGGATTATGACAATGATCGCAGTCCTCGAAAGACTATGACCATGATAGCAATTTTTCTTAGGAATGCGACCATGATCGCAGTCCTCACGGATTGTGACCATGCTCATTGTCCTCACAAAAACAGGTCTGTATCTTAGAGGAAGGGAGGGCGGGGGGCGCAGGCTGGGAGGAGGTGGAGGGAGGCGGGGGAGCGGCAGGGGAGGGAAAATTTTTGATAGGTGACAATAGGGATATTTTGGACTTTTTCACGAGGGAAAATGTGTCCGCTCAAATATGGGCAAACAATGTTTCTTGGGGTGCCTTAATCAAAATGTGGGGCCTTTATCTGCACTCGAAAACTGCATATGTTTTAAGGTAATGACTTTGTAGGGGTTGAAGAAATGTATATACGTTATTTTATTCTTGAGAAATAAACATCAATCTTAAGTCACCCTCACTATTCTAGAACTAAGCCACAATTATTTGTTTAATGAAAATATTTTAGGAAAAAACACTCTTTTTCAATTTTTTTTGTAAATTCTCGACTAGTTTCTTATAAAAAAAATGGACCAACTTTGGCCCAATTTAACAGAAGCATCAAAGTTGTCAGGTTCCTTGACCTTTAATAAGGGTAAATTGCAGAAATTATTCTAGGCCGCCAGTGTTTATAGAAAACCCTCTTGTTCTATTGAAATAAAACCCATTGCTCTATTGAGTTCACCTGAAAGCACCCCCTATACTATTGGTAGGGGAAAATTTTCTCTGTTTTATTGGATCTAGCTGGCAGAAAATACACTTGAACCATCTAAAATTTGGCCAAAAATGTTTGTGCACAATCTTAAATTTCACACAGATTATCAAATCCGATGAAAATGAAGCGGTGTTTCATGATTAATTTAATAGACCCAAGGGGATTTTCTTCTCATTTAAGTAGAACATGAGAATTTCTTGCAAAACGCTGATGCCTAATAAGTACATGGAGGTTTTCTGCAGTTTACCCCTAATCAAATCCCTCTTGGTTTATCCCTTAATTGAAATCTACTCGTTAATTTTGATTTCATTTAAAATGTTTATTTTACATCTACAATACATTTTTCTATTCTCTTAACTGAAATATACTCGGCCAGTCATTTTTAACAAATATATGACTGTTGGAGAGGATGGCTGGCCTCCTCTCCACTTTATTCAAAGGATACCAGATTCGGTTCATTTGTGCGAGCCACACGCATTAATAAGAGGTCAATTATACGTTGACACGTGTATTGATCCTCTTATAATATGTTGTGTGTGTGGGCCTCACAGATATATTATAAGGGCTCACACACATAACATATTATAAGAGGATTAATACATGTGTCAATGTGCGATTGACCCTCTTATTGTATGTGTGTGTGGCTCACACACATGAACCGAACCCGTTCTTATAAGATATGATCAACTTCTCCTCCCCCTCCTCCTAACTTTACTCTCGAGTCCAAAAACTTTCCTGAATTGGATACTTAATTCTCAAGACAATTGAAAAGTGTGGCTCTTATAAATCTTGAAAAGTATTCTGGCATTGCACGCTGAGGATAGGATTTCTTGTGAGTCCATCTACGCCATGGTAAGAAAAATAAATATAAAGATACTGTTGCATTATAAATATAAACAGGAATAAACAAGTGCAATAAATTAACAGTAAAGCCAAACATATAGAAAGATACATACTTCAAATAGTATTTATACATTTACTTAATTAATATGGTACATTTGTGAGAGTTACATGCTTTAAAGAAAGAAGAAACTAACAAATGCTAAGTTTAGAAATTCGAAGACAATGCACATGGAAGAGTTGTTTCATCAGAAACTCAAAAACCTCACAAGCAATCAAAGCGCCCCCGGCTGCTCAGGAATCAAACGGTCTTTTAGCCTTGGCGTGTGGTGTACACGGGTCGGGTTCGAGTCGGGTTCGTTGCCATATCTGAACCCGAACCCGATAAGGATTCGGATTCGGGTCAAAATCTCTTCTTTCATATCGGGTTCGTGTCTTATTCGAATTTTAAATAGATGTATTCGAGTTCTAACGAGAGTTACTTTTTAAAGTGAATTTTAATTTTATTAGATGCAAAATGAAAATTTATATGCTTAGCTTTTATAATAATATGGTCAAGTTCTTATTTTTATAATTTTATCAATTTAAATATAGTAAAATATATAATGATAAGTATCATTTTTAACATTTATTCTCTTTTTTTTTTGTTATCAGGTTTCGGGTTTGAAATGATCATGCCAAACTTGACCCGATAAGAATTTCGGATCTAACTTTTAGATCCGAACCCGACCCGTTTGTAAACGATCGGATCGAATTACCTGATTTTCCGGTATCATTTACAGTCCTATTTGCATGAGTGACCTGGAGATTTTATAATTTACTGAGAGGAGATGACCATCCATAAACGTGCTCTCTATTAATGAATTCTTGTAGCTTATAAACAATTACAAAATAAAATGTTTTGGATACTAATATTCATGAACTGTAACAAATATGCGACATCATATTTTGAAAAAAAATCATCCCAATAAATCTCGTGTCGAGTTACTTTCCCTGTACAACCTCCGACAAGGGGTCTAATTTAGAAGCATGCCGTTTTTCAATTTAAAGAGAATAAATTTCTGAAGAATCTTCATAAAATCTAAAAGTATACTTATAATTAGATATACTTTATAAATAAAATTTACCCAAGTTCTTTTTCAAACTTGGCAAACTTTATGTGTGCGTATAATTTTAAAGATGTCAAATAACTGGCCAATGCTCACCGTGCACGAAATCTTGTACTAGAAGACCTTCAAGATTATTTATACAGTGACCCACAAGAGACTAATCCCCACTTCTCTCTTAGGTCGTGTTTGTTTGCCCGAAACTTACCCAGGGAAACACTGTAGCCCATGCCACCTCAGCATTTCCCATAGCGTGTGTTTGTTAGTCACCGAAAAAAGAAAATTCTACTTACACTCACCTTTCTTTACTCTCCATACCCATCCTTCTTTTTACACTTACTTATCAAATTAACGTTGTGTTATTTTGCTCTCTACACTCCCAAGCATTCCAAAATACCCTCATTATCTCCTCTCCCTCTTTCTTCCTTCGCCGCCACCGCCCTCCTCTCCACTTTCTCCTCCTCCTCCTCCCCAACCTCAGAAAAGAACCACCACCCCGTCATCACCAACCTCCACCACCCCGCCAGTGGAGAGGAGAGCGGAGAGGAGAGAGAAGGGAGTTGGTGGTGGCGGGAGTGGTGGAGTTGGTGGTGGGAGGGGGGGGTGGGGGGGGGGTGGGGTTGGTGGCGGCGCTGGTCGAGGAGAGTAAGAGGGAGAAAAAATGGAGGGTAATATAGACTTTTCAGAGTAATTTGTAATTCAATAAATCAAGGGAACGGTAGGTGTGAAGAGCAAATAGGGTGGGTATAAGTAAAATTTCTCAACAAAAAAAAAAAATAATGATGATGGGGGCCACAAAAAATCTGACATGTTCCTCTCCTCCAGCATGAGAAACCTAGAGAAAAAAAAGTGTAGCACATACGGGTGGCAGACTTTTTAGAAGGAAAAAAAAATGAGAGAGAGAGAGAGAGAGAGAGAGAGATTCTCTTATTCTCTGAGTTGTGCTAAACATGGCCTTAGTCTGACTAGTTTTGACTCACACCTCCGTCTCATCAAGGACCAACAATATACTTACAGTAAAAGAGTACATCTTGATGGATATGGTCAAGCTCAGGACTATTAGTATGTTCATCCATTCAGTGCCATAGTTGACAAACCTGTAAACAATACATACCATGATATTTATTTAAATTAATGTCACATACAGTCAATGTCTAATATTTTTGTGCAAAGTATTAATTTTAACTTTAATAAAATAGTATCATTAATTTGTGTTGGGCCATAAAGTTCTGACAGCATGCTAGGCCTTTAGAAGGGGATCAGCCAGTTTTTTTTCTTAGATGATATTCTCTGAACTTCTACACTTTTTATTCTTCACATCTCAGCTGAAGTGATATCGACGTTTGTTTAGCTCGAGAATTGGTCTTTGCACACAATCTATCAAAGGTTCGACCAAAGAACTTCTTGAGGTAGACCGCTTCTTTTGCTACTACATTAAGAGCAACATATTCAACTTCTATAATGAAATGGACTATGCAAAACATTCTTCTTGATTTTTCAAGAAGTAGCTCCACCACAAAGCATAAATACATAATCAAAAATAGACTTTTGATTATCTAAATACTCTTGATAATCATAATAAAAATACTCAATCAACTGCAAATAAGTGGAATGATAAGTCAATCTTAGGCTCTTGGTCTAACTTCAAATATCTCAAGATCTATTTGACAGTCATCCAATGCAAGTTTCTAGATTGCTCGGGAACGTGTTAACTGTGCCAACAACAAAAGCTATGTTTGGACGAGTACACATCATCAAATACATGAGACTTCCTACTGATGAAGATAAGGAGAGAACTACATAGCATTTTTATTTTATTTTTATTTTTTTAATCATTGTCTCTAGAAAGAAATCTTAGATTATTTTATGTAGAATTCTCCTATTCAGAAGATCTACCATATGATATATCTCTAACAAGCCTGTGATGTAATTTTGTTAAGATAAGCTCAATCTCCTCCTTTGTCAATTCGGTTTGTTGGTAAATTCGGGTTTTGGACCAGAACCCAACCTGCTTTGGGGACGGGTAGAGGCGCCCGCACCCAAGGCCAGCCCATGCGCAAGTACAAGTATGGAGCGTGAATGAATGTGGACGCCCTATAGGGCCAAGTGATAAGGTCAATTCAAATGAGATTTTGTCTTGAGACTTGATTCTACTAATGAGTTTCGAAAACTAATTTGATCCTTTAGAGACCCTACTTATATAATATCTCATATGATAGCCTTCACGAGACAATGCAACTTGCAATCTAAGAAAAGAAAATAGCCTCTATCCTCTTCTCCATATTTCTCCTCTAAGACATTTGACCGAGGAAGAAGCTACGCCGATGAAAAGCTCTCACATCCCTATCTTAAAACGTGTGGACAAAGGTGTTGGCCTAGAGTCCTTCCACTCTAGTTTTGATGATGATTAACTCATGTAGTTATGTTTACTAATAATCTTGTGATGTTGAGTTTCAGATATTTAACCAAGATGTTAGTAGGTGATTAGCTTCAACAAAGGTGTTTTTGAAGCTTTCACAAGGTGATTCGAGTCGCCCGAGAGTCAAAGTTCATATCTAGCACTCGTTGGAGTCAAGCTCAGTGAATCACGGTTTGGATCGAGTCAACTTGGAGACGGCGTTCTACAAAAAGACATCGGTACATAGTTTAGTTTATATTTTAGATCCATTTTTAAAGATTAGATAGTGTGGTATGCTCAAGTTTACAACACACACACTTTGTTTAAGTTTCATGTTTATTGGTTTTCGGTTTTTGGTTTAACCGATCTTGGTTTTCATGAATAGATAGAATCAACAAGTTTACATGATTTTATGTATATTAGATTTATTCTATATACATGTATGCTTCAACTATTTAAATAAACTTAGTTTGATAGTCTAATTCATGAGTTTGGAGTTTTGGTATTTTAACAAAACGTATTTTTGGATTTAAAGTCAAAAACATTGATATATATCTATTTCATGTATATTTGATTATATCCATATACAACATGCTTAAATGTTGTTTCAATATCATGTTTTTGTATTTGGATGAGTTTTGGACAAAACGAATTTTCAATTCAAAAATCCTAGTTTTGGAAAATACAGATTTTGGTTTTCGGCAAAATTTCCTTAACACAAAAATGGTTCAAATAGTTTGAAATATGTATTGAATTTTTTCACACATGTTTGTATATCAAAGATAATACAAGAAACTATTTTTGTGGATTTTTAGAGATTTTATGGGATTTTATTTAAGTCAAAAAGCCAAATTTTCTTTTCCTATAAATCCCTGTTCTGGCTTCTACCGGTCGACCGGACCGGTCCCGAGCCAGGAGTCGGTCGACCGAGTCGGTCGACTGACGTGCACAGAATGTGCATGCCAGTTTGGCTGGAGGGCCGGTTGACCGACCCGATCGACCGCCAGAGAGTTTCTGCTCTCTGGAAAGCCCTGGTCGACCGGGTCGGTCGACCGACAGAGAGCTCTGCTCTCTGTTCCAGGCCACGGTCGACCGGGCCGGTCGACTGCTGCCCTAATGGTCAGAAATTTGATCGTTGGCGGTCGACCGGGCCGGTCGACCGACAGCTGTCCAGGCTGCTGACTGGACCCCAACGGCTAGTTTTCTTTTGGCCTATAAATTGGGGGTTTTGTGGACTGTTTTAGGTAAGATTTTTAGAGAGAAAATTTTCCTACTCTTCAAGTGTTTTTCAGCAAAAAGTTTTGGGTTCAAAATTTTAAATCTCTATTTGTTTTAAAGTGTTTTTATTTTCAAAGAAAATAGTCTTTTGAGAATTTGTTTTTGGTCTAAAAATTCTATACCTATTTGGAGACTTCCCAAGTGCTTTTCTTTATTCAAAACACTTTGTTTTTTTCACACTTGAGCTTATCATTCTATCCTCTCTATAGGATCTTTGTTTTTGTGGAAAAGAAATTGGTTTGTGGTCTTTTGATCACCAAGTTGTAAACCCTCCTACTTTGTGTTATCCCTCTTGTGTAGAGGTTGATTTGTAGAGTAGTGGCTTTGTGCCCTATCCCTCTAGTGAGAGGTTGATTTGTTGTTTGGCTTTGTGCCTACCCCTCTTGTGTGAGATGGATTTGTGTTGGTTGTGCATTGCCTCTAGTGGAGATTTATTCGGTTGAGAGAGGAGTTGTGTACTCCCGATTGTATTTGCCCCAAATCCTCAGTGGAGGTTCCCTGTGTGGGAGTCCTGTGTGGACAAGTTAGTGGAAATCCTTCTGTGTGAGGCGGGGACGTAGAGCTCTGTGCTCGAACCTCGAAACATATCCGTGTGTTAGCGATTGATCCATTGACTCTAACTCTGTCTCTTTTATATTGTGCCTTGCATCATTTCATATTGATCATTCATATATTATATGCTTGGCTTGTTTGTATGTGCCTCACTTGTGTTTAACCACGAGGGCTTCATATAGCACCTCAACTCTTATTCAGAGGAATCAAGAGGAGTTAGTCCAGAGCCCTTCACCGGGAATTCGGCTACACTCGTTGGTTACATTAAGTGTGTTGCAATTTTAGTTTTAATTTTCGCACTTTGTTCATTAGATTAGCCGTACACCTATTCACCCCCCCTTTAGGTGTACTTACAATTGGTATCAGGGCCTACGTTCCTGATATTAGGTTTAACCACCTAGGAGTGTGATCTTGGTTTGCTAATCTATCATTTGCATTTGCACACTTATCTTACTTACACACACTCATGGATTGCTTGACACCTCTCATGTTTGATGTTTCCAACATTCATGTGAAAATTTAGGATGTCCATGTACTTGAAAACCCTACGCTTGCATGTTTTCCTTACCGCTACCAAGAAATCCTATCTTGATAATAGCAAGCATATAGAGGCCAATGCACAAGCCCTTGAGGCACTAAGAAGTACGCTTAACAAAGAATATTTGTGCTTAGTTTCTAACTGTGATTCCGCCTTTGCAGTGTGGAACACGTTGACTTCCTCCAAACTTCAAACGCCTAGCATTATGGAGAATGAATCTAGTGGAGAATCCGAGCAACAATGCTACATGGTCCAAGGGAATAACTCCCTTGAGGTATATTCAGAATCTCAATTAGATGATGATGATGCTACTTCTTCTTGTAATGAATATATTGATGCCAATGCTTTGAATGAAGAACTATCAATTGTATGTGAAAAATTATTAATAAAATATAATTTTTGAAAAAGAAGAGTTTTGAACTAAAATAAGAAAATAAATTTGTGTTCAAACTAGATTTGATTTTGCAAGAGAAAGTGGAGATTTGTAATGAAAGGGATTTATTGAAATCTAAACTTGAACTTGCCTAAAAGAAAATGATATTTTGAAAAATAAAAATGCTTGCAATGAAGTTTTGAAGAAAAATGAGTCTTTAACTTCAAAACTTGATTTTGTTGTAAAAGAGAATAATTCCTTGAAAATAAAAATTGTTTCTATTTCAAAGGAATTGGAAATTGTTTTAAATAAAAATATTTCTTTGAAAAATGATATTGATTCTCATGTTTTCCATGCTAGTGTAGCTTCTTCATCTAGCTTACCTATTACATGCACCTCTTCTTTTAGGATTGATAATGATATTTGCTTGTTAAAGAAGAGTGTGGATTGTTTGGGCTCCACTTTGAGCTATTGTGCCATGAACCATACACGTTTGGAATCTATGTTTCGAAAGAAACAAGTTCCTTCTATGCATGCACACAAACCACGGCATACACATGCTTCGCACGTTCATGTACACAACACGATGTATGCTCATGTGTACACTTGTACACATTGTGGACGTAAGGGCCACCTTGCTAAATTTTGCTATGATAAGATACATGATGTAAATTTAGCAACTAAATGTGTTTGGGTTAGAAAAGGAACTAACCCCCATGGACCCAAAGAGTATGGGTACCAAAGACCATCCCTATTGTATTTGATGTAGGTATGGGCTCTCGCATGACGTGAAAGCAATGGTACCTTGAGGTAGATGCGTTCCGAGCTTAATGGTGACTATTTGGATGCATCACTTTCAAGGGGAGTTTGGTGGAAGGACCACCATGATTTGGAGATATGGAGATGTGCCTTTTCGGTTTTGGTAACAATCTCTTACTCCTCATTTATGATTACATGCCTTTCATATTGTTGATTTATAGCATGTCATGTTTTAATATTCATTATGTCATATGCCATGTTTATTAGATTAGTGATATACATGATTAGTTATTTGAGACACACATGTTTAATATGGATTTATACCTTTGTGTTCTCACTTTAGTTTAACTAATGTGTATGTCCTAGATCTAATACATGTGCATTTGCCATAATGATCATATGTATATTTATGAGTTTTGTTTTGATTTCTATACTTCATGATTTGATTACATGTTTAGATGTTAGTTTTCATTAAAATTAGGATATATACTTGTACATGTATTGAGCCACAAATAGACTATTATATGTTTGTACTCGAATGCTTATTTGTACCCATTAGATGTACTAGTATAGTCTAGTTTTAATGATTCAAGCATTTGACTTGTATTCCCATTTTGTACTTATTTTTCATGTTTATGTTTTTCTTCATGTATATGTCTATTTTATCCAAATTAATAGCTATACATATACATCCTTGAGCCACTTGCCTTCATGCATATACTTTTGTGGACTCATTTATGTTTGGATATGTATGTATACTTTAGTTTGTACATGACATACATATACCTTAAAGGATACTAGTTTTGATGATTTTCTTGTGTTTCATGTTTTAAGGAATTTTGGGCTCGATTGCCTAGTTTCATGATAATGTGCTTCACATAACACTTATACACTCACTTTATTTAATGTTTTCTCATGATTTTGTTTTCATGAGTACAATTTGTGCTATATAAATCTTGAGTGTTTGATGATCATGTGATCTACATATTTTTCATGAAATATAATTTGTTTTATTCCTTACTTGAAGGACTTCGTACTAGTTTTTCAAAATTTTCATATAACTAGTTCGTATTCTTCATATGGTAGAGTTTTTCAAACATATTATATGTTCAAACCTATTTTTGAAAACCCCTATCCATTTCAAGGGCGGTTGGTTGGGCGACCATGCCTTGTATGCTTATTATTGAAAATTCTTTTAAACATGTGCATGAAATGGGTGATAGGTGTAAGTACACCTAGAGGGGGGAGAATAGGCGTACGGCTAATCTAATGAACAAAATGCAGAAATTAAAACTTAATAGGCAACACACTTAATGTAACCAACGAGTGTAGCCGAATTCCCGGTGCAGGGCTCTGGACTAACTCCTCTTGATTCCTCTGAATAAGAATTGAGGTGCTATATGAAGCTCTCGTGGTTAAACACAAGTGAGGCACACAAACAATCACAACTAAGCATATAAATATGATCTGACAATATGAATCAATGCAAGGCACAATATAAAAGAGAAAGAGTTAGAGTCAATGGATCAAACGCTAACACACGGATATGTTTCGAGATTCGAGCACACAGGTCTACGTCCCCGCCTTCACACAAAAGGATTTCCACTAACTTGTCCACACAGGACTCCCACACAGGGAACCTCCATAGAGGATTTGGGGCAATTAAATATGGAGTACACAACTCCTCTCTCAACCAAAATAACCTCTACACTTAGAGGCTAGGCACAAACAACACAAAAACACCTCACACAAGAGGGATAGGCACTTAGCCAATACAAATCAATCAACCTCTCACTACAGGAATAGGGCACAAAGCCACCACTCCAAAAATCAACCTCTACACAAGAGGGATAACACAAAGTAGGAGGGTTTACAACTTAGTGATTAAAGACCACAAACCAATCTCTTTCTCACAAAACAAAGATCCTATAGAGAGGATAGAATGATAAGCTCAAGTGTGAGAAAACAATGTGTTTTGATCAAAGAAAATCACTTGGGAAAAACTCCAAATAGATATAGAATTTTTAGACCAAAAATCAATTCCCAAAAGACTATTTTCTTTGAATTTCAAACACTTTAAAAACAAATAGAGATTAAGAATTTTGAACCCAAAAACTTTTTGCTGAAAACACTTAAGAAGTATGAAATTTTTCTCTCTAAAAATCTTAGCCAAAACAGCCAAGAGATGGGGTATAAATAGGCCCCAAACAAATCTGCCCATTGGTTGGCAGAAAGGTCAAAATTTACCTTCCGGTCGACCGGCCAGTCGACCGGCCAACGGTCAAAAAAGTGACCGTTGAGCCTGCCGGTCGATCGCCCGGTCGACCGTGCCAATTCCAGAGAGTAGTTGCTCTCTGGCCGGTCGACCGCTCGGTCAACCGTGCCAAGCCTCACGGTCGACTGTCCGGTTGACGACCCCTACCCGAAAGTGGGGCACTTTCAGTTGGTCGACCGGCCTAAGTGGCTGGTCAGCGTGCACGTTCTTGTGCACGTTGGTCGACCGATCCGGTCGACCGACTCTGGGTCCGGTTGACCGGCCCGGACGACCGCCAGAGCCTGGCAGGGCAATTTCAAAACTTTAAAACTGGGTTTTTATAATCCTATTAAATCCCATAAAATCTCTAAAAATCCACAAAAATAAGTTCTTATATTCTCTTTGAAATACAAACTTGTTTGAGTAAAAAATCAAATCAGTTACAAACATTTTGAACTTTTTTTGTGTTATGAAAATTTTACCGAAAACCAAATTCCGTATTTTCCAAAACTAGAATTTTTGAAATGGAAAATCGTTCTGTCTAAAACTCATCCAAATACAAAAACATGATATAGAAACAACATTTAAGCATGTAGTATATGGATAGAATCCAATATACATGAAACATATATATATATATATCACTGTTTTTGACTTAAAATCCAAAAATACGCTATGTTAAAATACCAAAACTTCAAACTCATGAAATAGACTATCAAACTAAGTTTGTTTAAATAGTTGAAGCATACATGTATATAGAACTGAAAAACACCTAGAGGGGGGGTGCATAGGTGTAATTGCTAATCTAACAATCTTTTAAAATTAAGATGGATGAATGATGCAACGATCTCTCAAAACAAGACTAAGAGCCGAATACCCCGTGAGAGGTTCTGAACTCCTTCCTCCCAATTCCCCTTGAATGGGTTAGAGGTGCGCAATGCAACCTTATTGTATGAGAATTGATCGACAAAATATCAATGAATGAATAATAGGCAATGATGAAGAGCACACAAGATATCACAAGTAGAGGAAACAAAAATACTTGAAACAATAAGCAATAGAGAGCAATTGAAAGTAAAGCGAAATAGAGAGCAAGAGCAAAAGACAATCGCAAACACAAGTATTTGTTTCGAGATTCGAGCCACCGCTCTACTCCCCGCCTTCACCTCCGTGAAGGGTTTTCACTATCCACCGAGGACGATTACAACGGTCTACCGAAGACCCGAGCACCGAGCTCCACCAAGTACAATAACCTCTACCGAAGAGGTGTCTCCACAAGAACAAGAAGAGGAACAAGTAACAAAAGTGATCACAACAAGATCACTAAACTCTTTTACAAACTCTCACTCTTTTACAACTTCCTTATAGAATGAGTAAGGGATTTTTGGCTCTAAGAAGTGTAGTGAGAAAACTCAGTTGTAGAGATGATTTTTGCTGGAGAACACAACTGAAAACAAGCACAAGAAAGAGTTGAAAATGAAGGGCTTAAAACACTTTTCTTCTCTTTTAAAAAACTTATGAAAACTTGAGGATTTTTCTTGGTGTCTTGCAAGAGACTCTTCTCCACTATTTATAGGGAGAGAAATAAGTTAAAAACAATTTATTTTGACCTTATTTGCTCTGAAAAAGATCTGAAAAACCCTGAAAAAGTCTGCCAAAAAGCAGTCCAAAAAACAGATTTCAGAATTGCACAAAAGAGGAAAGAGCCGTTGGGCTGTTGCAGGCCTAGCGGTCGACCGGGCCGGTCGACCGCCAGCTCAGCTGGCAAAGAGCCGTTGGCTCGGGTCGACCGGTCCGGTCGACCGTCCTCTAAGAGAAAACATAGTTTTCCTCGGGCGGTCGACCGGGGCGGTCGACCCAGAAAACCCGAGAGCAACTGCTTACAGTCGGTCGACCGGGCGGTCGGCCGACAGACGTGCACAAGCGTGCACGTCCTGGTACAGGCGCCGGTCGACCGGGCCGGTCGGCCGGTCAGCCTGAAACAAGAAAAACAGCAGGATTTTTTGAAGTTGGAAAATTTTGTAAAAAATGTTTTGAAGTAAGGAAAGCTAAGTAATATGCTGGAAAGAGTATACATACATGATCTAAACATGATATTTATATTTGTAAAACTTAGGGTCATGTATATATATTTACTAAGGCATAAAACAAAAGTTTTGACCATGAAAACTTGAATACAAAAAAGTGTGTGTGTATCCTAGAGCCAATTTCCAAAACTCAAACTTTAACAATCTAATTCTTACATTGGTTCTAAGTACTACAAGTGCTTCAAGAGGGTTTTTCACCATAAGGTCTTCAACACTTGATTCTTGAGCCCAATTTGAGTTGACTTGAGTCCAAAATATTTGCTTATAGGGAATAAACCTTCTACATGAGTTAGATCCCTGAAACACACTTAAACAACAAACTCTATTAGTACAAATAACCAATATGTTTTGTAATCATCAAAACACACTAAACACGGGTGATTGTAACCTTGGGCCAACAATCTCCCCCTTTTTGATGATGACAAAACATATAGGTTATTTAAACAAAAATGGAAGAAGAGCTTGGAAAGCTCCCCCTCAAATAATGCTATGTATCAAAAATGTCAATGAAGAGCTAAATACATAAGGCATTGAAAACACATAGTCATTAGAAACACATAGTTTTGTCAAAAACTCAAATATATCAAAGTAATACACCATAAACAAACAAAACAACAAACAAACTCATACTTTTTCTCCCCCTTTTTGTCATACATCAAAAAGGGTTAAACAAACAAGACGAAAGAGATTTTTCTTTAAGAATCCATAATGCAAACATTCAATTCACCACAAATAAAGGAAAATCTAGCATAATCCAATGGTTTAGTAAAAATATCGGCAAGTTGAAAATCGGTAGAAACATAATCAATATCAATATCACCTTTCTCATAATGATCTCTAAGAAAGTGATATCTAATGTCAATGTGTTTGGTTTTACTATGTTGATTTGCATTCTTTGTCATGTGAATTGTACTAGTATTATCACAAAATATTTTAACATGATCAAAGTGTAAATCATAGTCGAGGAGAGTATGTTTCATCCAAAGAACTTGTGCACAACAAGCTCCGGCTGCAACATACTCCGCCTCGGTGGTTGATAGGGCTACCGAATTTTGCTTTTTGGAAGACCAAGATACAAGACAATTACCTAAGAATTGACATGTTCCACTTGTGCTCTTCCTATCTACCCTACAACCCGCATAGTCGGCATCCGAAAAACTCTTCATATCAAATAGTCCGGTTTTCGGATACCACAAACACATTTCAATAGTGCCCTTAAGGTATTTAATAATGCGTTTTTACCGCTACTAAATGAGACTCCTTAGGACATGATTGAAAACGAGCACAAAGACAAACGGAAAAACATGATGTCCAGCCTACTAGCCGTCAAATACAATAAACTACCAATCATGCTACGATAAAGTTTAATGTCTACACTTTTACCTTGTTCATCCTTATCAAGCTTGGTAGTTGTTGCCATGAGAGTTTTGCTCACTCTAGCGCCTTCAAGTCCGAATCTCTTGATGAGTTCCTTTGTGTACTTGGCTTGATTGATGAAGATCCCATCCTCCTTTGCTTGATTTGGAGTTCAAGGAAATAGTTGAGTTCTCCCATCATAGACATTTCAAATTCATCCTTCATGCATGATTCAAAAGTTTGGCAAAGAGATTCATTAGTAGAACCAAAAATAATATCATCTACATAAATTTGTACAATAAGAATATCATTTTCTACATATTTTGTAAATAAAGTTGTGTCAATTTTTCCTTTCTTAAAACCTTTTGAAATTAAAAATGAAGAAAGTCTTTCATACCAAGCCCTAGGGGCTTGTTTTAAACCATAAAGAGCTTTATCTAATTTAAACACAAAATCCGGATGTGTAGGATCAACAAACCCGGGGGGTTGTTCAACATACACCTCCTCTTCAATAAAACCATTTAGAAAAGCACTTTTGACATCCATTTGAAACAATTTAAAATCTTTATATGAGGCAAAAGCAAGTGTCATCCGTATGGCTTCAAGCCGTGCTACGGTGCAAAGGTTTCTTCAAAATCGATTCCTTCGATTTGAGTGTAACCTTGGGCAACTAACCTAGTTTTATTCCTAACAACGTTACCCGATTCATCCAACTTGTTCTTAAAGATCCACTTAGTACCAATTGTTGGTCTATCGTGGGGCCTAGGAACAAGGTGCCAAACTTAGTTGCGCTCAAATTGATTGAGCTCCTCTTGCATGGCTAGCAACCAATATGAATCGGCCTCGGCTTCGAGGACGTTCTTGGGTTCAACATGAGAAATAAATGCATAATGTCCACAAAAATCATGAAGTTTAGAGCGAGTAGTTACCCCTTTTGATACTTCACCTATGACGAGGTCCTTGGGATGATGAGAATTGTATCTCCAATCTTTTGGAATTGATTGAATTTCATGTCCTTGAGCCTCTTCTACTTTAGCTTCACTTCCTTCATCATCCTTTGGCTTGTCTCCCATAGTAGGTGTATCCTCCAAGGTCACTTTCTCCAAGCCTTCATCCAAAGCATCTATTTCTACAACATTCTTAACAAACAAGTTAGATTCTTCAAACTTAACATGTATAGATTCCTCAATAGTCAAAGTTGATTTATTGAAGATTCTATAAGCTTTACTAGTATTAGAATAACCCACAAAAATTGCCTCATAAGCTTTAGCATCAAATTTTTCTAAATTATCTTTTGTATTTAAAACAAAACATTTGCATCCAAAAATCTTGAAATATGAAACATTTGGTTTTCTAGAAAAGTATATTTCAAAAGAAGTCTTTGAAGTATTTTTACACAAGAAAACACGATTTGATATATAGCATGATGTATTTACGGCCTCGGCCACAAATAATGTGGTAGACCATATTCACTTAGCATTGTCCTAGCCATCTCTTGTAAAGTTCGATTTTTCCGTTCAACTACTCCATTTTGTTGTGGAGTTCTAGGACAAGAAAGTTCATGCTTAATTCCATGTTCTTCACAAAAAGTGATAAAGGGTAGGTTAATGAATTCACCTCCTCTATCACTTCTTATTCTTAAAATTGAAACATCTTTTTCTTTTTCAACTCTTTTCTTAAAAGATTGGAAATATGAAAGTGCTTGATTTTTGTGTTCAAGAAAGAAAACCCAAGTAAACCGTGAGAAGTCATCAACCAAAACAAATGCAAATCTATTCCCACTTAGACTTTTGGTTTGTGTAGGGCCAAATAGATCCATATGAATTAGCTCCAAAGGACGTGATGTCTTGATATCCTTAATTGACTTGAAAGAAGACTTAGTTTGTTTCCCAAATTGACATGCGTCACAAACTCGGTCCTTTTCAAAACTCAAACAAGGAATACCTTTCACCATTTCCTTTGTGTTTAACCTAGATATATGGTCAAAAGAAATATGCCCTAATCTTCTATGCCACAACCAAGAGTCATCATCGAGGGCTTTTAAACAAGTAATATTACAATACATATTAGACATATCTATCATATAAACATTACTTTCACGAAAACCGAAAAACACACAAGTATTAGAAATTCTATCAATTACTTTACAAGCTATATTATCAAAAACTACATTAAAACCTTTATCACAAAGTTGACTAACACTCAAGAGGTTATGCTTGAGGCCATCAACTAAAACAACATTCTCAATTAAAGGGGATGTGCCGAGTTTTACATTACCAATACCGATGATTTTACCCTTGGCATCATTTCCGAAGGTGACGGTGCCACCTTCATGGTATCTTGATAGGGTTGCAAAGTTGTTGATGTCCCAAGTCATGTGCCTTGAGCAACCACTATCAAGATACCACAATCCTCTACGTCGTTGGGCCTTGGAAGGTACCTACATCATTTAACAAAGTTGTTGACTTTGGTACCCAAATTTTCTTGGGTCCTTGAAAGTTAGTGTTTCGAACCCAAACATTATGATGAGATGCACTTAGTCTATCATAACAAAAATTAGCTAAGTGGCCTTTACGGCCACAATAAGAACATGAATACACTTTACCATACATGAATGCATGATGTGAGCATGAAGTGTGAGCATGTTTTGGGGGTTTGCCATGATGTAAAGGTTGTGTGGTATGAACATGAGCATGAGCATGGTAATTTTTCTTAGGGGCTTGTTTCTTAGGAAACATGGCCTCTATCTTCTTCTTATCAAACTCACAATTTTTCAAAACAATTCCTAATGAGTCTATTCTTTCTTTAAGCATGGTAATCTCATTAGAATCAATTAGTGGGGACTTGCCTTTACAAGAAATCTTATACTTGTCAAAATTTTTGGGTGGAAACAAGAGTGGAAAGTAATTCATCCTTTCTTTAGAAAGAGTAAAAACTTGATGATTAAGAGATTCATTTTCCTTTTTCATTTTTAAATACTTTTTCTTAAGAAAATCATAGTTATGTGATAATTCTACAAAAGCTTCACCTAACTCATCCATGAAAAGTTCATCATTTGGAGAAGTGGAAGGGGTTACCTTGCTTGTGCTTTCATTGGCCATGAAGCACATGTTGGCGGTGTCGATTTTCTCCTCGGATTCGCTCTCGGAATCCCATGTAGCTTTCATTACCTTCTTCTTATAGGGCTTCTTGGAGGTGGAAGACTTTACTTTATCCGGACACTCTGCCACTATGTGTCCTGGCCTTTGACAATTGAAGCAAATAATCTTTCTTTCTTCTTTACCTCCTTGCCCTCTCCTTCTCCCTTGAAATTTAGCCTTGTTGTACATCCTCCGGACGTTCTTCACAAGAAGTGAGAGCTCTTCGTCATCTTCTTCTTCTTCATCATCTTCGTCGAAGTGTGTGTATTGACTTTTGAAGGCTATTGTCTTCTTCTTGGGAGGAGCCATTTCTTCCCTTACCTTTCTCTCCATCTCATGGGTTTTGAGGTTCCCAATGAGACTAATTAGCTCCATCTCCTCCTTATCATTGAGTTCCTTCAAGGTAGTTGCTTTTACTTCCCATGAAGGAGGAAGAGCCCGGATGATCTTTCTTACTCTTTGATCGTTGTCGATAGCATCACCTAGAGAAGAAAGTCCATTAGTGATCTTTATAAATCTTGTAACCATATCATCTATGGTTTCATTTTCTTGCATGCAAAAGTTCACATATTGGGACCGAAGAAGTCTATTTTAGCCCTCTTCACTTGTGAGGTCCCCTCATGTGTAACTAGCAAATGTGTCCAAATTTCATATGCGGACTTGCAATGAATAACTCTAGCTATATCATCATCATTAAGGACTTGAAGGAGTGCATAGTGAGCCCTAGCATTGGCATCAAATTCTTTGGTCTCTATTTCGGACCAAGTAGATTCATCACCGGGGGTGCACTAAAGGGTTTGGTCACGGCCTTTGCAACTCGACTACCTAGAGATTGTAAGAAAACGGTCATCTTAACCTTCCATATGGGAAAGTTAAGTCCATCAAACTTAGGGGGTGTCTTAATACCATCGGCCATCTTTACTAAGTGAGAATGATTAGCAATATTAGGATCTCTCTAGGGTTGTTAAGCCAAGAGCCTAGTAACCAAGCTCTGATACCAATTGAAAAACACCTAGAGGGGGGTGAATAGGTGTAATTGCTAATCTAACAATCTTTTTAAAATTAAGATGGATGAATGATGCAACAATCTCTCAAAACAAGACTAAGAGCCGAAACCCCGTGAGAGGTTCTGAACTCCTTCCTCCTAATTCCCCTTGAATGGGTTAGAGGTGCGCAATGCAACCTTATTGTATGAGAATTGATCGACAAAATATCAATGAATGAATAATAGGCAATGATGAAGAGCACACAAGATATCACAAGTAGAGGAAGCAAAAATACTTGAAACAATAAGTAATAGAGAACAATTGAAAGTAAAGCGAAATAGAGAGCAAGAGCAAAAGACAATCGCAAACACAAGTATTTGTTTCGAGGTTCGAGCCACCGCTCTACTCCCCGCCTTCACCTCCGTGAAGGGTTTCCACTATCCACCGAGGACGATTACAATGGTCTACCGAAGACCCGAGCACCGAGCTCCACCAAGTACAATAACCTCTACCGAAGAGGTGTCTCCACAAGAACAAGAAGAGGAACAAGTAACAAAAGTGATCACAACAAGATCACTAAACTCTTTTACAAACTCTCACTCTTTTACAACTTCTTTATAGAATGAGTAAGAGATTTTGGCTCTAAGAAGTGTAGTGAGAAAACTCAGTTGTAGAGATGATTTTTGCTGGAGAACACAACTGAAAACAAGCACAAGAAAGAGTTGGAAATGAAGGGCTTAAAACACTTTTCTTCTCTTTTGAAAAACTTATGAAAACTTGAGGATTTTTCTTGGTGTCTTGCAAGAGACTCTTCTCCACTATTTATAGGGAGAGAAATAAGTTAAAAACAATTTATTTGACCTTATTTGCTCTGAAAAAGATCTGGAAAACCCTGAAAAAGTCTGCCAAAAAGCAGTCCAAAAAACAGATTTCAGAATTGCACAAAAGAGGAAAGAGCCGTTGGGCTGTTGCAGGCCTAGCGGTCGACCGGGCCGGTCGACCGCCAGCTCAGCTGGCAAAGAGCCGTTGGCTCGGGTCGACCGTCCTCTAAGAGAAAACATAGTAAACTATAACTACATGAGTTAATCATCATCAAAACTAGAGTGGAAGGCCTCTGGGCCAACAATCTCCCCTTTTTGATGATGACAAAACTCATGGAGTTATATATGCATGGATTAAAGTTAAGCTTCAAAGAAGCTCCTCCTTAACTCATGCATAACAATAAACAATAAAAATATGCAATGAATACTAAGTATGAATATGCATCAACATGCATAAAATAATGAAATGAACATGCTCTTGATACCAAACATGAAATAAACATGCTCTTGATACCAAACTTTTTAAAATAAACTTCTTTTCCTTTTAAAATAAACATGTTCTTTAAATAATTGCTCTTGATACCAATAAAAATTTCAATGTGAAAACTTTATCAATAAAAGCAATATAAAAGCACTTGATACCAATCAATAAAAAAATTCTTGATACCAATTGGAAGATAATCAATAAAAGCTTTTGATACCAACAATAAAAAAATATCAATATGAAACAACTTGGTTATAAACTTACAAATAACCAACAAACATGCATATAAAACAATAAACATGCATATTAAACTCAAATTCTCCCCCTTTTTGTCAATCATCAACAAAGGGGTCAAAGAAAACAATAAAACAATGTTCTCCCCTTTTTGTCTTAAAAAAAATATCAATAAGGGGTGAAATCAAATCAAAACATTTTGATACCAATTGAAAAAAATATATCAATTTCGTTCATCATGATATTAATTGAAAATAAATAAAACATACCAATTGAAGTTACATAAACAAATATTTTAATATAAATTTAAATACCAATTGTAAGTAAATAAATCATTTTGATGAATTCAACCAAAATTTTGATATCAAGTAAAAAATATATAGATAATCTTGATATCGATTGAAAAGATTAGTACCAATTGAAGGTATTTTTCATTAGGAGCATATGATACCAAAAATAATCAATATCATTTTTTTTAATCATATTTAACATAAAGTGTGGGAGTAGAATATCAAGGGTAAACAAAACGAATTGAAAAATGAAATATAAATTTTCTCCCCCTTTATGAAATACCAAATAAAATAATGCATAAGCTTGTATAAGATACCAATTGAAACATAATCAATTGAAGTATAATAGTCATTGAAGAAATCAAGCTTAACTTAACTATAATTTGTGCTCAAAGATATGGAGATATAGTAAGCACAAATAAAGCATATATATATATATATATGTATGGAAAATTGAATGCCAATTGAAATTGATATTATTTGAAGTGAAAGCATACATATATAAAAACATATATGAGTATACAAAAAAATGTCAATAGTGATACCAATTGAAAAAAATCTAATGATACCAATTGAAAACATAATAAGATCAAGTGTATAACTCATATTACCTACCACTCATTTCATGCACATGTTTAAAATAGATTTTCAATAAGAAGCATACAAGGCATGGTCGCCCAACCAACCGCCCTTTATGGGTAGGGTTTTCAAAAATAAGTTTGAAAATATAGTATCTTTAAAAAACTCTACCATAATGAAGAATACGAACTAGTTATATGAGAAATTTGTAAACTAGTACGAAATGCTTCAAGTAAGGAATAAAACAAAAATATATTTCATGAAACATGAAAATCACTCAACAATTGACATTCAAAAGATATAAAGCTCATATAGGACTCATGAAAACCTCAAATAATGTAAGTGTACAAGTTTTGTGTGAAAGACATAGTCATGAAAATAAGCAATAAGCTCAATAAGAAATTTCTTAAAACATGAAAGTCATCAAAATTAGAATTCTTGGGGCGGTCGACCGGACGATCAACCGTGAGGCTTGGCACGATCGACCGAGCGGTTGACCGGCCAGAGAGCAACTACTCTCTGGAATTGGCACGGTCGACCAGGCGGTTGACCGGTAGGCTCAACGGTCACTTTTTTGACCGTTGGCCGGTCGACCGGCCGGTCGACCGGAAGGTCAATTTTAACCTTTCTGCCAGCCAACGGGCAGATTTGTTTGGGGCCTATTTATATCCCATCTCTTGGCTGTTTGGCTAAGATTTTTAGAGAGAAAATTTTCATACTCCTTAAGTGTTTTCAGCAAAAAATTTTTGGGTTTAAAATTCTTAATCTCTATTTGTTTTTAAAGTGTTTGAAAATTCAAAGAAAATAGTCTTTTGGGAATTGATTTTTGGTCTAAAAATTCTATATCTATTTGGAGTTTTTCCCAAGTGATTTTTTTTTGATCAAAACACTTTGTTTTCTCACATTTAAGCTTATCATTCTAATCTTTAACATGGATCTAAACAATAAACTAAACACTGTACCGAAGTCTTCTTGTAGAGCGCCGTCTCCAAGTCGACTCGATCCAAACGTGATCCACCGAGTGCTAGATATGAACTTTGACGCTCGGGCTCTAGAATCACCATGTGAAAGCTCCGAAACACTTTTGTTGAAGCTAATCACCTACTAATATCTTGGTTAAGTATCTGAAACTAAACATCACAAGATTATTAGTAAACTATAACTACATGAGTTAATCATCATCAAAACTAGAGTGGAAGGCCTCTGGGCTAACAGTAGGTAATATGAGTCATACACTTGATCTTATCATGTTTTCAATTGGTACATTGGATCTTTTTAATTGGTATCACTATTGACTTTCTTTTGTATACTCATATATATGTTTCTACATATGTATGCTTACAATTCAAATAGTATCAATTTCGATTGGTATTTAATTTTTTCATACATATATATATGCTTTATTTGTGCTTACTATATATCTATATCTTTGAGCACAAATTTTGGTTATGTTAAGCTTGATTTCTTAAATGAATATCATATTTCAATTGATTATTTTTCAATTGGTACTTATACAAGCTTATGCATTATTTTGTTTGGTATTTCATAAAGAGGGAGAAAATTCGTATTTCATCTTTCAGTTGTTATTTTGTTTACCTTTGGTATTCTACTCCCACACTTTATGATGAAAAATGATTGAAAAATTAATATTGATTTTAATTTGGCATCATATGCTCAAAATGAAAATACTTACAATTGGTAAATAAAAAATATCTTATAATTGGTTTATATTTTCAAATTGATATAAAAAAAGTATAATATTTTCAATTGGTACTAAATTTTACTATTGGTATCAAGATTTTTTATTTGTTTACTTATAATTGGTAATCAAGATTATCTATATGTTTACATCTTTCATTTTGGTATCAAAATTTTGATTGATTACTTCAAGATTTGTTTTCAATACCTCATTTACTTCCAATTGGTATTTCTCAAAATTTTTGTTAGTTTACCTATATGTTCACTTACATTTGGTATCATGATGCACTATATTGATATATTTTTAATTGGTATCATAATATTTTGTTTTGATTTCACCCCTTGAAGTATTTTTGTTTCGGACAAAAAGGGGAAGAATCTGTTTTATTATTTTTTTGACCCCTTTGTTGATGATTGACAAAAAGGGGGAGAAGTATTTGAGTTATATGCATGTTTTATATGCATGTTTTTATATTGGTATCAAGAGATAATTTGTTTTATGTTTTGTTGATATTGGTATCAAGAGTATGAATACTAGTATCTAGAAATATAGTTTGTTTTATATTAATATCAGGAGCATTATTTAAAAGAACATGTTTATAAAAAGAAGAAATAATTCATTTGGTATCAAGAGCATGTTTAGTTTATTGTTTTATGCATGTTGATGCATTTTATGATTGGTATCAATAGCATGTTTTTTATTTGGTATCAAAAGCATGTTCATTTCATTATTTTATGCATATCTATGCATATTCATGTTTAATCTTCATTGCACATATTTATTGTTTATTGCTATGCATGAGTTAAGGGGGAGCTTCTTTGAAGCTTAACTTTAATCCATGCATATACAACTCCATGAGTTTTGTCATCATCAAAAAGGGGGAGATTGTTGGCCCAGAGGCCTTCCACTCTAGTTTTGATGATGATTAACTCATGTAGTTATGTTTACTAATAATCTTATGATGTTGAGTTTCAGATAATTAACCAAAATGTTAGTAGATGATTAGCTTCAACAAAGGTGTTTTGAAGCTTTCACATGGTGATTCAAGTCGCCCGAGCGTCAAAGTTCATATCTAGCACTCGTTGGAGTCAAGCTCGGTGAATCACGGGTTGGATCGAGTCAACTTGGAGACAGCGTTCTACAAGAAGACCTCGGTATATAGTTTAGTTTATGTTTTAGATCCATTGTTAAATATTAGATAGTGTGGTATGCTCAAGTTCACAACACACACACTTTATTTAAGTTTCATGTTTATTGGTTTTTGGTTTTTGGTTTAACCGATCTTGGTTTTCATGAATAGATAGAATCAACAAGTTTACATGATTTTATGTATATTAGATTTGTTCTATATACATGTATGCTTCAACTATTTAAACAAACTTAGTTTGATAGTCTAATTCATGAGTTTGGAGTTTTGGTATTTTAACAAAACGTATTTTTGAATTTTAAGTCAAAAACATTGATATATATCTATTTCATGTATATTGGATTATATCCATATACAACATGCTTAAATGTTGTTTCAATATCATGTTTTTGTATTTGGATGAGTTTTGGACAAAACGAATTTTCAATTCAAAAATCCTAGTTTTGGAAAATACAGATTTTGGTTTTCTGTAAAATTTCCTTAACACAAAAATGGTTCAAATAGTTTGAAATATGCGTTGAATTTTTTCACACATGTTTGTATATCAATAATAATACAAGAAACTATTTTTGTGGATTTTTAGAGATTTTATGGGATTTTATTTAAGTCAAAAAGCCAAGTTTTCTTTTCCTATAAATCCCTGTTCTGGCTTCTGCCGGTCGACCGGACCGGTCGACCGAGCCAGGAGTCGGTCGACCGAGTCGGTCGACCGACGTGCACAGAATGTGCATGCCAGTTTAGCTGGAGGGCCGGTCGACCGCCAGAGAGCTTCTGCTCTTTGGAAAGCCCGGTCGACCGGGTCGGTCGATCGGCAGAGAGCTCTGCTCTCTGTTCCAGGCCACGGTCAACCGGGCCGGTCGACCGCTGCCCCAACGGTCAGAAATTTGACAGTTGGCGGTCGACCGACAGCTGTCCAGGCTGCTGACTGGACCCCAACTGCTAGTTTTCTCTTGGCCTATAAATTGGGGGTTTTGTGGACAGTTTTAGGTAAGATTTTTAGAGAGAAAAATTTCCTACTCTTCAAGTGTTTTTCAGCCAAAAGTTTTGGGTTCAAAATTCTTAATCTCTATTTGTTTTAAAGTGTTTTTATTTTCAAAGAAAATAGTCTTTTAGGAATTTGTTTTTAGTCTAAAAATTCTATACCTATTTGGAGACTTCCCAAGTGATTTTCTTTATTCAAAACACTTTGTTTTTTTTTCACACTTGAGCTTATCACTCTATCATCTCTATAAGATCTTTGTTTTTGTGAAAAAGAAATTGGTTTGTGGTCTTTTGATCACTAAGTTATAAACCCTCCTACTTTGTGTTATCCCTCTTGTGTAGAGGTTGATTTGTGGAGTGGTGGCTTTGTGCCCTATCCCTCTAGTGAGAGGTTGATTTGTTGTTTGGCTTTGTGCCTACCCACTTGTGTGAGGTGGATTTGTGTTGGTTGTGCATTGCCTCTAGTGAGAGGTTGTATTCGGTTGAGAGAGGAGTTGTGTACTCCCGATTGTATTTGCCCCAAATCCTCTGTGGAGGTTCCCTGTGTGGGAGTCCTGTGTGGACAAGTTAGTGGAAGTCCTTCTGTGTGAAGGCGGGGACGTAGAGCTGTGTGCTCGAACCTCGAAACATGTCCGTGTGTTAGCGATTGATCCATTGACTCTAACTCTCTCTTTTTTATATTGTGCCTTGCATCATTTCATATTGATCATTCATATATTATATGCTTGGCTTGTTTGTATGTGCCTCACTTGTGTTTAACCATGAGAGCTTCATATAGTACCTCAACTCTTATTCAGAGGAATCAAGAGGAGTTAGTCCAGAGCCCTTCACCGGGAATTCGGCTATACTCGTTGGTTATATTAAGTGTGTTGCTATTTAGTTTTAATTTCCGTATTTTGTTCATTAGATTAGCCGTACACCTATTCACCCCCCCCTCTAGGTATACTTACAAAAGGCTATGAGATGGGTTTACATGCAGCGCCTAAAAGTGATCTATCCTTCATTGCGATTATTGAGGTATATCTAATCTCTTTCTTTGTTCATGAATATCCATTGCTAGATATACCCTAATGATCTCGCTCTTTTAGTTATTGTAAACCCTAAATATTTTATTAATATGTGTACTTGATTCTATATATCCGTTTAAGAACCAACACAAATCAATTTTAATGCCTAAGATATTTAAGATTCATCATGATTGTTCATTTCTACCAACTAATCAATATTATTACCAGATAAAAGAATAACATCTACATGCAATTTAAGCATAGTTACACACTCACATTCTTAATATATACAAGGTTCTTAAGAATTTGGAAGAAAACCAAAGTTTATTAAATATTCATGGAATTTCAAGTTTCATTGTTTTAAAGCTTGCTTCAGTTAATAAACGGACTTCTCTAATTTGCTTAATTTGTTCTTGTTTCCACTGTTTTATCTGGTTGATCCATGTAGACAATCTCATCGAACACTATTCAAGAATATAATCTTCACATCTATCTAATAAAAATCAAGATTAAAAAGGAAAGCAAAACTAGATTGGATCCTTATAATGAGGGGGAAAAAAACTTTTTATATAGTCAATTCTAAACTCTTTAGGGCCTTATTGGGTAATGGAAGAGAGAGAAAGAGAGGATGAGGGAGGGGAAGAGCAAATGAAGAGGGGACGTAGTTCTTCCCCTCTTCCTATTTTTTGTTGATTGTTTGGCCAAAAATAAAAAGGGGATGTCGAGAAAGAGATGGCGACAAGAGACAAAGAGCAGGAGAGAGATGGCGGGAAGAAAGAAGAAAGTAGAAGAGATGGCAGAAGAAAGAAGAAGGAAGGAGGCTAGCAGAGTAGCCGTTGAAGAGAGAGGGAAAAAAGTCAAGAAATAAAAAATTACCAAATTTGCCTTGCACCGAGTACTCCAGCACTCATCCATGAGTTTTTGAGCAGAAGAATTTCTCCCCTCTTCCTCCACGTCACCTGTCAGTTAAGAAGAAGAGTTCACATCTTCCACCAAACAATCAGCTCAAAATTGGAAACACTCTCTCTTCTTCTCTCATGCTGCCAAACAATAAGGTACCCTTTTGCCACAGGTCTAGTTATAAACTTATCTATATTTCCTTTTGCATCTGGTTTTCTTTTGAAATCAATTTACATATCCAATAGCTTTCTGTTGGCCCAAAGGCCTTTCACTCTAGTTTTGATGATGATTAACTCATGTAGTTATGTGTACTAATTATCTTGTGATTTTAGTTTCAGATTATTAATCAAGATATTAGTTGCTGTTTAGCTTCAACAAGATGTATTGGAAGCTTGCACATGTTGATTCAAGAGCCCGCGCATCAAAGATCATACATTGCACTTGCTCGGTGAATCAAGAGTTTTTGGATCGAGCCTACTTGGAGATTGCGCTCTAGCTTGGAGATTGCGCTCTACAAGAAGACTTAGGTATCCATAGTTTTAGTTTGGGTTTAGATCCTAATTGTAAAGATTAGAATAGTATGATAAGCTCAAGTTCACAACACACACCTTTCATGTTTTGATTTTCGATTTAGGTTTAACCGATCTTGGTTTTCATGAATAGATTTTTTATCAAAACAAGTTTACATGGTTTATGTATATTAGATTTGTTCTATATACATGCATGCTTCAATTGTTTAGACAAACTTTGTTTGATAATCTATTCCATGTGTTTTATGTTTTGGTATTTACAACAAAACATATTTTTGGACTTAATGACAAAAATCATGATATATATATGTTTCTTGTATATTGAATTTCTATTCATATACAATATGCTTCAAAGTGTTTAAATATCATATTTTTGTATCATGGATAAGTTTTAGACAATGTGTATTTTCTATTCAAAATACAAGGTTTTAGAAAATACGGTTTTTGGTTTTTGGCAAAATTTCTATGACACAAAAATAGTCAAATATGTTTGAAATTTGTGTTAGGATTTTTAACACAAGTTTGTATTTCAATATAAAATGATAAAACTATTTTTGTGGAATTTTAGAGATTTTGTGGGATTTATTATAATATTTTTTCCCCAGATTTCAGACCTGATTTTTGTCTGCCAGGCTTGGCCGGTCGACTGGTACGGTCGACCGCACCAAAGAAGCCAGTCGACCGTTCCGGTCGACCGACGTGCACGGATACGTGCACGCTGGCTGACTTTGTATCCGGTCGACCGAGGCGGTCGACCGACGGAGAGCTGTTGGCTCTCAGGAATTCTCGGTCGACCGAGGCGGTCGACCGGTAGCCACAACGGTTCAAAATTTGACCGTTGGGCGGTCGACCGGCAGGGTAAATCTGGCAAATATTCTGTAAACGGCTAGTTTTCTAAATTGCCTATAAATACCCCATTTGAGAGAGTTTTTCTCTAAGAATTTTTGGGCTAAAATTTTCTATCTCTCTGGTGTTTTTGCTGCAAGAAAAAAAAATAGGTTTTTGGATTCAAAGTGAACAATCTTTTGTGTTTTTGATTAGGGTTTGAAAAACCAAAGAAAAGGGATTTTGGGAAAAGCTTTTGTTTGAACTTCTATATCTTGATTTCATTTGTTTCCCAAAGGTTTTTCTTTGAGTTGCTGGTTTCATATCCCTTGGTTTTCTCCACACTTGAGCTAAAAATCTACTATCTATATCTATAGGTTATTTGTGTGGAAGAAGAAGTTGTTTGTGGTTGTTGTTGTGACCACCAAGTTGTAACCCAATCTTTTCTTAGCTTTGTGCTTTGGGTTGTATCCCTCTAGTTGAGAGGTGATCCTTGTATTGGTTGGTGATTGGGAGTTTGTTGTATTGGTTTGAAATTTTGCCTCAAGGAGGAGGTTGTGATTGTTGGAGTTTGCCTCAGGGAGGAGGTTGTAAAGAGAGGAGTTGGGTACTCCTTGTAAAGGGTCCTAAGTGGACGAGCTAGTGGAAATCCTTCGTGTGTCGAAGGCGGGGATGTAGAGCTGGGTGCTCGAACCTCGATAACATATCTTTGTGTTTGCGCTTGATCCATTGGCTCTCTCTCTACTCTCTCTTTACTTTGTGCCTTGCATTTATTTACATTGCTCATTCATATTTGCTTGGCTTGGTTGTGTGCATCACTTGTTGATAGCACTTGAGTGTAATTTGCAATTAATTTTTTAAATTCCGCATTTAGTTCATAGATTAGCATTGTCACCTATTCACCCCCCCCTCTAGGTGTCTTTTCACTTTCATCCTTTCAGACCTGCCTTGCCCACAAAGTCATCCTCTTCATTCAATGTTATAATCCACTATTTTGAATCAACATCATCTGCAGCTTGAGATTATAGTTTGCTGGATCTTGAAATTTTTTTCCTAAAAAATTTCAGCATTATTTATGTAATAATCTCACATGTTGGTGCTTTTCTAAAGAAGTCTCTATTTTGATATTTTTAACCATAAAAAGGTACTAAAGGTTCTAACATAGGATGTTCTTGTCCATTCAGTTGGACATCGTAGAGTCCCTTGTGTTTTCAAGTACTACATTTTCCAATTCATCGATGCTTCCATTATCAAAATGGTCTTCTAGGAATGTCACATGCTTACTTTTCAAAATAACTCAATTTTTTTTATCATATAATTAAAATTGAGCGAAGTGAGGTTTTCTCATGTGACTCTTTCACAAAAACTGTTCGTGTTTCCGTCTTCATCCGCACGCTCGAGAGAAAGAGCGAGAGGGAGAGCGGTGCCCGCTCACCGCCACCCACATCTCTCCCCTCACCCCTCCTTCCAGCCTCCACCTTCTTCCTTCTCCTTCCTTCAATCGGTGTCCACGGCAATGTATCCCCTTGAGCGTGGATAGCCCATTTTTGTTTTCTTTTTAGTTATTGGGCCATGCTGTCAAGGCCACAGTCATGGGCTTTTTGTGAAGTTGATTCTCATGTCTCTCTGATGCCGTCGCATATGCTCTCGTCATCCCTTTCTCCAAGAAGTAGGAATCCATCATCCCAAATAACATCAAAAAGAAAATAGAGAAGAGGCCGCATCTCCGTCTCCGTCTCCATCTCCTACCTCCATGGGATCTCTGAAGAGCCGAGTGGAGTCATGGATCAGAGATCAGACGGTGAGAATGGGCATCCCCATCCCCTTCTCATGGCCCCCTCCCTTCTCCCTCCCCCAGCCGCTTCCTCACTTGAAGTGGCCGCCGTGGAAAGACAGGAGAGAGCAGGAGAGAATGTTGAGAGAAGAGTACGAGAGGCAGAGGCGCCGCCTTAACGATCTCTGCCGCGCCGTCAAGGCCGACTCCCTCGCCGATCTCCAGGACGTCCTCTGCTCTATGGTCCTCTCTGAATGCGTCTACAAGGTACTCTCTCTCTCTCTCTCTCTCTCTCTCTCTCTCTCTCTCTCTCTCCGTGGGTGGTTTGGGGGGGGGGGGGTAAAGATTGAATCTTGGAAAGCAAACTTGAATTATATTATGCGTTGCTATGCTCATAGCCACTACTGATGAAATTTGACATGAGAATTGTACGAGTTTTAAAGCACTAATTTTTGAACATAATGGTAGGATAGTGACTCAGGAATTTCATAAACTGCTATAATAGCCCCCCTCTTTTTAGAAGCTGAAGACAAGAAAGAGTTGTTGACAATAAGGAGAACATGTAGTTATTTAACTTTCTAAAATTGAATATATGATTGGAACTCTTATGCCTATTTTTAAAGTGGGTTCATTTCTTACTCTATTGCAACTAACTGGAACTCTTGACACATATCAACCATGTCTTTGACTCAAGTATGAGAAATATTTGATGTTGTCTAATGTAAAACATGGAAGCCCATTTCTTCTAATATTTCTTTTTTGTGATTGAAATAAGGAAAAGGACACCAGGGTCCCTTTAATCAACAAGGAGGTCCTATTAATCGACAACTAGCTAAAACCTTTACTGATGAGTGACTTTTGAATTCTACCATTCTTTCTTGTATTATAGCATTATTTGAAATGTGCTAGAGTTTAAGTTCCAAAAGAGGAATAAAGAATATCACATTAATTTCCCTTAGAGCAATAAAGCTCTGGCCAATAAAGCATACAACTTCAAAATGGGGCGGTAAAGTTCTCCGCCTTCCTCAATAAGCAGTAGTAAAGCTTTGCAACAATTCCAAAGTTCTCCGCGAACATTGAAACAAAAGAAAGATTAGCAAAAAATAATAATAAAGAGAAGTGGTAGTAAATTGCCATAAAAAAATATATGTGACACATGTGTGAACCTTGAACCATGCAAAATTTCAAGCCATGCAAAATTTCAAGCCATGCAAAATTTAAATGTGAATCTTGCAAAGTAAGTTCATGTGTTGGTGGCGACATGATCTTGCAAAAAAAAATTTGGAACAAAATAATTATCTTTAGGGTGGCATAGCCATGAAAGCTTAGTTACCAAGCACATTTTTCTTTCTTTTTTCTCTTGAGATGATGACACAAAACGGGTATTCCATTAATTCAAAGAAAAATAAAGACTGGAAAAGAAAAGGAGAGAAGAAAGGAAACTACTTCTTTGCCTGTTCTCTTCAAGTTCGACGGTCTGACAACATGCTCGATCCCCAAAAAAAAGTGAACTGAGTAAATGAATAAATAAAGAAAAGGAAAGAACAAAAAGATCAAAGATGAATTTTTTTTTACCTCTAATTCAGATTCCCCTGATCAATTTGACGTCATGAGTTTCTGCAAAGAATTTTGATACCCACTAGTTAAAATATATCAATCTAGAATGATAAGGATAATCTACCAAGTCTTATACTCAATATCTTTTTAAGATATCAGTTTCAGATTTTGTGGGATTTGTGGTTACCAAAAAATCGCAACAAAAAAAGTCCCCACACCAAGTTGTTGAGAGGCGTGAGGGGGATTAATAATTCACATGCTACAATAATTATTCAGGACATAATCAACCCCATAAAATCTCGTTTTGGTCTTTGCTTAGTAAGCAATAATTATGGATGAATTAATATGAGTCTATCACTATGTACGGACGTGAGAGGGGCTTTTACATGCGACATGCATGGATTTATCACTATGGAAAGTCACGAGACGGGCACTCGCATGGACATGCATGAACTTAACACCATGCAAAAGCAATAATAGCGTTTGATCACTACTCGTGTACAACTTGCCAGACTTCATCATCGTCTAGTTAAGGTGATCATGATGCGTGGCTAAGCCCCTTGACTCCATTGCCGAACAACTGAGTCATCCATCTCGCATAAATCGATCCTCAAGAGCCATTTGTTTCTCATGCATGGATTTAGGGAGAAATACATATATGATTATAAATTTTAAGGCCAGCAGAAGAGCTGAACATATGCATAATCGTATAGAGCTGAACATATAGATAATCGCCAATTAGCATAGCATGCCATATCCTAGACTACTCCTTGCTCCAGTCCACTGAATCATAAAGAATCAACTAAAATTATTTAAAAGTAAAGATACTACGGAAGCAATTGTCATTATTGTAACTGGAAAGCCTGTATCGATGATGAAACTAGCACTATTAAGAAGAAAATATGGAGATTGCAAAGGGACATTCTAATAGTTGTCATCGGAATATTACCAATAAGCTTCGGGGTAGCTGTAAGCATTGTTATGTATGTTTTTCTTGTCTTTGGTGAGATTTATCAGTTAGCGACCCTCCCTGAGCTAGGATTTAAGATCAAAGCGGTAACAAAGTGGAGCTTGAGCATAAACCACCTTGATTATTAATGGCTTGTTACAGTTATGTGTATTATCAAATTTAATATATGGGTATGATAGTTATAGCTATATCGGTTAGGTCAAAATTTACGGTTTAAACAAAGAGTTGATGCCTATTGTCATAAGGTTCTTGAGAATTGTACAAGTTTTGTTCAATTTAGTGTTAAAGCGCTAATTTTTGAACATAATGGTAGGATAGTGAATCAACAATATCATAAACTGCTATAACAGCCCCGCTCTTTGTCCTTAGAAGCTAAAGACAATAAAGAGTTGTTGACAATGAGGAGAACATGTAGTTATTTAACTTTCTAAAATTGGATATATGATTGGAACTTTCATGCCTATTTTTAAAGTGGGTTCATTTATTACTCCATTGCAACTAAGTAGAATTCTTGACACATACCACTAGTTAGACATGATTTTTCCTCTGCTTTTTTTTTTGCAATGTAACAAATGCATGGTATCTCAACCATGTCATTGACTCGAGTATGATAAATATTTGATATCGTCTAATATAAAACATGGAAGTCCACTTCTAATATTTCCTTTTTATGTTTGAAATAAGGAAAAGGACACTAGGGTCCCTTTATTCAACAAGGAGGTCCCCATTAATCAACAACTAGCTAAAACCTTTACTTATGAGTGACTTTTGAATTATACTATTCTTTCTTGTATTATAGCGTTATTAGAAATGTGCTAGAGTTTAAGTTCAAAAAGAGGAATAAAGTATATTACATTATTTTCCCTTAGAGCAATAAAGCTTTGACCAATAAAGCATACAACTTCGAAATAGGGCGGTAAAGCTCCCCGCCTTCCTCAATAAAGAGTAGAGCTTTGCAACAATTCCAGAGTTCTGAAAACATTGAAACAAAAGAAAGATTAGCAAAATTAATAATAAAGAAAAGTGGTCGTAAATTACCATAAGAAAAAAATATATGTGACGCATGTGTGAACCTTGAACCATGCAAAATTTCAGGCCATGCAAAATTTAAATTTGAATCTTTCAAAGTAAATTCATGCGGTGGTGGTGACATGATCATGCAAAAGAATTTTGGAAAAAAATTATCTTGAGGGTGGCATAGCCATGAAAGCTCAGTTACCAAGCACATTTTCTTTCTTTTTTTCTCTCGAGATGATGACACAAAACATGTAATCCATTCAAAGAAAAATAAAGACTGGAAAAGCAAAGGAGAGAAGAAAGGAAACTACTTCTTTCCCTGTTCTCTTCAAGTTCGACGGTCTGACAACACGTTCAATCCAAAAAGAGTGAATGAGTATATGAATAAATAAAGAAAAGGAAAGAACAAAAAGGACCAAAGATGATTTTTTTCACCTCTAATTCAGATTTTCCTAATCAATTTGACGTCATGAGTTTCTGCAAAGAATTTTGATACCCACTAGTTTAAATATATCAGTCTAGAATGATAAGGATAATCTACCAAGTCTTATAAATATATTTTTTAAGATATCAATTTCAGATTCTGTGGGATTTATGGCTACAAAAAAATCGCAACCAAAAAAAGTCCCCACACGAAGTTGTTGAGAGGTGTGAGGGTGATTAATAATTTACATGCTACAATAATTATTCAGTACATAATCATCCCCATAAAATCTTGTTATGGGCTTTGCTTAGTAACCAATAATTTTGGATGAATTAATATGAGTCTATGTACAAACATGAAGAGGGGCTTTTACATGCGACATGCATGTATTCATCACTATGCAAAGTCATGAGGTGGGCACTTGCATGGACATGCATGAAATTAGCACCATGCAAAAGCACTAATAGTGTTTGATCACTACACGTGTACAACTTGCCAGACTCCATCATCGACTGGTTAAGATGATCATCATGCGTGGCTAAGCCCCCGACTCCATTACCGAACAACTGAGTCATCTCACATAAATTGATCCTTAACTCTATGTTGGGGTCTAATGATATTACATCTCCATAAGATCAAACGAACAAAATTTGAAATCTCATGGACCGAAATGTCCTTGAACAAAAATTAAAATTAAAATTTTATGAATTAAAATGTCCTTAAATTAAAATCAAGATTAAAATCTTATGAATCTAATGGTCAGACTAAATTCAAAATTTAAATCTTATGGACCGAAATGTCGTTAATTTAAGATCAAAAAAACCAAATATGAAATCTCATGGACCATAATATATTTATACTATAATTGAGGTTAAAATCTTATGGACTGAAATGTCCTTAAACTGAAATAAAAACCAAATAGGAAATCTCATGGTTTGCAATGTCCTTAAACTATAATTGATGTTGAAATCTTATGAACTGAATGTTCCTAAACTATAATCAATAGAACCAAATACAAAATCCCAAGGACCATAATGTCTTTAAAATTAAAATCTTACAGAGAGCAACATCTTTAAACTATAATTAGACTGAAATTTGAGATCGACTATAAAGCTTTCCCAATACGTTAAGTGTCTTTTGGGAGTGATTATGATGATGAACTTTAGGAATTTGACATTTACTAAACTACTTATTGTTTATCTTTATCTCTATGTTTGGTATTGTTCAATACTTCAATCAAGTGATGCTATTTTAACTAATGGCCCTTATAATCATTAGACTTGGATCTTGAAATTTTGAATTTGACTTAGAAGTAGGATTTTCATTATTTAATTTTATATGTTTTAAATTTGTGTGACTGCGTCTCTGAACTTATTACCATCTCTCCTTGAGTATTCATTTTTTTATGTTTAAATTTGTTCACATTTTTCTGATAAATATAGTAATATGCTTAATTACTTTGCTTTTGCACAATAGCCAATGTATCATATGATACAATATGCGTTACGATATGTGTGGAAAACAATATTTGATATATATTGTGATTTGACTACTTTGCGGCAGGTCGTGAAATTCTACGATGCAAGTTAAGATCTCTCAAGCTAAATATTTCCAAATCTTTAAATTTGAATTTAGGAATTTATTTTTTTACTTTGCTTTTATTTTATTGTTTTTCTTTACTACATATTACTTTTGTACACTGGGAGTATGCCCCTAGTTTAGGCTTGTAATTCACAAGAAATATAAAATGTAATAAATAATGTTTTATTCTATTCTGAGATTTATTTGTTGATGATGTGCATATATCTTTACAAGGAGGTTCCTCTTAACAAAGGTCACAAATAATAAAACCTAATCCCATAGGGTGAATTTGGCAGGACAAAATATTTTATTTTCCTTAATTAGATACATTCCTATACTGAAAGAGAGACAATTTGTACCATACAAATACCACAAACATCTGGGTTTCATCATTGTCTTTTGAGTGAATGGGTTTGATCATTATTGTACGAGTAGAATTGCATTAAGTTTGAGTAAGTCAATTGAGATGCAAGCATATCCCTAGTAAATAACAAGTGAAAAGTTGAACTTTTAATGTAAATAGGATGCAATGCGTGATATAATGAACGCCTGGTCCTGGTCGTCTCTTGTGCCTAGTTCCCATTTAGGCAGATATAAATATTGTGGCTTCAACTTTGTCTTCGATGTGTTGGATGATCTGCAAGAGTGAAAGGGTGGGGGCAGGTTTTTGGTGATCCCCCTCAAGTCAGCCACAATTCTAGAGAATTGTCACTAAAATCAAGCGTGAGAATCAGTGTCCATGCTTGGGAGAGGCCCCTTGGAACTTTATTTAGGTGGAGAATTTAGTTGGGCTAGCTGTTTGCCAGCTAGGGTGGCGGATTACATTAGTGCAAATGTGTGGGTTCTCGAAATTGGTGTTCGAATCTCATTCGTGTGGGTCTCTTTGAGCACTTTGCGCTCCCAATGCAGGTATTATGTACATCAGTACACACATTATTAATGGCCAAGGCCAATACAAATATGAATATAAGCAAAAAACACTGTTGCATATGTTGGATGTTGGGGCTATGGCGGACGACTAAATCCCATGTTGGATTGCAGATATTAAGGACACATTGGGGATATTTAGTAAACATCAGGTGTCTTAACGGTTGGTAAATATATCATATATATTATGTGAAAAGTCTAAATAATGTTGTCTTAGTAAGGTAATACATATGTTAATACATATGTAAATCATGTGACACTAAGGTTCTAAATGACAGATGTCGGATACATGTTGGTCAAGAGGATCAAATGTTCGATAGTGTATATCACGTAGCATATTGGGACATTAATTAAATAGTGATAGCTTTAAATGGTGAAAGATATATGTATCTCATGTATACAAACAATGACAAATTTAATGAAAGTAATATCCTAATTGTCATCAACCTAATAAAATTATAAACCTAACTATATGTGTTAAAAGAAGGCATATTCATTTCATTCAACTGAACAAATAGTATAATAGGAATAAAAAAGTGTATTATAAATAATAAATATAAAGAATAAATAAGAAAATAAATAAATTATCACAAAACTTATAATTTATGTGCTAACTATGATGTCGAGGATATGCTAACCAAAATTGCTGAATATGTCGGATTAATTCAACATGTCGGGGACATTCACTGAAAAAAGATATAAGATATATACTTCATGTCATGATGCTTTTGGTTAAAAGGATATGTTATCCGACATGTTGGGACATGTTAGGAACATTTGAAACGGTGGAAAAAAGAGATAGTTTGCACTTTAACTTGCACTTAGTTGAATCATATCATCCATACATAAAGATATAGTAGTCTGCTCAAAGAACACACAAACCTAAGATCAGGCTAATGGTCAAGATTAAGTTAGGAGCCAACCTATACTTATTCTTCAAGGCATGTCGTCTGATACCTTTAGAAAATTTAGGTCAAACTTTGTTCCAAAGGCCTAGCAAGTTAAGTGTATTCCTTCTTTTTAATGCCAAAGGAGGTTCGTTTTCTTTCTCGGGACTGGTGACTCAGTCGTAAATATTTCTCCATGTTTGAATGATTAAAGCACCCAACTTATAATTGGCAATTCATAGGTTCATTTTGAGCTAGATGCACGCGGATGAGAACATTCAATAAGTCTATTGGAGTTCCTCTGTTTCAATTGAATCTTATCATTCATACATAACGAAATGGTAGTTCGCTCAAATAACACGTCTTCCTAAGATCAGGCTACTGGCCAAGATTAAGTTTGGAGCCAACCTATACTTTACTTGGTTTGCCCTACCCTAACTTCTAAATCAAGGGCCAAGGGCCGACGCCAAAAGGGAAAGGCCTAACCTTTTTCGCACGTTTTGTATACTCTGAATAATTAGTAGCATTAGAAATAGACTGCACATTTCATGTGTTGTTGGTCCCTTTCTTTGTTAATGATAGTTAAGTTATCCATTAGTTTTTCTCAACAATGATCTTTCTTGAAGAATGATGCTTCACTATTTCCCAGAAAGTGCAACACTTGATTTATGGTTCTTAAGTTTGCTTTCTTGACTTTTAATTGTGCCTTGAACATTTTAAGTTTTTTTAGTTTGTTCAGTTGGTTCATGCCTCTAATCTTCATTATCACCTTTGAGGCTTCCTCTCTTTGAGCAATTCTGTCGAGACATTTAATTGCCCACTCAGACCTTTGCTACCCATCATTGGACTTCGTGACAGATAGAAATGCTTTACTACTGTCATTGCTCTGCAGAGTGCCACCCCACATTGGCTTTGTGACTCCGATGGGTAACATTTAAACACATAGTAGTCTACATCAATGTAGCAAAATGCAATATATGCTAGTATTTGGTGCATTAGTGCATACTGCGTAAACTATCTATGTTCTTTGGCAATTTTTCAAGGGAAAAAAAGGAAATTCCACAAAATTCATAAAAAAATCAAGAAAACATACCAACAAATCAAGAAAATTGTGGGGGAAAATGAAGAATGTTTAAAATCTCAAAGTATTGCATATAATGAACCAAATGACAACTAATGACACTCTTGTATGAATAAAATCATAAATGAGGAAGGATATAGTGTGTTGTCTTGGCATTACGACAAACTTTATAATAGCAAAGAGAATGGACTACAGTAAAAAATGACCAATTAACAAGTAAGAAGTACTCTCCTTTGCTTGTCACAAACTCTCCATCTTTTCTTGTTGCAGTTCTTTCTTCCATTGCTCGAAATTGCCCGAAGAATTTTTGCATTTGTTCATGCGTCATGGAGTCTGTCTTAGGGATCGTGGTTTTGTCTTCATTTCGTTGCCCACTTCTTGGCGGTCATTGAGCTCTTCGTTGTCTCCTGCCATATGATCGAGATGTTGGATTTTGGGAAATGTGGCGTGGTGGGTGCCTGCACATGGGCGACACCTGTTCTCCCATTGCCATCCGTTATCTCTTTTTTCCTGCCACCATCACCTCGGTCATACCTTTTCCTTTGCCGGTGTACTATGTTGGCTGCGTGCTTCCCACCATCGTTCTTGAGTTTAACTATCATCAAAAGCCCCAATTTGATGAGGTCCTAGTTTGGAGGGAGATGAATGAGGTCGACAACGACTCACTCATGCAGTGGTCTTCAAGGGCTCCTGCAATCAAAGCAGACAGTTAGCGTTGCCGGTCTTGGCTTGTGGAGGTCCCTCCAACGCTTAAGTTAGCTTGTTAGTTTACAAGAGTAAATGGAACTAGAAGTAATGGTAAGCCAAGTAGAATCTAATACCCAAGACCACACTCTCTTTATATTATAGGCGGATCGAGGCACCTAAGATGGCGGTCTTTGCTAGGCTGGACGCTGTCTAAGTTATTCAAGCTATCTACTCGAACAAGCGGTCGCTCGAGCAAGCCATCTTGTATCCGTGTGTTTATCCCATGACTCTTTAGCCATCATTGTAAAAAGCCTATTACAGCCTAATTATGAGCCCGCATTGGGTATGTGCTCTGTGGAGCACTTTTGTCCCAACTTCCATGTTCAAAAGATTTTACATTATCTTCATACTTTCATGCTTATTGTTATCATTAAAAATTTAGTGATAATTTTCATACTTGTCAAATCATACATATCAAATATCATTTTCCATAGGTATCGTATCACATATTGTGTCGTGATGTATCGTAAGATACGTCAACTCATGTGCTATAATTAAGCAAAAGCATATAACTATATTTTTCACAAAAGAATAGACAAATTTAAACATAAAACAATGCCAGACAATGAGAAATGCTAATAACCTTAAATGGTGCAGTCACACAAAATTCAAATGTATATAAATAAGTATATACACAAACCATACTTCAAAATTCTAAGTGTAATGACCATAAAACCATTAGTTAAAATAGCACCAGAAAACAAACTCTTAAGTAGACGCTTATAATATAACTAGTTTTTTTTACTGTTACAATAATTTCTCACTCTCTTTGTTAATTCTAAAAAAATTAGTTTCTAGTTTTCATTTTTTTCTAATTTTATTTTGAAAAAAGTCCTCATTGCTTCTTGGTGTTAAAGGCCTGTTAAAGCCTAAGCCCTACTTTACCTCTTCATTCCCGCTTCCCAAAATATTTTCTTTAGCTACCATAAGTGACTTTAAATAAAAGCATGTCTGTTTAGCTTCCAATCTGACAAATAATACAAGTGTGACTACTCAGCTAGCATGAATTAGTTAACTCTCTAATAAAGGCTAAAATTAGAGAAAAAGTAAGTCCTAATAATTCAATTGAATCTATCTCACTTTCGCTACTGATGCCTCATTGAGTCACTTCCTATTGTGTCTCTCCTTCTACTTGCTCCATTGGTGCTCATGAAGTTGATGGTTCAGCTCATTCTGCATTCCTTGAACAAGTAAAAGTTTGGAAAGCGTCTCTGGTGCTAATGGAAAATAACATTACATCAACAGTCTTGGGGATGCATTGGAGCAAATAATGAACAGGCAAAGGTGGATTTGAAATCACGAAATCAAGTGAGGCTGGCTTTAGAACCCTATTTGGAACCAGGGAAAGTAGCTCAAATGTGGCTCCAGGAGACAGCCAGATTGGGCTTCTCTTTTGTAATATTGTGGCTTGTTGATTGAAATTGGACAAGGCCCCAAAACCCTTCTTTACGGGACTGTAAAGGCTTTGGTTCTGAAACCAATAAACTCTTTCCAACAAAGAAAGATGGAGTTTCAATGGTAGCTGATTCTCATCGTAGCAATGGGGTATGTGGCAACAACGACACCAATCTTGTTGAAATGAGTGGCTTCATTCATGTAAGGGGTAAAGATCCATAGAGTAAGTGCTTTATCTCGTGCTATCACGACCACGATTCAAGTTGACTTCTCAATGAGCTTGTCTGGCTTGTTAAATTGGCATTGAGTTGAGCGTACATGTGTCTAATTTTGGGGGTCTATCTGGGCATCTCTTTCTTTCATCTCCTCTATAAACTTTTAACAAGATATAGGTGAAATTCTAAATAGTGGTGGTGGACGACAAAGGACCTCTCCCCACGCTATAAGGAGCATATTGTGCTAGGCAAGTGTCTACTAGCATGGGATGTACTATGTGTATTATTGGTAATCATGGAATTACTTACCTTTAAAAAATAAAGAAAAAGGTATAGCTGAAATTCATACTAGTTAGTGCCAGAAGCAACATTTACATGCCACCCAATGAAGTTTGTTTAAATTACATTGATAGTTTAAGTGTTTTAGTTAATGTTTCTCTTACATGCAGAGGCCTGCTTCTGAGATGCTGCGATTCATTAACAAGTTCAAGTCAGATTTTGGAGGACAAATTGTATCTCTCGAGCGTGTGCAGCCTTCTTTGGATCACGTACCACATCGGTAGTTGATTTCTGTTATACAAGCTAAATTTCCTCTCCTTTTTATCTTTTTTGACTAGATTTGAGTTTGAATTTATATATTAATTATGCAATGATGCTACGAAATGTCATGTTCAATAATGGTAGATTAATACACACCCAAGTGTGAATTTATAGTATCCCATAGGTGAAAAGATATGCCCTGCAAAGGCATTAGGCATGCTATTACTACTACTATAAACTAAAGACAAAGATAGGTGAAGGCGCACGTTAGTAGACATATATTAGAATTATTACTTGGTTTCATGTAGGACCTAATTACACATGAAGTTCTGAAATGAAAATTAGTGCTCAATAGTAAGATGATGTATGTCATCTGTACATGTACTTCTTAAATGGAAAGAAGCACATCAATGATTCAATAGTACTCATTAGCCCATACAAGCAATGGCAATTGAAGACATTAGTTTAGATCACCAAACTCATGAAGGATAATCACTCATAATAATTATGAATTCTAAATTAATTCTAAATAAGATTATGTATGTCATCTAGGATTAAATCTTAAAATTGCGATAAGCAAATTTTTTTAGCCCATACACAAGGACAATTACTGACATAAGTTCAGACCATCAAGTTCCCTTCACAACTCTAGAAGTACTTTAGCTACTATGTCATTACATTTTGATCTCATTTTATGCATGCCACATTATTTTGATTTGATTTCCCTATGCATATATAGATGGCTTTTATCCAAAGCTTTTCTTTCTTCTCACCTCAACATGAGGCTTCAGAACAAACTTGAGGTTTGTAAGTACGGGTGTATATGAGGAGGCCTGCTTTTGTTTAGAGAAGTTTGTATCAGAATCCTTGCCACTACATCAAAACCCTGATTGGTGAGGGTTTGAGGGTAATTTTTTTAATATTCTAATGGATCAAATTGAAAATTGATCTGCTAAAAATAATGTTAGGATTGGAGGTAGTCAAGTCCAAAGGCTAGTGACTTAATGTCATGAAACTAGAGTAAGCTTGTGTGGGAGTGCATGTACTATCGATGGTGTAGAGCCAAATATTTATAGAGTCACAAAATATCCAGGCAGTAGGAGCCAATTTAAAAAGGCTTCTTATATAGTTTTGTATTTTGACACTATATTGCATGTGATAATGAAACATTACTAGATGGATACAACAATAATAAAACCTTTATCTTGAAATGCTGGAGTTGACTACATGAATCCTTTCTTCCATTCAACTTTAAGTTCTATTTCCTTAGTTAAACAGAGCACTATCATATTTTTCTTAATTGTTTCCATCAAAGTTCATTTAGGCCTCACCCTAGTCATTGTTCCATTAACTATGATGCTTTCACTTTTCCTAATTAGCGCACTTAGTGATCTTCTTTGCCTTCTTTGCACAAGCCTAAGGCCCTAAACCTTCTCAATCGATTTTTCTTCATTTTACTCTCACTCAATATAAACAATATCTAACTTCTTATGGATGCACTCGTTTCTTATTATATCTCCTAATACAACGCCATTCATACACTCATTATTGTCATTTTTGCTACACTTATCTTTTTGGACACGTTTTTAATCGCTTACCATTATTAACCATAGAGGATTGCATGTGTTATAACTATTCTATGGAATTTTTCTTTAATTTCATGGGTATTCTACACATGTAACCCAAAGCACTTCTCCATTTTAACCATCCACATTGATTCTATGAATCACATTTTTTTTGATCTCACCATCTTAATGAATGATTGATCCTAAGTAGGAAAAGGGCACTCTTCTTAACCACCAATCTGTATTGCATGCTTATTCCTTATCATTATTTTGTGAAAGTTACATTTCATATATTCTACAAATTTTCAAACGTTATTTTATTATGTTCCATCTATTTTTTGTACTTTTTCTACATTTATTCCTTTAGCAATAGAGCTAAGATACCCTCTTCGCTTTAATTACCTTTTGGAATGTTTCAACCACCTCCAACTCTCATTATTAGGCAATTATTACCCTTAGCTCTCCAAAAATTTCTTTAATTGCGTTTTGTATACAACTAGACACACATACACACATTTCTATGGGGAAAAGTTAAAAGGCTTACATCATTGGGAGCAGGAAGACTACAAAAGGGGAAGGAGACACCCTAAAAAAGAGAGCGAAGTCCCTATGGTAGGAGATGTAACCCTAACTGTGGAAAGAAGCTCTTATGAAGGGACAAAAAGACTTATAATAGAAGAGAACTTTTTTCATAATCGCAAATGGATCACAATGAGGTTCCATAAAATGCTAGTAGTTTTTGTGCATCGTGAGCTTAGTTGTTGAGAAGCTTCTAGTAGTACGCCCTCGCATTTTTATTTGAAAATCTCTTTGCCCACTGTGGATGAGGAGATTCGAACATTCCTCCTTTTACAAGAAAAGGAAGAATCATCTCGCGTGAGCTAAACTCAGTTAGTAAAAACTAGATATTTTGTACCCTATAATTTTAGTCTCTTCATCTGCAGTCTAACTATCTTCTTTCATTATTCCATCTTTTAATGCAACAATCTCTCTCTAACTTTGACAATTTCTTGGTCTCCTATTCATTATAGTTATCCTTTTTCATTTTGTAATGCAAATGTTTAGTACCATCAAATTATGTTGTGTGGACAAGCTCTCCTTGGTATAACATTGTAATTCTTACAGTCATGGTTCAAAGTTGTGGTCTCGGCCGCCGACTCGGCAGGCATTGAAACACTTCGGTCACGACGTCTCGGATCGATCTTGGGCAATACATAACAATGCTATATAGAAAGCTCAAAATTTTAAAAAAAACAAGATAAATTTTAAAAAATGTAGACATCAATATTTACTATCATATGTTCAAAACATATTACCTAGCACAATAAACATAAAGAGAAAGCATAAATACACGCGTCGTCGGTAGAAACATACAAAAATATATGCATAATATAGTAAATTTCATAAAATTCATTCACAAATACCTACTAATGTAGTATTTCCACATTGAATTGTAATGAGGCACAAAATCACCATCATAATTATCCCTGCGATAAGTAAAGAAACCAATACTAGTACTCGCACATCTCTCGAGTTGCTGGCCTGATGCCAAACCTAAACCCTGCATGACTTTCAAAATTATGATAACCCCAAAAGTAATTATCATGTCCGCTCGAATAATCATCGCTAGATTTGGATCTTGTGTGACATAATAATTTGGATTCATCGACATAGTACCACTTCGTAGGCTTCCACCAACACCATAAGTCCCTTCATAAGCATCGTTGTTGCCCCATTATTGTCATCATCATCATCACCACCATCACTGTCATCACCATCGTCATCATCAACATCATCACCATCTTCGCCATCATCATTATTAGAACTGGATAAAATCCTCACATCTTCACCATCATCATCATTATCTGCTTCTCTTATACCTCTACTTTCCTCACTACGCGAATACCTTCATTGAAGAGGAAGAATTTTGACATGGCTTTTCCAACTTTTTTAGCACTCTTCAATGAAAAAAATGCTTTTGATTGTTTTCTGTTTCGATGAGAACATGTAAGGATCAATTCCTTTAAAAATTAGAGAGATCTATTTGAAAATTACTTAAATCAAATTATAAGTCTCAGTCTTTCATATCTATACATAAATCAAACTAAATTAAATCATATCTAATTGAATTTAAAAATGATATCTATTTAAAAATCAGATCTGTAAATTAAATTTAAAAAACACAATATATTTAAAAACCAGATCTATTAAATTAAAACAATATCTACATTTAAAAACAAGATCTATTAAAACAAAGGGGGAGTGGGACAGAGAGAGAAGAGAGATCGGGAGAGAGGGGGAGTGAGTCAGATAGAGAAAGAGAGATCGGGAGGGGGAGTAAGTCAGAAAGAGAGAGATCGGGAGGCGGAGTGAGATAGAGAGAGATCACGAGAGAGGGGGAGAGAGTTACCTGACAAAGAAGCGTCGATGGCGGCGGTCTCATCGGCGAAGGAAAAGGATGACGGCGAGGGCAACAACTGGGGCTCGCGGCGATCAGATCTATTTTTTCCCCCCTTTTTAACATACCGAATCGCGGGTTCATAGTGGCCTTGACCGAGTCAACCTGATTCGTATCAGGACTCGGCGGATTCGACCGAGTCGAGGCCGGGTCGGTCAAAATCGAAGCTTAGGGCGACTTAGTAGAGTCTGTAGAGATGACTATTGTTTGATGCAGAATAATGAGGCATTAGTAGAGATGGCAAATCAACAGTCTTTTCATAATGATTTACTATAGCTTAGGAACTCCTGATATCTGATTTTATAAGCAGCATTATTCAAGATTGATGTTCATCTGATATGGTACTTAACATTTATTATACTAATAGATCTTTTTATATCATTACCTATTTAAAATTAATTTTTTTTCTCTTTAAGGTACCTGTTAGCTGAGGCAGGTGATACATTATTTGCTTCGTTTATTGGAACAAAGCAATACAAGTAAGAATGAACATAAGCCAACAATGATGCCAATTTAATATTGATGCATGTTGTCAGAATTACTTTACTCTGTTTTCTGTCCTTGTAGGGATGTCATTGCTGATGTAAATATACTCCAAGGAGCAATATTCCATGATGATAATGCAGAAGAACTTGATGCCGTTGATGCTGTCGAAAGCGACCAACTTGACATCCAGAAGAAGAATGAAGAAGCTTTAGGAAAGCCACAAGTGAGGAAAAACTCAAAGCCTGCTGCACACAGGGTTAGTATACTTATTTATAAGTTTTGGAGATTGCGGAATTGATTAGTTAAATTGATAATGTATTACTGGTATTATCAAGATTTTTTTGTTAGGTACCTACATTTATTACTTAGCTGATCTCAAAAACTTACGATTCTAGCGCTCCTTGGCCTGTAGGGATTCTTGGCTCGTGCGAAAGGAATTCCAGCACTGGAGTTATATAAGCTTGCATTGAAGAAGAAGAGAAAGCTTGTTCTTTGTGGGCATTCACTTGGTGGTGCTGTAAGCACAAGAAAATCTTTTTCTGATCTATACTTTAGGCTCTTACTCTCTAGTATCTTTAGTGCCTGTATTTGTGTTTGCAGGTAGCGGCTCTGGCTACACTTGCAATACTGAGAGTTTTTGCATCCGGGCCTCTCTCAAAAGAGCTTGATGAAGTTCAAGTAAAGTGTATCACTTTCTCCCAGCCACCTGTTGGGAATGCTGCGTTGAAAGAGTATGTTTATTTTATTGTTGTTCAATTATTTCTATCGGGGATATCCTACTCTGTTTTCTGTCACGTTTAGCATAATTTCGAGTTGCGTATCACTTTACACACAGTTACTTTCTTGTATGCTAGTTTATTTATATTTCTCATGAAAGACTTCCTTGCACATACATGTTTCTAGTTATGTTGATCAGAAAGGATGGCAACATTATTTCAAGACTTATTGTAGCCCAGAGGATCTAGTGCCACGCATCTTGTCTCCTGCTTATTTTCATCATTATAATGCTCAAACAGTCCAAGCACCTCCTGATTCAAGAAATTCTGGCATGACCTTAGTTAAAAGTGAAGAGGTGAGCAAGAGGTCAACTATAACCAAGTCCAAAGAGACCAATGGGGAGCAGCTTGTATTGGGTCTCGGTCCTGTTCAGACATCTGTCTGGAGACTTTCTAAACTTGTTCCGTTAGAGGGTGTCAGGAAACATCTAAACATATTCAAAAGAGTAGAAAAAGGAGTTGGACAAGCACCTCCCATGCCAGATCGAGGTGTACCATTGACAGTCGATGAAACTGAAGCAGAACCTCGGTCCCTTGAAATTGAAGAGGGTTATGAAGGGATTTCTCTTAATCCACTTCCTGATAAAGAAGATAGAGGGCCTTCTGAAACAAATGGAGCTCCGGTAGATGCGAAAAATAGTATCCGAGTTGGGACTTCTAGGCAATGGCGTAGAGTGCCGTACTTGCCTTCTTATGTACCATTTGGACAGGTGAGAGTCCTTTCTTCTCATCCACATTGTATTTTATCTATTCCTGAAACTATTTGGATAGGGCAATGTATGGATTTTTTTTTTTGTTTTAATCTCAATTTTGAAATTTAGCTAGTATTTAACTCAACTTTATTCATTTGGTATTTTGCTACAACTAAAGGCTTGTCCTTTAAGGTACCTACAATTTTATTAACTAATTAATGAACCTTACTTACCTTCATATGCGATGCAATTGCTTTAATATTTCTTTATGCCATGCAATTATGCATTCAAGATTTGATGTAATAGTCCTAATTCTATATTCAATTGGGACAAGACATGTATTCATGTGGCAAACAAGAAAAATAGTGTGATTAAGATGTAATGTTGAACTAAAATAGTGAATTTTAGGATTTTAGATATATCATTTGGGAATTTATCATTTGTTAAGGTTACTGTTAGTTATAGTGATTCTGAGATAAGCATAAGGATTCTATGGTTTTAATCTATTGATATCTTATAGTCTTTGTAAGAGCATATTGGGATGCATGTGACTGATTAATTAGTGCGCAGTTAAAAGCCAGATAATTTGAAGGAATATCTTTTACTTTAAGATCATATAGCTATTGGTTTTTGGCCTTCAAATATCAAGTGTAATAAAATGCTGAGATTTGATAGTTCAACCTGATGCAAAGCTAGTTAGATGAAATAAATAAGGTAAATGATTGATAGAATAGGAATGGAATTAAGTGATGAGGAGAAAGAGATAATCAAGAGGAATTTCCTTCAGCTTAAGTCATGCCAGAGATACTTGCAAAAAAAGCATTTCGCTGCAGGGGAGCAAGGTGAAGTTTCAGCGGAACTATCACGAAGAGAGGTTTGCGAGACTAAGAAGTAAAATCCTAAACTTCTGTACCCCTAAAAAGAAAAATAGAAGAACAATGAACAAATAAATTATTACTGAAAGGGTGAATATAAGTGCAAGTTTGTCAGATTGGAAACTGAAAATAGTTCATCAAGAACTGCTCCATTACTTTGTTTGTCTTGTTCCTACTTTTTGTGATCCTAACAATCTTAAAGAAGCTAATCCCATAGCCCAGATGGTGCTGTTTGCTTCCGGATATCCAAAGCTAATCATTTTTAGTGGGAATATTTAGCTTCTTCTAATTGCGTGGATGGCTTAATATGGATTGCCATAGCCATTTGATGAAAATAGACTTCCCTTGAGTGGTTAGGTTGGTTCTAGTGATAACTGTCTTTGAGGTGCAGTCATCATTTTATTCTGGGTCTATTAGGTTAATCTATTCATTGCGGGAAGATGCTGATGAGAGCAAAGTGGCATCTATGTTATGCCTACTCTGTGCAAAAGAATTCCTGAGTATATATTGCTGAGTTTGTGCTTGACCACATGGCTGAGCAAATGGAATGATGGGTGGATGGTGGTGATGAATGGTAATGGTGGTAGTAGTAGAAGTGGTGATGCCATGAGGATAGGTGACTCACATGGTGGGGTTAAATGTTTTACTTTAAATTGAGGTAGTATTAACAAGGCTTGTAACTTCTTCCAAGAGTATTTCCCGTTAAGATTAGTTATTAGTATTGGGTTATTGGGTTGTTACCCATATACCCACCTTCTCTTATATACATACCTTGTACCTTCTCTTATGTTATTGAATCAATTCAATTCTAGGGTTTCTATTTCTCAACATGGTATCAGAACCATCTCTCTTCCATCATCCCCTTCTTAAAAAACCCTAGCCACCACTAAAACTCTTGCTGCCACCAAAAATCCTAATTCTAGCCATCAATCATCTACTTCATCTCTTCTTCTTATTTTCATTTTCTTTTCTTTTCTTCTTTTTTTAGATCTAATGTGGTCTTGAATTATACCTCTAAACCAAAAAAAAGGTTTACTGTTCACATGAATAGTACCGTGGGTACTGTTCATAAAAAAAAATGTCTTTCTCCTACAAGTTTCAAAATCTTAGTCGTCATTAAATGTCGCCTCATCTATTGTCTTTCGTCATTAACTTCTGTTACTGTTGAATCATCAGATGGTATTGTTAGCTACTTTTGTTACTCTTGCCGATCTCCATTATTACCAATCGATTACATCTTCCGCGGATATCTATTACTACTGAGTTTGAGGATCTCCTAAAAGCTCTCCTACTGAGTTTGAGGTTCTCTCAAAATCTCTCCTATTGAGTTTAGGAAACTCTAAAATCCTATTTGTATCCAAGAGATGAATATTAACTTTTGCTTGGAGGTTTGCTTTAATTGGCAACTTCAACGTCGACATCGAAGATTCAACAGTGTGGCATAAGATTATCAATTTCGAATTTGTTTCTTAATTTTTTGTTTAGGAAAACTTTGTTTAGAAGATGTGTTTTCTAATCTATGTAACAAGCTGGGTGTGTTAGATCTCCATGCTCTAGCATGAGGGGGAGTGTTAAGATTAGTTATTAGTATTGGGTTATTGGGTTGTTACTCATATACCCATCTTGTTTTATATATATACCTTGTACCTTCTCTTATGTTAATGAACTAATTCAATTCTAGGGTTTCTATTTCTCAACAATTCCCTACCTGAGGAACATGTAATGGTGGTAATAGAAGTGGTGATGCCATGAGGATAGGTGGCAGATAGCTTACACGGTGGGGTTAAATGTTGTTGACATGAGCTTGTTAACTTCTTCCGAGAGTAGTTCCGTAACTGAGGAACACATATTTCAAAAAAATCCGCAATTGCACTTTGTAGCATGGACACATCTATCGTGAAGGCTGAAGCTGACTTTTGGTATACCTAACAGCTACAACACTTCTTGGACGCCTAAAATTTGCCAGATACTAATCCAATGAGATATTTAATTTTGTAATGATAATGATAATGATCACCAACATTGCAGCTTTTACCTGTCAGAATTGGATATGCCATGGAGCCTAACTCTAAGTCAAGAAAGCTCCTAACATAAAAGAGGAAAAATGTTATATAATCAGAAGGAAACTTATCATCAACCTCTATTGTTTGGTGAGAGAGGAATCCTTCCATAAAACTTTAAAAACTATTGGAAGTAGGTAGTTTAACCCATACCCTTTTTAGTCATGTTGCAACCAGGGATAAATCCTTTAAACCCTCCTAGACTAGAAAGAGTGAGTTTGAGACAGATAAAAAATGCAATCATATTTCTGTGTACTGTTGTAATATGTTTATTTCAGGTACTCTTTTAATATGCATCATACCCATTGACTCTATATCTTAAAGTTTAAATTTTACATTTAGCAACTTTAAGAAGATGAAAAGCCAAAGTCTACTGGCTGTATACATGTATGAAGAATTGGGTTTTATCACAAGTTTATGATATGCTTTAATCAAATCAATAATCAGCATGCGATGTTGTTATTTTTCGAACTTACAAAAAGAAAAAGTACATTTTGTTGGTCAGCTCTAGCCAAAAATACATTTTGTTGGTGTATTATAGTGGTGTCAGACTTTTGGAGCTAATTTGTTTTGTTATCATTTTCATGTCATGGCATCTCGTTGGCTTACACTATAAACCCCATAACTGGGAAAGGAGTCCCCATGATAGCGGGGAAAAGAAATCGGCATAAAGAAACTCCTACCTACAGTGCACAGTGTTCTAAAAGCAGTTTATTATTCGTGCGGTCCAACACTGAATAATGATTAATCGGATTAATCGAAAATTAATTAAAATTGAATATTTTAATATATTTAATTATATTTATACACAACTACATATAAATATATACAATTAATTATTGAAAATGCCTAAATATTATACAAACCAATATCTAGATGTGAAGTTTTAAACCATGATATGATGAACAAGACAATATGAATAAATAATAAAAAAAGAAGTAAGAGAATTTATCTCTTTGCATTAGTAATCCAAGATTTCAAATTTATAACATAAATATATATCAAAGAACTTACCTGCAAAATAAGATAAATAAAAAATTAGTTAATTTATTAATCGAAATAATGAGCTTTAAAAAATGATGAAGAAAGATTGCTAAATAAGTTAATTTGAAAAAAATAATAAAAAACAATCATGCATAAGTATCATTTTATGCAAACTATACAATAATAAAATATCATAATTCATCACTATTTAATACATAACAAATTAATCGGGCACTTAACCGTTTGGACCCGCTTAAGCCACCGATTAATCGTTTTGGACCCGATTAAGTGCTCGAGCGCATAATTATAGCGCTGAATGTAATATTACATGGGTTGCCAACAATTAGGATTAATCGGCTGATTAATTCGATTTTTGGAACACTGACACTGCAAACAAATCACAAGGAGTCGCCATGAAATGTTAACTGTCTCTGTTGAGAAAACTAACACTGGAAGCCTTCCTTATTAGAGATATCTCATCTCAATATATAGAGATTACAGACATGTATTGGGTTATGGGTAATGTAAACTCAATAACCCAATTACCTTATTATCTATTTAAACTAACACTTTTCCTTAAGCTGGAGCGTAGATATTGTGACGCCCCGATCCCGGCGGGTACGGAGACGTTACTGCGACGTATATACGCAGGTCAGAAATACCCTCACGTATATACGCTAAGCATCAGTACAGGCAAGAATCAGAGTACGGAAGCAAGTGGTGCATTATACATTCCAACACATGAGTACAATTACAAAGTTATCACCAGAGGTGATCCAATATTACATGAATATTACATCACTGATATGCGCAATTGCGAGAATACAAAGAGAAGTACAAGTATGAACAGTACAAAAGGCACTCACGAGTTTACAAAAGGAAAACTCGAGAGGCACACAGGGGGCCTGGAAGGATAGAGCTTCAGACGGTCTGCTGGGGATCCATGCTTCAGCTGCGCCACTCTGATCAGCAACTAAGGGAATCCACACGCTCCAAGCTCCATGACCTGGACATGAGGATCCAGGGGAGTCAGATGAAACTCCCCAGGCGAGTAGTGATACAAATGCCAGATGGCGTGCTGAGATAAGTACAAGTGTATCGATAAAACCGAATCATAATCATGCATTGAAAACCGTGTCGTGAGCAGGAGCATGTATAAGCAGGTAGATATGTAACAAGTGCTATCAGGCAGGAAGTACTCATGGTATGACAAGATAAGAGCAGGTAAGGTGGTGAGAAGTAGAATAGATAGGACAACACCAGATATCTCCTAAATTAACATAAAACCGATAAAAACCGAATAAAGCCGGTTACAAGCAAAACCGATCGCACAAGCTTAGGTCACGGCTCCATGAGACTAGTACATCGAAGGAATAATCCAAATAAGGAAACCCTCATCTATATACCTTTATCTCATATCACCGTAATCCAAGAGCATACAACCCGAATTACAAAACAACACAACAAATTGTATATATTAGTCTTTTATTATAATTAGGGCCGTCTAAGTTCCAGGCTTCAGTATGTGTCCCATTCCACATACTTCCGCTTACAACTTATATAGCAAGTTATTTTGGAAACTGATAAAGTTCGATGAATCATGTTTCGGATGGGCCCCGTACATGCCCGGGACAACGGTTCAGGAGTATCCGGTGCTGAGCCGGAACGTACCGCTAGGTACCGGGACTTATGGACGCCCGAACAGGAATAGAGTATCGCAGATTCCATAGAAATAGGCCTAGGGCATGTGCATACTCGGCAGGAATAATCAGGAGTAGGGGTGCCAGTACACCCCACGGAATCCCTGGTGGCCGCCAGGTGATCCCTCAAGTATTTGGCCACGCGCGGCTCGATATGGCCACCATAAACATGATTAATCAGGGCCCATCAGTTTCCCCCAAACCAGGTGTAAGTTGGTCCTTTTTATGGCTTGTTAACAAGATTATTAGATTACGGGAATGAGTAGGAATATAATTGGTTATAACAGGAGATGGCCCTACAGATTCAAGAGGTGGCCCTCACAGATTCAAGAGGTGGCTCCCACCACGTATGTGGTGTGACACTTTGTTCCATGTGGCACTTTGCTCTGAGGGAAATGGATTCTAGAGGTGGCCCCCACAGATTCAAGAGGTGGCCCCCACCACATATGTGGTGTGGCACTTTGTTCCATGTGGCACTTAGTTCCATTCAGGATAACAGGTCACTGTATACAATACAGGATAACAAGGTAGGATTCCCGTAAACGTGATAATCACAAGGTCAAGTATATCATGCTGGGTGTCAAGTGATAGCATGACAGGAGGATGATATTTGGCAGGTAACCAGTCATGTCATAACAAGAGGTCTTGCCAAGAAGTAGCATGTCAGGAGTCAGGTGATAACACATCAGTTGACAGGTGATACAAACAAGTGTTAAATAGTAATATGTATAAAGCATGTCAAGTGTTAACATGTCAGGTAAGTACATGGCATGTGATAGAATAGTAGCTGAGCACAATCAAGCGGAGCTGAGCAAGCTGGAGTGTACAGGCAGCAAACAGTATTTAACACTAGAGCGTCTGGCAAGGTTACCGGGACAACTCGGCTTAAGGTGCGAGTAGGAAATCCGGCAGCTTCTCGCCTAGACGAATCAAGTGGTAAAGCACTGAACGCTGATCATGACAACCAGGCGGGGCCGAAGACCTGACGGTCCCAATCACTTCCTTTCGAGATAGTGAGTGACCGGAGGCTGAGGGCTGAGAGGCCTAACGGTCCCAATCACTTCTCTTTCGAGATAGTGAGTGACCGGAGGCTGAAGAACGGAGAGACCTGCCGGTCCCAATCACTTCCCTTTCGAGATAGTGAGTGACCGGAGGCTGAAGAACGGAGAGACCTGCAATGTTAGTACCACATGAACAAGAATTAACTACCATAATACATGCATTCGTCACAGAGCAATACATGTCCAGACATTGGCACTCGGCCATACACAAATACAGGGACTCAGCCCAATACATAATACATGAAAATATGGAGTAAAACACATGTCGACCCGACGAAGCGGGGAAACCCAAATAGAGGCGAGAGCGAGAACACTCGCCTAAGTCTTTAGAAGACATAGTGAAATCCTCGATCCGGAATCCAGGGAATCAACGCGTCAACGCGTTAGAGAAAAGTGATAGAGAGAGGAGGGAATCAAGAGAGAGAGAAAGGAGAGAGAGGGAGGAGAGAGAACGTGAGAGCTAGAGAGAGAGGTCCATATTCAAAGAAGTAATTTACCACAGCAGATAGCCAAAGTTAGTCGACTAGGGAGAGGCAAGTAGTCGACTTATAAAGGAGTTAGTCGACTATAGAGAAAGGGATAGTCGACTAATAAGGTCGCGTCTTGTAGAGCCGCGTCTTCAAGAAAAAGTTAGTCGACTAGGAAAAAGGGGTTAGTCGACTAATAAGGCCGCGTTTCAAAGGGTCGCGTCTTCAGGAAAAGTTAGTCGACTATAGAGAAAGGGGTAGTCGACTAATAAGGTCGCGTTTTCAGAAAAAGGGCGCGTTTCAATGAGTTAGTCGACTAGGATAAGGGGGTAGTCGACTAATAAAGGGTTCAAGTCGACTAATGACTGGGTCAAGTCGACTAACAGAGTACAAACAGAGAGCAGAACCTGACTTTTGAGGGTTTGTGTTTGTTGATTATCTTGCATGATTCAAGTATGAGAATAAGTTGTCCAAGTCTTTGGCGAGGAAAACCACTCGCCTAAAAATGTTACTTTGAAGCCTTGTGCATCCGGAATAATCGTTGTCGTCAATTATCACCAAAACGATTACCGGAATAATCGCGAACGATTACCGGAATAATCTACGGCGATATTGTCGACCAAGAAGAGCACGGCCCCAATCCGAAAGGAGTGGCCGGCCTTCACAAGGGACGGAGGTTGATGGTGCAAGTATAGTTCAAATTGAAAGATTGGAGTTTTGAAAATAAGGTTTCGGAGAACGAAGCTATGGCTCGTCGGAAAGAGCACGACGAGGAGATGAAGACGGCGCGGTCGTTGGTGGCTAAGATGGAGTATGAGGTGGTGGAGATGGTGATGAAGCTATGGAGGTTAATGGGTCATTTGGGTGGAAAAGAAGAGGAAGAAGATGATGGTGGAGGTGGTGTTGTGGTTGAAATGGAGGAGGAGATGGAGGAGAATGAGGTGGTGGTGTTGGTGGTGAAAATGGAGGAGGAGATGGTGGAGAAATGGCTAGCCAAAGGAGGGAACATGGCTCAAACCCATGGAAATGGGCTGCCATGCTCTCTATTGGTGGTTGCAGGAAACAAGAAGAAGAAAGAAAGGAAAAATGAATGAGAGGAGTGGAGGCATTTATATAAAGGATGGGAATGAATATAATAATGTTGCACTTTTCAAAACAAAAGAACACACAAGGAGAACTTGCGTCTCCCTTTCCAAACGCAGCCCTTATGCCTGCGTTTAGGCCAAAATGAGCCAAACGCGGAATTTAAAGCCGCGTCCAGGGAAGTGCGAAGGTTGCGTTTAACAAAAGGACAAAAGTTAGATTTGACTTGATTGGAATTGATTAGCAGTGCATTAAATGCAGATAGAAATGGAATCTCCGCATTTAAGATCAGATCCGGGACTGAGGATTCTCGCGTCTAAGGAGGGAGAGAGAAAAATAAATAAATATGATATCTGGATAGATTCCGGTAGTCGGGGAAAACACCGGAAACTCCAGAAAAGTCCGAAAAATGGAGTAACTCGGAAAGCTTCCCAAAAATTCTCAAAAATAATAAATATTATAAAAAGATTTTTGGTGAAATCGGATTTCAGAAATAAAATCCCATTTTCAAAATAAAATCCTGAAGTCAACCGTCAATCTCGGTCTACACCGGATTGGCCGGATTTGATAAAATAGGAAAATTCTCAGAAAAAGTATTTAGATAGAAAATATAATTTTAAGTAGTTATGGGAAAGCCGTTTCTTGAAATTCAACTCCGTTTGTAAATTAAAAATCCGGAAATCGGTCAGCGGTACTGGTCGACACCGGTTTTGAAGACTTTCAACTTAATTCAGAAAAATTTCAGAAAATCATAGAAAATCTAAAATATTGGAAAGTGATGTTTAAAACTGAAATCGGTCAAATCGAAATAACGAAAACACCAAATCGAGCAATTCACTAGGATCGGGTCCTCGGTTCAGACTAGGGCAGACTCTGAGTCCACGAATCCCAATCCAAGACAAAACAATCGAATAAATAATTCATAAAGCAAAACAAATACAGGAAGTAAATCGAAAAATACGATCGAAAAATCTAAATACGCAACTAAGTACGTATTCTGGGAGCGGGGGTGTACAATCCATCCACCTTACAAAAAAATTGCGTCCTCGCAATTTCGATAAGGGGTAATTGAACACAAAGAGGACAAGGGCGGAATTATACTAATCAAGATATGAAGCACTATAGGTAGGGCTCTCAAGTCGACTGAGCAATAATCTGAATATAGACATCTTCTGCACTTCCTGTTGTATAAATCCTTCGAACGATGCCGAATAACACCGACCATAAATAAAGAAGACCGATAATTAAGAATTCCGAAGACCAGGCATCGATCACTCTGAAAGATATAGCCAAGAATATATAAGAGTCGTAGAGAAATCCGGATACCAACTTCTGAAAGATAACCCAATCGTGGATCAATCCTGAGAATACCGAGCTTCATAGAGTTGGCCGATGAGATCATGTCATAGCTTCATTCAGAACCAGCCACTACCTCTCTAGTCTATTCATATCTTAAGTTGGTATAAAGGCTACGAAAAACCAAAACAGTGGATATATGGAAGGGACTAGGAATCAAAGGAAAGATGATCAAGAAAGAATAGATAACTCTGTATTTGTAGTTGGAGTGTATAACCAGGACTCATGCATTCCAGTTGCAAATTTCTTTACCATTAATTTGCCGTCTGGACGTACTGAGGATGTGAGAGCCTAAGCTCTGATACCACCCTGTGACGCCCCGATCCCGGCGGGTACGGAGACGTTACTGCGACGTATATACGCAGGTCAGAAATACCCTCACGTATATACGCTAAGCATCAGTATAGGCAAGAATCAGAGTACGGAAGCAAGTGGTGCATTATACATTCCAACACATGAGTACAATTACAAAGTTATCACCAGAGGTGATCCAATATTACATGAATATTACATCACTGATATGCGCAATTGCGAGAATACAAAGAGAAGTACAAGTATGAACAGTACAAAAGGCACTCACGAGTTTACAAAAGGAAAACTCGAGAGGCACACAGGGGGCCTGGAAGGATAGAGCTTCAGACGGTCTGCTGGGGATCCATGCTTCAGCTGCGCCACTCTGATCAGCAACTAAGGGAATCCACACGCTCCAAGCTCCATGACCTGGACATGAGGATCCAGGGGAGTCAGATGAAACTCCCCAGGCGAGTAGTGATACAAATGCCAGATGGCGTGCTGAGATAAGTACAAGTGTATCGATAAAACCGAATCATAATCATGCATTGAAAACCGTGTCGTGAGCAGGAGCATGTATAAGCAGGTAGATATGTAACAAGTGCTATCAGGCAGGAAGTACTCATGGTATGACAAGATAAGAGCAGGTAAGGTGGTGAGAAGTAGAATAGATAGGACAACACCAGATATCTCCTAAATTAACATAAAACCGATAAAAACCGATAAAACCGAATAAAGCCGATTACAAGCAAAACCGATCGCACAAGCTTAGGTCACGGCTCCATGAGACTAGTACATCGAAGGAATAATCCAAACAAGGAAACCCTCATCTATATACCTTTATCTCATATCACCGTAATCCAAGCGCATACAACCCGAATTACAAAACAACACAACAAATTGTATATATTAGTCTTTTATTATAATTAGGGCCGTCTAAGTTCCAGGCTTCAGTATGTGTCCCATTCCACATACTTCCGCTTACAACTTATATAGCAAGTTATTTTGGAAACTGATAAAGTTCGATGAATCATGTTTCGGATGGGCCCCGTACATGCCCGGGACAACGGTTCAGGAGTATCCGGTGCTGAGCCGGAACGTACCGCTAGGTACCGGGACTTATGGACGCCCGAATAGGAATAGAGTATCGCAGATCCCATAGAAATAGGCCTAGGGCATGTGCATACTCGGCAGGAATAATCAGGAGTAGGGGTGCCAGCACACCCCACGGAATCCCTGGTGGCCGCCAGGTGATCCCTCAAGTATTTGGCCACGCGCGGCTCGATATGGCCACCATAAACATGATTAATCAGGGCCCATCAGTTTCCCCCAAACCAGGTGTAAGTTGGTCCTTTTATGGCTTGTTAACAAGATTATCAGATTACGGGAATGAGTAGGAATATAACTGGTTATAACAGGAGATGGCCCTACAGATTCAAGAGGTGGCCCCCACAGATTCAAGAGGTGGCCCCCACCACGTATGTGGTGTGGCACTTTGTTCCATGTGGCACTTTGCTCTGAGGGAAATGGATTCTAGAGGTGGCCCCCACAGATTCAAGAGGTGGCCCCCACCACGTATGTGGTGTGGCACTTTGTTCCATGTGGCACTTAGTTCCATTCAGGATAACAGGTCACTGTATACAATACAGGATAACAAGGCAGGATTCCCGTAAACGTGATAATCACAAGGTCAAGTATATCATGCTGGGTGTCAAGTGATAGCATGACAGGAGGATGATATTTGGCAGGTAACCAGTCATGTCATAACAAGAGGTCTTGCCAAGAAGTAGCATGTCAGGAGTCAGGTGATAACACATCAGTTGACAGGTGATACAAACAAGTGTTAAATAGTAACATGTATAAAGCATGTCAAGTGTTAACATGTCAGGTAAGTACATGGCATGTGATAGAATAGTAGCTGAGTACAATCAAGCGGAGCTGAGCAAGCTGGAGTGTACAGGCAGCAAACAGTATTTAACACTAGAGCGTCTGGCAAGGTTACCGGGACAACTCGGCTTAAGGTGCGAGTAGGAAATCCGGCAGCATCTCGCCTAGACGAATCAAGTAGTAAAGCACTGAACGCTGATCATGACAACCAGGCGGGGCCGAAGACCTGACGGTCCCAATCACTTCCCTTTCGAGATAGTGAGTGACCGGAGGCTGAGGGCTGAGAGGCCTAACGGTCCCAATCACTTCTCTTTCGAGATAGTGAGTGACTGGAGGCTGAAGAACGGAGAGACCTGCCGGTCCCAATCACTTCCCTTTCGAGATAGTGAGTGACCGGAGGCTGAAGAACGGAGAGACCTGCAATGTTAGTACCACATGAACAAGAATTAACTACCATAATACAGGCATTCATCACAGAGCAATACATGTCCAGACATTGGCACTCGGCCATACACAAATACAGGGACTCAGCCTAATACATAATACATGAAAACATGGAGTAAAACACATGTCGACCCGACGAAGCGGGGAAACCCAAATAGAGGCGAGAGCGAGAACACTCGCCTAAGTCTTTAGAAGACAGTGAAATCCTCGATCCGGAATCCAGGGAATCAACACGTCAACGCGTTAGAGAAAAGTGATAGAGAGAGGAGGGAATCAAGAGAGAGAAAGGAGAGAGAGGGAGGAGAGAGAACGTGAGAGCTAGAGAGAGAGGTCCATATTCAAAGAAGTAATTTACCACAGCAGACAGCCAAAGTTAGTCGACTAGGGAGAGGCAAGTAGTCGACTTATAAAGGAGTTAGTCGACTATAGAGAAAGGGATAGTCGACTAATAAGGTCGCGTCTCGTAGAGCCGCGTCTTCAAGAAAAAGTTAGTCGACTAGGAAAAAGGGGTTAGTCGACTAATAAGGCCGCGTTTCAAAGGGTCGCGTCTTCAGGAAAAGTTAGTCGACTATAGAGAAAGGGGTAGTCGACTAATAAGGTCGCGTTTTCAGAAAAAGGGCGCGTTTCAATGAGTTAGTCGACTAGGATAAGGGGGTAGTCGACTAATAAAGGGTTCAAGTCGACTAATGACTGGGTCAAGTCGACTAACAGAGTACAAACAGAGAGCAGAACCTGACTTTTGAGGGTTTGTGTTTGTTGATTATCTTGCATGATTCAAGTATGAGAATAAGTTGTCCAAGTCTTTGGCGAGGAAAATCACTCGCCTAAAAATGTTACTTTGAAACCTTGTGCATCCGGAATAATCGTTGTCGTCAATTATCACCAAAACGATTACCGGAATAATCGCGAACGATTACCGGAATAATCTACGACGATATTGTCGACGAAGAAGAGCACGGCCCCAATCCGAAAGGAGTGGCCGGCCTTCACAAGGGATGGAGGTTGATTGTGCAAGTATAGTTCAAATTGAAAGATTGGAGTTTTGAAAATAAGGTTTCGGAGAATGAAGCTATGGCTCGTCGGAAAGAGCACGACGAGGAGATGAAGACGGCGCGGTCGTTGGTGGCTAAGATGGAGTATGAGGTGGTGAGATGGTGATGAAGCTATGGAGGTTAATGAGTCATTTGGGTGGAAAAGAAGAGGAAGAAGATGATGGTGGAGGTGGTGTTGTGGTTGAAATGGAGGAGGAGATGGAGGAGAATGAGGTGGTGGTGTTGGTGGTGAAAATGGAGGAGGAGATGGTGGAGAAATGGCTAGCCAAAGGAGGGAACATGGCTCAAACCCATGGAAATGGGCTGCCATGCTCTCTGTTGGTGGTTGCAGGAAACAAGAAGAAGAAAGAAAGGAAAAATGAATGAGAGAGAAGGAGTGGAGGCATTTATATAAAGAATGGGAATGAATATAATAATGTTGCACTTTTCAAAACAAAAGAACACACAAGGAGAACTTGCGTCTCCCTCTCCAAACGCAGCCCTTATGCCTGCGTTTAGGCCAAAATGAGCCAAACGCGAAATTTAAAGCCGCGTCCAGGGAAGTGCGAAGGTTGCGTTTAACAAAAGGACAAAAGTTAGATTTGACTTGATTAAAATTGATTAGCAGTGCATTAAATGCAGATAGAAATGGAATCTCCGCATTTAAGATCAGATCCGGGACTGAGGATTCTCGCGTCTGAGGAGGGAGAGAGAAAAATAAATAAATATGATATATGGATAGATTCCGGTATTCGGGGAAAACACCGGAAACTCGAGAAAAGTCCGAAAAATGGAGTAACTCGGAAAGCTTCCCAAAAATTCTCAAAAATAATAAATATTATAAAAAGATTTTTGGTGAAATTGGATTTCAGAAATAAAATCCCATTTTCAAAATAAAAATCCTGAAGTCAACCGTCAATCTCGGTCTACACCGGATTGGCCGGATTTTGATAAAATCGGAAAATTCTCAGAAAAAGTATTTAGATAGAAAATATAATTTTAAGAAGTTATGGGAAAGCCGTTTCTTGAAATTTAACTCCGTTTGTAAATTAAAAATCCGGGAATCGGTCAGCGGTACTGGTCGACACCGGTTTTGAAGACTTTCAACTTAATTCAGGAAAATTTCAGAAAATTATAGAAAATCTAAAATATTGGAAAGTGATGTTTAAAACTGAAATCGATCAAATCGAAATAACGAAAACACCAAATCGAGCAATTCACTAGGATCGGGTCCTCGGTTCAGACTAGGGCAGACTCTGAGTCCACGAATCCCAATCCAAGACAAAACAATCGAATAAATAATTCATAAAGCAAAACAAATACAGGAAGTAAATCGAAAAATACGATCGAAAAATCTAAATACGCAACTAAGTACGTATTCTGGGAGCGAGGTGTTACAGATATCTCAGATGCCCAGCTTGTTATATAAATTAGAAAACACCTGGGGTGAGGTAGCTTTGGTAAGAAGGTTCGCTAGCTGCATCGAAGGTGTGAATCAGAAAACACCCACCTTCTTGGTCCACACATCTCTGACAAAATAATGGTTATCTCAATTGCTTGGTCCTCTCATGGAATACAGGATTCTGGTTAATGTCGATAGCAGACTGCTTATCGCAATGCATAGGCATGGGTCTAGGTTGTCTAAAACCAAGCTCCATTAGCCATGGTTCGAGGACCATGGTTCACAGTCGCGGTCTCGGCGACTCGGATCGGTATCGGGTGATACGCGTAAAACGCTACATAGAAAGCTCAAAAAATTCTTAAAAAATCACGACAAATCTTAAAAAAATGTAGACATCCACATTCATGTACCACATGTCCAAAATATATCACCTAGCACACTAAACATAAAGCGAAAGCATAAATACACGCGTTGTCGATAGAAGCATATCAAAATACATGTACAATATAGTAAATTACACAAATTACATTCATAAATACATGCTAATGTAGTTATTTCACATTGAATTGTGATGAGGTATAAAATTATCATCATAATGCCGAGTCGACCGAGTCAACTCCGATTCTCGGCCTAATCGGTCTCCTCTGAGTTGAGTCGACAGACTCGTGACTCGGACTCGTGTCGGAGCAGGCCGAGACGGATACGACTCGTCTCCGACTCGGATGAGTCTTTGAACCATGTCGAGGACTCGACCAAGTCGGATACGACTCGGCCGAGTTGTATCCGTCTCGGCACCCGTCGAGACGAGTCCGATACCCGAATCGCATGTTTGGGCAGTATCGACCTTACTCGGGCCAACTCGATGACGACTTGACCGAATCGGCCGAGTCCCGAGATGCCTCGGGATGACTCGGTCGAGTCGTCGCCGAGTCGACCCCGAGTCGGGCCGACTGTTCTGCTCGAGATCAGTTAAAAAAGAGACCTACTGCCATCGCTATGAGCCACTGCTGCCGCCTTCGCTGTGAGCTATTGCCTTCGCCGTGAGAGGGAGAGGGTGAGGGAGAGAGTAAGGGAGATATATTTTTTCTTTTTCTTTTTTTATTTTTTGAGTTTTTCTTATATTTACCCCTCATATTATTCATATTTCTAAATTTACCCCAAAATCACCATATTCCCCAATTACTCCCTCAAAACAAGTTTATTTTGGACATGTAATACATGAATTTTGATGTCATTTTTATGATTTGTTGTGATTTTTTCTGAATTTTTTGAGCTTTCTATGTAGTGTTTTGCGCGTATCGCCCAAGACCGATCCGAGTCGGCGACCGAGACCACGACTTTGAACCATGCCATCAGTAGATTTTTTAGCCAAACCATCTCATATGCAGTGTGAGCTATAACTTTATACTCAGTTTCTGCACTTGAGCGAGATACTACATCTTGCTTCTTGATCCTCTAAGTAACAAGATTTCCTCCAACAAAGGTATAATACCCAGTAGTAGATTTTTTATCTCCTCAGTCGCCAACATATCTTGAATCAGAGTAGCCAGAGATGTGTACATGTCCATACTTCTTATACACCAAACCTTTTCCTGGACAACTCTTGATGTAAGTCAAAATTCTTAGTGCAGCTGACTAATGAGTCTCTTTAGGTTCATGTATGAACCTACTTCGTACACCAACAGACAAGGTTATATCTGATCTAGTGACCGTCAGATAAATTAACTTCCCAATCAATCTCTTATATCTTTCTGGATCATCAAGTGGGTGACTGTTATCAAACCACAAGTCCACGTTGACTTCCATTGAGTGCTAGCAGGCTTGCACACCAAAAGTCCTGTTTCCTCTAGAAGATCCAGAGCATACTTTTGTTGAGAAAGAAGTATACTTTATTTTTGATGCGCAATTTCAATTCCTAGAAAGTATCTAGGTCTCCCCATGTCCTTGATCACAAAATGACGCTTAAGATGCTCTTTTGTCTCTAATATCCCTACATGATCACTGCCAGTTAGCAAATGTCATCAACATACACCACCAGAATTATAATATCAGACTTTGTGCGTCGAACAAAGACAAAGTGATCCGAGTGACATCGGTGAAAACCAATGCCAGAGATGGTAATGCTGAACTTCTCAAACCACGTCCTTGGACTCTGCTTGACACCATGTATAGCCTTTTTGAGACGATAAACCTTATTCTCCCCCTTAGCAAATACCCTGAAGGTTGCTCCATATACACTTCCTCCTGAAGGTCATCATATAAGAAGGCATTCTTGACATCCAGCTAGTACATAGAATATGAAAGTTAACTTCAACAGAGAATATGATCCTGATAGAGCTCATTCGGGCAACAGGTGAGAACATTTCAAAATAGTCTATGCTATATGTCTGAGTATAACTTTTGGCTATAGTCTGACCTTATAGCGATCCATTGATCTATCTGGGCGATTGTTCATAGTATAAACCCAGCGACATCTCACAATAACATCTGTGGGTGCCGACACAACTTTCAAGTTCCTCAAGAAACAAGAGTATCAATCTCCTCATTCATGGCCTGCTTCCAGGCAGGCACTAATAAAGCCTCCTCACAAGACTTGGGTATCACTCAGAAGATAAGGATAGGGCAAACTGACGAAATTGTGGGTTAAGATGATCATAGGAAACAAAATTTGAAATTGGATGATCAGTGTAAGACCGTTTACCTTTTCGAAGGGCAATGGGAATATCAAGATCAGAGTGAGGTGCTGATGGTTGAATTGGAGGATCGTTATACCGTAGAGGGGTTGACCAGAACTGATTCAGAGGCAGGTACTTTTTGGCGATGAGTATATGATTCAGAAAATTTTTACTGGTGCCCGTACTGGCGTTGATGCATTTGGCTCTGAAGTGTCTTCAGGTGGCACTGGCGAAGAATAAGAGGAAGCAGGTGCAGGTAAAGGCACAGATAGTGGAAGAGGAACAGGCAGATGTAGTATCAGGAGCTAGAGGAGAGAAATATGGAACAAGCTTAAAGAACATGGGGTCGGCATATACGAAATATTTTTTGGTAGAGGGATTGTAACATCGATATCCTTTTTGATTTTGGGAATATCCAACAAAGACACATTTGATAGATGTAGGAGACAATTTGTCTAACCCAGGAGATAAGTCTTGGATAAAATAAATACATTCAAACACCTGTGGAGTCATGGAGAATACACTTTTGTGAGGGTAGAGATAAGAGAATTGAATTTTTCCACCAAGGACAGATGATGACATCCTATTAATCAGATGAGAAGCACTTAGCACAACGTCAGACCATAAATATTTGAGAATATGCATATGAAACATTATGGTCCTAACAACATACTGAATATGCCTATGTTTGCGTTCAACAATTCTGTTTTATTGGGATGTATGAGAGCAGGATATCTAGTGAATAATCCCATTTTTGGAACATAAAATAGGCACATCATTTTTAATATACTCTAAGACATTGTCAGTCTGAAGCACACAAATGAAAGTAGAAAACTGATTTTTTATTTCATTGAAGAACAGTTCAATTACATTAGAAACTTCTGACTTCTCATTTAATAAATCTAACCAAGTCATGCGGGAGAAGTCATCAACAAAGAGCAGAAATATCTAAAACATTTAAGTGAAGGGACACGACTAGAACCCCAACCATTAGAGTGGACTAACTCAAAAGGAGATCTACTATGACTAGTGACTCGACTAGGATAGTAGCACGATGATGCTTACCTAACTCATAAGACTCACATTCTAAAGAAGAAATAGAAGACGTAACAGGGATGATAGATCTAAGCTTTTGCAATGAAGGATAACCCAAGCGCCAATGTCAGAGTAGAATATGATTAGGCTGATCAACAACTAAGCCAGTAGGTATCACTCTGTCATCCAAATAGTCATGCCACCCGTTCACGCCCTGTACCAATCCTCTTTTCAGTTGACAAGTCCTGAAAGACACAATAAGAAGGGAAAAATATAATTTTGCAGTTACTATGCTTTGTAAATTGACTGATAGATAAGAGGCTGACACGAAATTTTGGATCAAATAGGACATCAATAAGTGTTAAGGATAGTGTAGCGTGAACAACCCCATTTCCCAATGCAGGTGAATGGGAACCATCAACAATTTTAACAGAAGGATATGTATTTGACATGTTTAATGACATAAAATTTTCTTTATTACCTGTCATGTGGGATGAGGCTCCTGAGTCTAAAATCAGGGTTTTTGAGGAGAAGCAGTATATGCATGAATTACCTGAAGAGGACACATGAGTTGCTGAATGACCGTTCTCAGAGAATCTAGCTGACATGGTCGATCATATTCCTCCTGCAATAGTATAACAGTGGAAGAACCAAATGAACCAGAAATAGTAGATGGAGTCTGAGGAGTATCACATGAGGCATGAGGTTCAAAATCAGCTAGCTATGCCTACTCTGGTCGACCAAATTTCGTCCAACACTTTTTAGAGATATAGTTATTCCGACCATAGTGCGTGCAATACATTGGTCCCTTATCAGACATATTCAGTCGTCCACTAGGGACATTGCGTCCTGCGCCAAATGAGCCACATCCTCCTCCAAAGTCGCGTCCGCGACCACAACCTCTACCACGTCCAGAGTACATGATAGACTGATCAATAAACAATGCAGAGGGTACATCAGCTCCAGTAGAAACACACGTCTCTGGAGAAAGTGGCAATCAATGTGGGAATGCTATCTCCTCTCAGTATTTGACCACGTACCTGAGATCTGAGTTTAGGGCTTAGGCCAGACAGAAACTTCGATAGTGTGAGATTCTGACGATACCCTCTTAGTGTCGTTGCACTGGTTACAACAGGTTGATGCATCTCCGACTCATCAATCAGACTTTTAAGTTCTCTATAGAACCTGCCGCAGACTTATCTCCTTGTTTTAGTTCAAACAGGCACTCATATATTTCAAAGACCCTTGAAGGATTCTTCTCATTGCCATACATCACCTTCAGGGTTTCCCACATCTCCTTGGCAGTAGTTAGGAACGACACTGCCACTAATCTTCTCTTCCAAACTGTTGAGGAGCCAGTTCATAACAGAATAATCTCCAGTAAGTCAGGTCACATAAGTGGGATCTGTAGCAGCCGGTGGAGACTGTAGTAGATGAGCCAGCTTGTTCTGAGCACCAATGAATATGCGGAACACCTGGGCCCATAACAAGTAGTTAGAGCCATTCAACTTCACCGTAGTTCCCAACATCGTCTTGGGTACAGTGGTCTCAACTATCGGTGATGAGATCCGAGTGACTCATATCACTCGACATCGCAACCAATCAAGGATAAACAAAACACCAGAAGCAAACAGTAGTAGTCAGGAAGCAAATCAGATTATTTGTTGAAAGGCAGAGTAGATAAAATTAGAAAATTAGAAGCCAGAGTAGAACAGATTAGATCAAAGTAGGCATAGAGACAAGCCAAAGCAGATCATATTCATGAAGCAGGAAGCTTTTAAAAAGAAATAGCCTGAAAGGCGCATCAGAGTTTATGAAGGCTGAGAAATAGCCTATGAAGGCTTAACAAAACCAAATATATCCTAGAATGACTTAACAGAGTTTATGAAGACTCAGAGATAGCCAGAAAGCTTAACAAAGTTTATGAAGACTCAGAGATAGCCTGAAAGGCTCAACAGAGTTTATGAAGACTCATGATAGCCTAGAAAGGCTTAAGGATTGTCAGGATCACAGAGCAGAACACACCCTAGATCTGATCTGCATAGATCAAATTCAGATTAAAAAACAAGTTGCAGAACAGTTTTTAACGCTCAAAACAGTGCAACAGAGGCTGGGGAGGATGCGTTAGCCATGGTGAGGTGCGACAGGGTTTGGGGAGGTGGCGGCAACCCTTGGGTTGATGCGGCAGGAGCTGGGAAGGAGGCGGCTGGCCTTGGGGAGTTATGACAAGGCCTGGGGAGTTGCGCCAGGGCTGGAGAGGCGCGACAGGCTCCTGGGGAGGTGCGACAATGGATGGAGAGAGGAGGAGAAGATGGGAGAGGTTAGAAAAGATGACGACTAGGGTTTTGTCTGCTTTGATACCATGTTGAGAAAACTAACCCCAGAAGCCTTCTTTATTAGAGAGATCTCATCTCAATATGTAGAGATTACAGACGGGTATTGAGTTATGTGTAATGTAAACCCAATAACCAAATTACCTTATTATCTATTTAAACTAACACTCTCCATAGTCCATACGCCTTGAAATGAGTCTTCACTAAATGCGAATCTAGCTTAGTGACCTTTGTACGCCGTGAAGTCGAGTCGTTAAGTAATATGCCTCCTTAGTGTGTCCAAACAAATTCAATTTAAAAATCCTCTTGACTACTGTGGATAGGAGATTCAAACCTACAACCTTTCGCATGAGAAGGAATTGACTTTCCGCTTGAGTTATTTCATTGGCTCATCAATGTTTCAAATGTCAACCAATTTCATTAGATATTGGCAATATGTTATCACATTTTGATGTACTCAAGACAATAAAAACCCGATATCACTTGGTACAACACGGATTGGTCAAGACCCAAATTATCGATTTATTTTGGGAAAAACTTAATCTGAAAAGAAAAAGAGAGAAATTAAGTTCAGAGAGGGATTGGAAATCCTAAAAGCCAACTCTTTCCAGTGAGGAGTTCTTTGATCGCAACGAAAAGTAGGGTTTTTTTTTCTTTCTTTTTATTTTTCTTTTTTTTCGTTGTCTTCCTTTTTGTTGGTCTACATCTTTCTCTGTCTCCTTTCCTTCGTTGCTATGATAACTTTAGCAAACCGATCACAATCGTCATTTAGTTTGTTTCCCTATAGAAGTCCTAATAGTTTGGGTGATATTTTATAGAAAACAACCCAACTTAAAAAAGAGTTTTAATCTTGTAACTGAAAAGAATTTTAATTCTGCAAGAAGATCCCAACATAAAATACTTTGCATTTGTAGGTTTTACAAATTGATTTTAGTAGATGCACATCAAAGTAAATTGTTCAGAATTTTAATTTATCATATGCACCCAACTTAAATCACTTTTTAATCAATTATATAACCTGTAACTTATATCGTTAATCAGTAATGTAATTATTTAAGCAATTATTTGACATGTAACTTATAAATTATGGATGAAATCACTATTTAATAAGTTCTTCATAATATGTGGGACCATGAGATCCAAGTTGTATGTGTTCATGAAAAAATATTCACTTTTTGACCAATTTTACCCCTATAAATAAAATATGGCAAAAATTTGTCTGGAAATATAAATGATCTTGAGGCCTTGAAAAATTATGAAATGTTAGGATTGTTCTAATAGTCAACTTTTTTCACATGTACCTTCTACAATATTATTCTTTTTATAAATAATATAGATATATGTCTCTTATTAATTAAATTGCACCAATCACTCTATTATACTTCCTCAGAAAAATAAAAGAAAAGAGAAGAAAGGAAAACTACTCAGTTATACAATATTTTGTTGAAACCTGATCTTTAATTATTTCAAAAAACATGTCAAAATGTTGCTAATAATATTAACAAAATTTTGATAATTTTTTAATTTATTTTAATAAAAAATTAAGTAGCCACTGATACATCCATGATGAAACAATTGATATTGGCCATATTGATGATAAACATTGGTTTATACTCATAATGATCTCGAGATTTCAAACCTTGTGTAGCATGTCTTTGTCTTGTATCTGCATCTGTGTTTCATTGTAATTGCATCACTCATGCTTGCTAGTTGTCTCTGAATGTGTTTTGTGATCTACTCAGAAGTTGTACTTTGGTGAAGGGATGACTGACTAGGTAGGTTAGGTGTCTTTTTGGGTGGTGATTGGACAAGTCTACTCGACTGCGTGATTGTGATAAATGACCAATTTAGATCGTGAGGGTGGGTGGGTGGGGGTTGGGAGTGGAGGGAGGGGCGCATTAATAACAGACTTTTAAGATGCAGTGATGTCGATTTGAGTAATATTGCTCTAGGATTCGCCTATCTTATAAACTAAGAAAGTGAAAGAAACATAGTAAAATGTGTAAGAGCAATTTGTATTGTGAAGGCATAAGTATGTTTTTTGCCGTTGCTTCTGTTAATATGAACATAAATATATTTGTGCTGCTTCTATTACTTTAATAGAATGAAAGGAGGAGACTTAAGCCTGTGGTTTAAGCAAAAAGTTAAGGTGGCCATAGAATTTACTTCATTTTCAGCAAGATATTGCTTGGTGGTAACAGACAGGTTCTATGCACATAGAAATATTATAGATTTGGATAATTCATATAATTTTTCACCTTGTTTTGATGGCTTGAACTTGAGGATTCCATGTATATCTCGAAAGTTTTACTCTTATTTGTACTTGGTTGAATGCTACACCCTGAATGGTTTTATTTCATGTTCTTTATTCCATCCTTTACTTGACAACAGATCTCAGCCTGGTTATGTTACTGAATGACTGTGGCAAACATTCTGTTATTCAACATTACATGCTTTATTGTTGGATTTTAGTGTTTCTTTATATTTAGTAGACAAATAATCTGATTGCTAAACAGTACCATACATCTAAATTATCTTGCAGCAATTGGTTGCCTTTATCATAAATATTCTACAGTTCATACAGTACTGTTTGTGTGTTATATTTCTTGGATGGTTCATAAATGACTATGAAGTTGTAAAACAGACTCGCAAACCTGCATAACAGAAATAACAATGACATATCTAGTGTCTATCTGTACCTTTGTTTTAGCCTTCATGTGTAGTATGTTGTGACTTTGTCTTCATCCTTTTATAATCTTCGGCCTAAGTTGATCAAGATCATGCTGCTTAGGGTAAAATATGTCTTGTTGTTACATTTTGTCTAGAAACAACCTATGTAGCACAGATACTCCTATCATGGAGCCGTGTCGTGTCCGAAACGTGTCCAGCACGCGTGTCAGACACATGTCGTGTGTATTTTAAAGAATTTGTCATGTATCCGCGTGTCGTATCCATTTTAATGTTGCCGTATCCATGCAACATAGGAAGCAACATCTGATTAATGCCACTGTCATATTCTTAATGGGATTTATACTGCTCAATCGACCCATTGATATTCAAAAAGTTGTACTGAGGATACTTTATCTGGCGGTATATTAATTTTTCATTACCTGTTTGCCTAATAAGTGTAACCCTTTTAATTTCACTGTGACTTTAGTTTTATAAATTTTGGGGTCTTTAAATGTCATTTTAATTTCCTTACACTCTGGTGTTGGGACATTTGATTTTTCCTGTCCAATTTTTGCTTCCAATCACGGGAAATGCGAGAGAGAACTATCCCAGTTGGGCTCCACCCACGAGAAGGCGCAAGGGAAAGGGGTTAATGTATTTGTTATGGTACACAGTACTACTCCTTTTGGTGGGAAATCATTAATTTTGGCTCCTTGACTGGCATTTAGCTGTTAAATGGATGCAATCTCATCAAAAAACTTATCACGATCGTTTTTCTTTACTCTTTCCTTACCTAGAAAAGTTTTGAGGCTTGCCCATTGGTCTCATCATGCATGAACATAGGATAAGTTTCCTGCCTGTAACTGGTCTCTTAGGTTTTCTTAGTGACAAGATCCTTGATTGAAGATAGTGTCTGGTGAATAAGTTTGGTACCAATTAAAGGATTGGCATTGGTTTGGCTGTAAAATATGGTTAATCTTCTAATGGAGCCTTCTCAAATCACGGTGGTGCTTAATAGCTGACTCTTTGATTGTAGAGACTCAGATTGAGGGATTGTTTGGCAATCTGGCATTGGACTGCAAGGGGGTGAAGCACTTTCAGTCACTTTTGGTTTTTTGCTTAGGTCAAAGTTGATTTTGAAAATGTGAGTGTCCTGCGTCCATGTAGGCACTTTTCACTTCCGCTATAAGAAGTCAGAAGTGGTTATTGAAAGAGAAAAAGTGGGCCAAATATTTATGAATGAACAAAACATTGTTGTCACATCCGCTCTTTTTTTATTTTCATTTTTCACCTACATGGAAACAAACACTCTCTAAGTGATGTAGATAAGGCCAAATTATTCCTCCCTTGATTTATTGCGTTGATGCTGTGGTTCTCCCAATAAGCCACCCATCCACTTCAACCTCCTAGTATTTCCATTTTTGTTCTTATCGTGATTAGTGGTTTCTTTCATGAAAATTCTATATGTAGTATTAGAACTCTTCTGTTTTTATATGCATGTAGTATACTTGTCTGTAAGCTTCTTTCATACCCATCTAAAAGCTTATTTCTGATTACTTTTACCAGTTATATCTCTTGGGAAGTTCATCAGTAGAATCACTCTCCGATGCAGAGTACTCAAAATTAACCTCGGTACGAGCTTCAGTTGTTATTTGAATTGTGATAGATAGGTCTAAAGCTCAGTATTGGGATTTGTCTTATGGAGCAATATTTAATTGTTTTCTAGCTACTCATCATAGCTGCTTTATCCTGGCAAAGGTATTTGCAGGTGAAGTCTGTCTTATCAGAATTGAGGGAGCGCTTGCAATCACATTCCATGAAGTCATATAGGTCACGCTTTCAGAGGTGAGAATTTGTTATATTTGTTTATATATTTTTGTTATTAAGGGCGCACAAGAAACCATGAGCCTCATGGTTCTTGTGGGCTAAGTTTCTAAGCTGGAGTCCTTTTTCTCCCATTTCTTTTGCTTATTAAATGTTTTGTAGTCTAATGATATTTGGGTACTTCCCCTTCCCAAGAAGTTGCCTTGTTATTTATTTATTTAGTATTCTGATAAGAATCCTGTCTGTCTATCATGTTTAGGACTTACAATATCTGCACCTCTGTTTGCTTAAAAAGTATGCACAAAATGTCGTGCTTCCTGCTTTTGAAAAAACTGCAATATGCTAATATCATCTGTAATGCTTATTATTTATTCTCTTAAGGTTCTTCCTTTTCAAACACATTTAAACACACGCACACATACAAAAGTATGCATTCATAGCATGTCCGGTGTCTAGATTTTGGCGAATTGCTGGGCCGACACTCAATGTCCGAGTCCCAGTAGGAGACTCGTCCATGTCCAATGATCATAGGCTGTAATAAAAACGGGTCTCCTTGCCCTTGCCATAATTCTTTTGAGCTTTTGAATTTGATTATTGATATTTTGACAGTTTTTCAATGAGTGCCTTTTTATTTATTTTGTTATGGTTTGTTTTTTTATTATTAACAGCTGAATTTAAAGATCGAGCACCGTCTTTCCATCAATTCTTATTTTTTGTAGAATTTTTGAAGTGCACAGGTCAAGTCTTGTTCATGCACCTATGCATGTCTCAGAAAGCCTGTTCTCTGCCCTCCTAAATTTTTAGCTGACAAAATGAGTTCTAACTTTTCTGGATTTAAGTCAGTGGAATTAGTGTGCAATCATAATATTTTAACTTTTTTAGTTAGGTTATAAAATTGTATTGAAGTTGCTCCAAATTGTTTGAGAAAACTTTAGGAGGGGCAAGCCATAATTATTGGGTCAGAGAAGAGCAAGATGAGTAGAAATAAGCGCTATAGACAAATGAGACATCATCACGAATTTCTCATAAACATGCATATTTAGAAGGTCCTATTCAAACCTGAAATTGTGTTTTACCCCAGGGCCTTGAAGATATTCTTCAACTATAGACAAAGGGTATTTATGTACTTTTTGTGTTTTTCTCTCATATATAAATGTGAACAACCCTAAGTAGGGTTGAGCTTTCTTCCTTCTCCAACATAAAATGGTCCTAGAATTGTGCCTTTGAGCTTTCTGAGTCCACTCTCCACCATCTCTACACGCCACCACTGTCAGCCACCATCATCGTCTTCATCTTCATCGACCATCTCTCCTTACCCTCATCATCAACATACCCTAATTAGCCATCATCTTCTTCATCCCCATCCGACTTCTCTAACCCTAACTTGACCTTAACTAGGTCAGTAGTTGCTAGCTCCCACCATCTCAGGACTTGCAGCTGTCATCTCGACCTCCTATAGAACTTTCGGCAGCCATCTCCGCCTCCTGTTGAACTCCCATCTACCTCGTTGCCACCTCCAACAACTCCCGCTGACCTCGCCGACACCTATAGTAGACGTATATAGTCAACCCCACGGGAATCTTTGCCGCCTATCAACATGACCACAATATTTGCCTACTTGCATCGACTTTGCCACCACCTTTGCTAGTTTGTTTGACCTTCTCTAATAACTTTGTTCAACTCTGCCACTGCCTACAACTACCGTTCTAAAAATCAGATTAATCGGCCGATTAATCCTATTCGGTGACAGCCCGCTTAATATTACATTAATCGCTTTGATTATGCGTTCGGGCGATTAATCGGGTCCAAAACGATTAATTCCCGATTAATCCCCGATTAATCCGATTAATCCCCGATTAATCATTTAGGCATTTCATATGTTTTTTATTTGAAAAACTTCACTTTGTGTGTATTGGATCGCTAAGTAGTTTATGTTGTAATGTTGATGATTTGATAATGATCTTTTATTAAATAGTAGATGAATTGTTATTTATTAAATAGTAGATGAATTATGATATTTTATTATTGTATATTTTGTATAAAGTGATACTTATGTTTTATTATTTTTTATTTTTTTTCAAATTAACTTATTTAGCAATCTTTCTCCATCATTCTCTAAAGTTCATTATTTTGATTGATAAATTGACTAATTTTTTTATTTATCTTATTTTGCAAGTAAGTTCTTTGATTTATATTTATGTTACAAAATTTGAAATCTTGGATTATCAATATGAAGAGATAAGTTCTTTTACTTCTTCTTTTTACTATTTATTCATATTGTCTTATTCATCATATCATGGTTTATAACTTCACATCTAGATATTGTCTTGTATAATATTTAGGTATTTTCAACAATTAACTGTATATATTCATGTAGTTGTGTATAAATATAATTAAATATATTAAAATTTTAAAAACGATTAATCCACGATTAATCATTATTCAGTGTTGGACCGCACGAATAATGAAACCGATTTTTAGAACACTGCCTACAACCAATGCTATTGCCTCTTGTACCTGTAGCCACCACCAACGCCATGTCCTATTTTAGCCACCTCTATCACATATCAAAGCAAAACAGTAGAAAAGGTTTTCTTCTTATATATCTTGTTGTTGTCCTTTATCCTGTTTGTAACTGTGGTTGATATTAAAATGCTTAAAGATCTCGTTGGTAATTCAAATCACTACTGTGAATTTGAAGTTGAATGGAAAGATGGGGAAAGTTTGTCCGAGTTTTTTTTGGTGCTAAAGGAAACTAAAGATGGTTACATTTGAAACGGCATCCTTGCTTGCAAAACTCATGAATAATGGGAATGATACAAGTATTTGGTGATGACTTGGTTCTGAAATAATATGCAGCCCACAATTAGTGCTAACTTCATGTTCAGGTCACAAGGAGATTTCGGAGGTTGTCCGAGATACCTACTTGATGGAGATGAATGCTTCAAGAGTAATTTGGTGTGTAAAAAACATGTTCAGTCTACAACAAGGGGATGAGAGCAGTGTTTTAAAAAACCTGTTATGTAACCTGTTATAACTTGTTATATAACGTAACGTCGACCAATTGTCATGTAACAGGTCTTAAAAAAACGTAATGTTTGATAACTATGGTTATTTTGCCCGTAACTTATGTTACGTTACGTTATTAACGTAACACAATGTAACCTACGTTATGGTGCAAGTCGACTTTTTATAAACCCCCCTATTCTCCTGGTCTATGACAAAAAAAATCTCCACAAATTCGCTCGCTCGTCGTCCTCTCTGTCGTCTCCTCGTTCGGCGTCGAGAAGAAAAAAAGAAAACATACTCTCTCTGGTTGACAACAAAAGACGAACTACCTCTGGTGGTTCTATGTCGTGTTGGTTCTCTCCGGCATCGTCTTCAAGCGGTGGTTCTCCGTCTCCAAGCACATGTAAGCTCTCTCTCCAGTCTCCCTCCTGGATCTTTCCGTCCCGATCTCTTTGCTTTTTTCAATCTCTCTCTGCTCTCTCTCTTAAGGGGGAGATAGCAGAGAGAGATTGAGAGAGCCGAGAGAGATCGAGAAGGGGAGAGAGATCGCAGGGAGAGAGAGTAGAGAGAGTGATGACGGAAGAGCAGAGAGATCAGAGGTAAAATATCAGAGAGAGGGAAGGACATTGGGGGATAATTAAATAGCATATTATAAATTGAATTATGAATTATAATGAATAGAGTGACTAAGAAATTATGAATTATGATTGAATTATGAATCTTTGTGTAGATTGAATAGCATGATAAAAATTATGAATTATAATGAAATATGCGGATCATATTGTTTATGTAGATGGAATTGTGAATTATAACTTGTGAATGTAAAAATTTATGAATATCATGATAAAAAATAATGAATAGCATGATAAAAATTATGAATTATAATGAAATATATGGATCATATTGTTGTTTATGTAAATGAAAGTATGAATTATAACATGTGAATGTGAAAAATTATTGTGATACTTGCTAAAAATTATTGTGAGACTTGCTAAATGTGTTATATATTATTTTGATATATTTTTTAATTTTTTAAAATTATTTTTTATTTATAATTTTAATATAGTATATATATTTATTTTTATTAATTAAATATTAAATCGCGTAACCTACGTTATACGTTACGTTATAACATATGTTAACATAACAGAAGAAAAACGTTATCGTTATGTTATCATTATTTTGAACATTAGTTGTTAGTAGGATCAATCCTAATCTCATGCAGTATATGACATATACGTAAGCAAGCAACTGTAACGAATTTTGAGTTGAGACATCGTGAATATGTTTATAAATTAAAATATCATCGTGATGTATTTAAATTTTTGGCCCAATGTTTAACATAACGATAACGTTTTTCTTTTGTTGTGTCAACATAGGTTATAACGTAACGCATAACGTAGGTTACGCGATTTAATATTTATTTAATAAAAATAAATATATATATTATATTTAAGATTTTTTATAAATAAGAAAATAATTTTTAAAAAATCCAAAAAAATATCAAAATAATATATAACACATTTAGCAAGTATCACAACAATTTTTCACATTCACAAGTTATAATTCATAATTTCATCTATACAAACAACAATATGATCCGCATATTTCATTATAATTCATAATTTTAGCCATATTATCAATCTACACAAAAATTCATAATTCAATTTACAATAATTCAATTATAATTTATAATTTTTTAGTCATACAAATCATTATAATTCATAATTCAATTTACAATATGCTATTCAATTATACTCCCCGTGTCTTTCACTCTCTCTGATATTTTCCCCAATCTCTCTCTGCTTTCTCCCCCCATCACACACACACTCTCTCTCTCTCGATCTTTCTTTGCTCTCTTAGGAGAAAGCAGAGAGAGATTGGGAGAGGGAGAGAGCAGAGAGAGATCCGGGGGGGGGGGGAGACTGGAGAAAGAAAGAGAATAGAGGCTTACAAGTGCTTGGAGACGGTGAACCACCGCTTGGAGACGATGCCGATGAGAACCACCACAACAGAGAATCACCAGAGGTAGTTCTTCTTTTGTTGTCGACCAGAGAGATGCATGTCTTCTTCTTTCTTCTCGGCGCCGAACAAGGAGATAGGTTACAGAGGACGACGAGCAAGCAAATTTGGGGGGATTTTTTTTTGCCATAGACTGAGAGAATATGAAGGGGTTTATAAAAAGTTGACTAGCACCATAACGTAGGTTACGGTATGTTATGTTAATAATATAACGTAACGTAAGTTACAGGCAAAATAATCATAGTTATCAAACATTGCGTTTTTTAGACCTGTTACATAACAATTGGTCGGTGTTACATTATATAACGAGTTATATAACGGTTTTTTTAAAACACTGCTAACAACATGAAATTATTATTTTAGAGACTAACTCTTGCACATTATAGTTACACTAATAAATCACATGCTCGCTTGTACTTTCATAAAATACACAAAATTACAATCACAATTATCAGTTCAACTCAAATTTCAATTAAAGCATCACCACATGTTCTAAAATATATGAATATAAATTTAATAATAAAAAAACTACAAATTACAGGACATAAGTCCATTACTTATCAATAAACTACCAAACTCTTCGTATGTGGCTCGAAAATCCCTCTCTTAGATGTCTCTAGAAGATCCTACTAAATAATAAATTTGTACAATATAAGTATCTAGCAAACATACAAATACATACATGCTAAAAGGCCTCAAAAGTCACATGTTTAAGTCCTATCAATCAAAATTATTCCAAAATTACTAAAAATATTAGGTTTAGATTATATCCTAATTATCAAAGTAGTTCTATTTTTTTTTTTTGAAACTTATTTAGAGTTATTATAAGGCTAAAAGGGCCATTTCTGGAATGTTTAAGGTTAAACTGAAAATTATGCAGTGAAAACCCTAATGAAAATATAATTCTGCACCTATTGTAATTACATAGAAATTCAGTTGTACAGCATTGCAGAATATTATTTACGCTATAATTTTGGGTAATCTCTGCAAAAGAAATTTGCACTAAAAAACAAGTTTTAGAATTCTTTGTCTTTATAAGCAACTCAGGGACAAATCATGGGGTTTTTGACAATTCTGGAATTATCTTCTATATGAGGCGTGCCATGAACAGTGTGTGAACCCAACTTCTTTTTTTCTTCTTTTTTAAACAAGAATCAAATCTAATCCACAATTTTTAATTTCTATAAGTATAGCTACAATCTTAAACCACCTACATCTTATCAGCTAAAATAGTAGGATGATCAAAACATGTAAACCATACCTCTTCGTCTTCTTCTTTGACAGGTTGCCACTCTTTTTTCATCCTATCTCTCTTATATTTTTTTAGCTGCTGGTTGATAAGTGTAGTGGTCAAAATCTGATCCTATTCAAGATGGCGACACATGTCCCTCACTTTCCAACCCTCCAAGGTACATCAGAGCTCTCCTCTGAAGTCCATGCTATTCTCGACCTCCTTCAGATCTTCTCCGCCCCAAGGCTTCCCCTGCTCCCAAGACTTCAGCTCTAGTAACAGTTCACCCTTGATCTTTGCCAACGGTTACACCGACTTGTTTTCCTCCACATTCATGATGTGTAACGCCACTCAGCGGGGACAGTTATGAATAGTTGTGGATTTTCCTACATGCAATCCCAACAAGTCTCACCACTAATCGCTGCTATTATAACCAGTGTTTTAAATGTCGTCCGATATTTCCGAAATGTCGGCCGACATTTCGTTTTCAAGTCCTCACCACCACGACATCCCCACCCGCATTTGAAATGACGTTTTGGAAAATGTCGGCCGACATTTCAGGAAAAATCCGATATGTCGGCTGACATTTTCCCGAAATGTCAGCCGACATTTGAGAAAAACCCAATATGTTGATTGGTCTTGAAAGTTAGAGCAATTGAGAAATTTTAATAATGGATTAGTGAATATATGTAAAATGTTTAAGTTAATTATACATATCTTAAACATATTTATGTAGTTTTGCATAAGTTGTGTATGTATTATCTTGTAAGAATTTTTAAATTACATTATTTAAGACATCTAGGATATATATTTGTTATCTGTCATGACGTCTGAAATTTATTAAATGGCCCTGAAATATCTCCGAAATCCGATATTTGATTACGACATCCTACATTTTCCTGATAACTGACATTTAAAACACTGGTTATAACAAGTCGACATGTGCCAGTTACAAGATCCCACGCTCGCCAACTGTCACCATACCAACAGCTCAGTCGAGTGTAAAGTAAAGCTCATCCAAAAATCTCTGATAAGCACTCATCTTTCAGATTTCTATAATCCTTGTAAATTGAGAATTATAGTGAAGCCCTTCCCTCTCATCGTGGTTTTTTCCCAGTTAAGGGTTTCCACGTAAAATTCTGTCCTTTTTTGTGTTGTGCTTTCTTTACGTGCATTACCTCAACTACTTCTATCGTTTATGGTGAGGATCGATCGTCCAATCACTTGTGGTGGAAAATCACCACCATAAAATGGTGCTTTCGTTGAAATCTGAGATCCTACACTCAAGAATTCCCTCTCAAAAAACATAGAACCTTTCTTAAAAGCCTTTCCAAAACGCCTATGGTCCCAAAAACAAGTCGCACCCTCAGTGACGCCATGTCTAAAGGTAAGGCCATCAGCACCATGGGGGCACGGTCCTCCGCCTGCTGATGATCAGCTGCGTACCACCGAGGACATCGGCTCCTCCTCGTCACAGGCGGCAGCCGCCAGTGTCTAACCACCGAAACAGCATGAAGACTAACTCCTTCAGATGCTCATCAAGATGAAAGAGCAGCTGAAGGAGGCAACAAGCCCAATCCGATTGTGATTGGGCGCAGGCAGCTCTTGACTGCTAGAATGCCATCCGTGAATATGAGGCATTGAGGCAGCTCAACAATCAACTCCAGGCTCAAATCGCTGCCCTCTAGAACACCCCGACGTCGGCGCAATTAGAGAGCGAGTCTGGAACTGGAGAATCTCTCGACATCCAGACCCTCGACGAATTGATTCATAGACGGATAAAGGAGGTTAAGTTTCAGCTCGATAGCTAATCAACGCTTTCAACTGTTAAAGTTGTAGGATCTGAAATAGGCAACACAAACACTAGAGTGGGGGGTGAATAGTATTAAAAACTTCTAACAAGAAATGGTAGTAATTCAGAAAAGAAAATCGCAAACACAATTAATTTATCCTAGTTCGGTCCTTCTGACCTACATCCAGTCCCCAAGCATTAACCACTTGAGATTTTTCTTTACCCTTGATTTTGAAACCTTACAAAATCAACATGTACACCAATTGCAATTCCCTATGTCAATTCTGTACACTACTTTACACTAAAAGGTCTTTCCTTGAAATGAGTACAAATTGCAACTATAAGCCTTGATTGTGGAGTGCTGGTGATTTCTTGTAGTGGCTTGTAGAGTTTCTCTAGAATTTTTACCTAAAAGGTTATATGAATGAGGAACTAGGCAAAATAAGAGAGTATTGACTGTTCTTGATAGAATATCAGAACTTTGGGTCAAAGAATCAATGAATTGAATTGTTGTTTTAAAGTGAGGGGTGCCTCTACATATATAGATGTTCTGGTAATTGATTTATAGTTATTTGTAAATTCAAATTCAATAATATAGCTGTTGGAAGAGGGAAATTTAATTTCCCAAGATCAGGATCCTGTAATAGATATAAACCGTCAGATTAGTCGACTATAGGAAATATTAATCGACTAGTCAAGTGTCTGTTGGACACATAAGTCGACTATAAGAGAATATAAGTCGACTCGACTGAATTAACAAAAAAGAGTTGTTCTCTGAAAAGTTCTATTTAGTCGATTGATAGGAAGTTATAATCGACTAGACTAAGTCAAAGTTTTGAGACCAAGTTTCTGTTAAGTTTATTAATCGACTAGTAGAAGTTATAGTCGACTAGACAGAGTTTACAAAAACATGTATCAATGTCCTATTATATATTAGTCAACTAGTAATAGGCTATAGTCGACTAGACTGGGAGATGGGTCAAAACTCGGTCTCTGTAAACACATATTAGTCAACTAGACAAAGTATAGTAGTCGACTAATCAAAGGAAATGAGTCAACTAAAATTTGTTTGTCAAAGTATATGGGTTCTATGATTTGTTAGTAAACTATGCTGAGCTATAAGTCAACTAATAGTGTGTGTATGTGTGTGAATCAATATTTTACAAGATATCTACTTGAAGTGAGACAAATTACAATATCTTCAAATAATACATGTCTTCAATGAAGTCTTTATTGTCTCCTTCTAACTTGAATCTTCTGGTAGAAGTAAGTAGAAGCCTTGTATGTTGTATAAACATTGTTAGCGCACACAATATATTGTTAACATCAAAATAAGGAGTGATGTATCATGATTCAACATTCTCCCTTTTTTTATGATGACAAATAAAAGAGTTGAAGCATAAAAATATAAATGTTAGTATCACTCCCCCTTCATAAATGCTTAAATGCTTGTTTATCATAATACACACACATATGATTCTCCCCTTTGTCATTAACAAAAAGAGATCATAGCCCATGGTACTTATCGCAAAAGAGTATATCACAGAGAATTAATACTGAAGTAAAAACCACAGAAATTGTCACAAAGTGATTACAAAACACAGTGCTAATAAATGACACAGAGTTTTAAACATAGTTATTACAAAACCATAAAATAGAGCTTAAACAAAGAAAAAACTAAAGCAAATGATATATCCATAGGTGTCTTCTTTAGTTGGATCCGGGTGGTGGTGGAAGCTAGTTTTGGAGAATTTGAAGAATCTTCTGTTGATCTTCATTCATGTGATCCATTCTGATTGACATAGATTCAAAATGTTCCATGAGAAGGCATTGGTTGGAAAGAAGTGTATTTTGGGATTCCAGCATAGGTGTTTGTTGTGTTTTTAGGTCCATAACTCCAACAGTGAGGGTGTTGTAGTAAGCATCATCAAAGTGGGTTGATCAAAAAGGACGAGAAGTGGAAGGAGGGGCTTGGGAAGATGGGGGTTCTTGAGAGGATGAAGATGGTGGAGGCTGTTGGAAATTTATGAGTTTCATCCTTAGAAGGACAGAGTGATCAAACAGCTTAAAGGATCTAATGACATTTATTTCATTAGATAGATCAACATGGAATTTCTTAAAGACATGTCAAAATGCACCATAGGGAGGAATGAGGTTTGTTGCTTGGTGACGGTGCTCAATTAACCTCAAGTCCATCCATGATAGCATATACACAAGCAGTAAGATCACGAGAGAAGTAGTTAAAACTGTCATTTTTTGAACAAATATTATATGCAAAGTTTCTTCCTATGAGCCTAGAAGTAGGTTGAAGTTTGTTGTTAACCATAGGAAGACCTTGGCTCAGAAGGAAGATTTTTGACAAAAATTTCATTGTCTGACAAATCAATTTCAGATCAAGTCCCTTGTATGGAATGCGCAGGATTTTTTCAATACTCTTGATAGTGAGTTCAATTTCAATCACTATTTTAAATATCGCCCGAGTTACCAGTATTTTATCCAAAACGATACGATAAGTGTAAATTTTATCGGATATCGTTTTGGATAGATATGAACCGATATATTACCATGTGGCCGATATATCGGCCGATATCCGATATGAAAATATTCGATATATCGCTTACAAACACATTTGAGGAGTTTCTACAAACACATTTGAGGAGCTTTTACAAAAAGTAAGTATCCCTGTGAGTCTATAATCTCAAACTTGCTTTAAGAAGTTTCATATGATTTATATAGGTAATCACATATATATTTTTCATTCGGTATGATGTTGACGTTCAGTATTTAGTATCATATCGCGATATATCACGCGGTATCCGATATCTGGTATATAATTTTTTCCGACTGATATATCGCCGATATTTGATATTTAAAACACTGATTTCAGTTCTTTTAGAGATTCTACATCAGTTATAGTGTTGTGATATAGAGACATGTTCGTGGAAAACAAGTGAATTAAGGATGGATAAAAGACATTTTTTTGCATCCATAGCAAATAGATCAAACAATCCAGCTTGTTTGAAATAGAAGTCAAGATTATAAGATATAAAATTTGGAAAATTTACAAATCTTCTTGGAATGATTTCTAACACAGATAAATGTAGATAATCACCTGCAAGAGTAGGGTTTTTCAGAAATTGACGATAATCTTCAGATCAGGATGGGTTCAGTTTAGGTTTCTTAGACGAGACATGATGAAAAAGGAAAACTAAAGATGCTTACAAGAGTGAGGAGATGGAGGTGGAAGCTTCTAGTCGATTGACTGCTGTTGGAGATAGAGATTGGTTGACTAGGCTTCTGCTTCTGGTCGACTACAACTGGGGAGAGGAGAGGAGAGATCTAGGGTTTTGTATTAGAGTTTGAGAGAGAGAAAGATGGGTGATACAGGATATGGTGGATGGTTGGATCCTTGATCAATGGATAGGATTAGATAGCTTAGGGATCGGGCATCAGTTGTGTAAGTTAAATGGGTCAGGTTTGAAAACAGATCCAATAAGAAAAACTCAATAAGTGACAGTATTGGTCGACTAGAATTCCAGATTAGTCGACTAATGAGTTAGACTAGTCAACTAATAAGCCATATAAGTTGACTAATATTTCATACTGATACTTATGAATTTTTACAATTTATTATGTCATCAATAGTCAAATATATAGTCGACTAATGACGTTAGTCGACTAATATGCAAGGTAAGTCGACTAAACAACCTTGAAAGAAATAAAACCCATGTATATGAAATTCAAAACACATACAAAAAAACATTTAAATATTAGAAATAGAGAAATACCCAATTCTCTTTTTAGATTCACAAAAATATCTTCTTTAAGAGGTTTAGTTAAGATATCAACAATTTGTTTATCGGTAGATATAAAGTTCAAAGAAATATCACCCTTAAGAACATGATCACGTAGAAAATAGTATCGGATATCAATATGTTTGGTACGTGAATGTTGTGAATTTTTAGATAAATTAATTGCACTAATGTTATCACACATTATAGGAGATGTGAAACATGAATGCCATAATTTCAGGTCCTTACCAAGTTCACAGCTTTAATGATGGGGGCAAAACCCCACTCGAAAGCAACAAGGAACCCAACTCCGCTGCTGAGATTCCCCTCACTCGAAGGCCCAACTCTGCTATTGAGATTTCCCCACGCGGAGTTTTAGATTTTTAATCTGTTGTGGGTTTTATCCCTGCTCAGAGTAGACGTATCCAATTTGTCATTGGGTCGCACACCCACTTCAGGGCCCTTTTCAAATTTGCAGGTAAACATTTCGGAAAGCCTATAATTGCACGAAGCATATGGTATATACATGAATGTTTTCTTTTTTGGATTATTCCCTCGACGTGGTAGTTTCGCGTGGTTAGAGGCTGGAAAATCGAACATTCCCGAAAGGTACAGTCGCCCAGGTATTATCCTAATATATTCTTTGTGTATGCTTGTATGTATTGCTTATTCCGTGATAACACGGATTATGTATGTTTAGCCTATAATTGACAAGACATGTGGTATATACATGAGGATTTTCTTGTTTAGATTATTTTCTTGACGTACTAGTTTCGTGTGATTAGAGGCTGAGTATACATTTAGTTATCTCAATTTGTTTAACTTCTATCGAGTTTATATTAGATTTATTATTCTTATGCTGCATCTAACATTTAATTTAAGCTGTTTTATTACATGTATGTGTGCACATCATCTTTCCTTCTCTCATCCAACAAGCATTTGTACACTTGGGAGTTTCCTATACCAGGTGCGAAACACAAATGACAACCTCCGAGCTCCCTTTGTTGTGGGTTCCACCCCCACTCAGAGCCCTTACTCTACTGCAGGTATTCCCCCCTCTCAGAGTCCCAAATTCACTGCTCCGTTGATGGGTTAAACCCTCACTTATAAGTAATTGTGAATTTAACTATGCTGCTAGGATTTTTCCTACTCGGAGACTGAAAGTTTGCGGGTACCATTGATGGGACTAGACCCATTCGAAAACAACGTTGCAGGATAACTAAATCCCTCTCAAGATAGACCAACCACATCAATGAGAGAGATCAACACTCCGAAGAGGCGTGATCATTTCAATTCTGAAAGGCCAACGATAAAGCAAGCCAGGCTAGATCAAAACAAACATTTTCATTCCAAAGAAATTTATGTATGTTTTATTCTGAAAAGTTCTTCCATTCCGAATACACTCCTTTCAATACATTTTTATTACATCTAACAAGAGTTATGCAAAATTCAATTACACTCTTATATTCACATTTTTTGAAAAGAAATACAAATGATCCCGATCTGATCCCTCCATCCTGCCGCTACGTCCTGTCACATCTCCGAACTCCGAGAGCATGTCCTTTGGAGAACATCTATTAGAAGGCACGTCTCATTTTTACACCATTGCCCAGAAAACCCCGGAAGAAGCTCCGGGAGGTTCCTTCACAAAAAAATAAGAGATCCTCCAGATGAAGGATCCCTCTGGAACACGCCTCCAAGGAAGCCAGACCGGAACCGCCACTCTCTGTAAACTTCAACAAGAATCACAAGGATGCCCAAGGAGCCCTCCAAAGCAACGGTAACGCCCTGGGCTCCAGACGACTCCGGAAAGACATGCGAGAATGAATGTCACACCACGTCCCTGTGCTCTGAAGACGTACGTCTGGCTCCGGAAGAGAGCGAATCATCGGTGAAGCCCCGATGAAAACACCCCATTTTCTCGCCACACAGAAGGCATGAGGCACCAACGTCCGAGCAGATTGAAGCCTGCAAGACATGGCTGGACGACAGTGAAATCGCACTAGCAACCCAGAGCTGCCCAGGAAAACTACCACTTCCGATCGGAGCTGAACCCTCACCTGTTACCCTCATCGACGACACCCTGTCACGACATCTAATGTATCGTAACAGGTTCATCAGGACAACCAATGTATCGCACCAACCAGACTCTCGCATGGCGAGAGCCCGACCACCATTTCCTCCGCATTTGTCCTCTTCCTTTCCTTCTTTGATAAAGAAGAAAAAAAAGACATCGATCTAGCAGAGCAAAGGAGATGAGTTTTAAAGCGAGGATTTCTTTTGAGAAGTTAACAGAAGTGATTTCCATCCAAGGTTTCATTTTATTATAGATGAAAGAGAAGGCGAACCGACTCTAATTTAAATTTTCAATCCCCAAAAAACCAGTCCAAGTCCCAACGTTTTCGGTCAATCGAATCAGTAAACGACCAACTGTCACTGCCAAAACACGAAACCCTACCTCAGTCATTATGTTTTTTGGATTCGACGGGACACATGATTTGATCCTAGAGAAATTCAGCTGACCGATGCGACAACTAGCAGCCAATTATACAGCCTACAATTAAATCCTGAAGATCTGAATTTATGATTCAGATCCTCGTCCTTCCGCGAACATCAAAGGCATTAAAAGGTCTCCAACTAACTCTGCTCTTCTGACGTCTCGTCAACAAGCTCTCTGACAATTGAAAAAGTAAGAGGCATCTGTAGTGATTAAAATCTGACCAAAATCTCACCTTTCAATCCTCCAAAGTACATCAGAGCTCTCATCTGAAGTCCATGTTGTTCCCGACCTCTAGATCTTCTCCGCTTCGAAGACTTCAGCTCCAAGCCAAGCAGCTCTAGCAATAGTTCACCCTCGATCTTCGCCGACTGTTACACTAACTTATTTTCCTCCACGTTCATGACGTGTAACGCCACTCAGCGCGGGCAGTTATGGACAGTGGCGGATTTCCTTGCATGCATTCCCAACAAGTTAGTTTTATTGATCATGACTGTTACAACATGTCGACATGTTTGAATCATGCAGTTACGAAGATCTCGCCCTCACCTTCTCTTACCATACCAATAGCTCAGTCGAGTATAAGTAAAACGCACCCTCCAACGAAGGAGGAGGTTGATTTAATCCCAAAACCTCTGATAAACACTCATCTTCTAGATTCCTATAATCCTTGTAAACCAAGAATTATAGTGAAGCTCTTTCCCTTCCCGTGGTTTTTCCCAGTTAAGAGTTTTCACATAAAATTCTGTGTGTCCCTTTTTGTATTGTCTTTTTTTACGTCCATTACCCTAATAACTACTTCTATCGCTTGTGGTGAGGATCAACCATCCAATCACTTGTGACGGAAAATCACAACTACAATAAGAAAGAGTCGCATAACATAATTACTCATTCAAATTAATTTTACAAATTATTCCCTAAATGATGTTATTTACTTATTTAACACTAACTAATATTCTCTTGCATATAAACCCTTCTAATTTCCGTATTAACAATTTACACTAGAGAAAACCGAAAAAAAATTTAAAAAAAGAACTGGATTATTACAACACAAGCATAATTCGACACAACGAATTTTAAAAAGCACATAGAAAATAGAAGTATCGTATTCGATGTGTGTATCCGGCACGTCCAACAAGACACAAATCCTCGTTGGAAGTATCTGTGATTCCTAGATCATGACAAATGCCTAATAATTGAGTATATTTATATACTCTTTTTTTTGACATCTTTTTTGGCTTTAGTCTTCTTCTTTGTGGACGTCACAGACCAAAGTAACTCATTTTCATTATAGAGTGAGATATGGTAGATTTGATATTACTGACTTACTAACACCATCAATGGTACTTGTTGTTGACACTCAGATTACATCGTGTTGTTTCAGATATAGTGACATTGTTGAAGATGATAAACGTGCTTTTAAAACATATGGTAAATAATCTGTTAGGAACATGGAGCTATGTGTTATAAGTTAATAGTCATATGGTGTTTATATAGTAAATACATTTTTTGTCATGTTAATCTTGAAGTGCTGCTGCATGTTTTTTTGACTTAGGAATTCTCAGATACTAATACATTAAGTTTTGGAGTTATCCAAAATAAGAAGCAAAAGAAACTTTTGGAATAAAATTGTTCAAGAAATTGATTCAGTTGACTAGACTATAATACTCAGTACCTGCAATGGAATATAAATTATAATTGGTTTCTTGATGCGTATTATATAGATATCATTGAGTTTCTTATGCCCGTGAAGAACTTATAGCCTGAAATGGCATCAATATCCATAGTCTAAATGTTGTTTCCTATCATTAAGTTTTTGTTTGCAATATATAGGAGAAGAATAATGTGTCTATTACTTCTTTGACAGAATATATGATAGGTGCATGTGCTTAAATGCTTCTACATTTCTGGGAATTGAACAGTTGCCACATTTTCCACAATTGCAAAAATGGCTTGGTTTGGCAGCTCTTGGTGCTGTTGAACTGGGCCATATTGTTGATCCTCCTGTAATTCGTACAGCGACTTCTATTGTTCCTCTTGGTTGGAGTGGTATTCCTGCTGATAAGAATTCCGAACCGCTTAAAGTTGATATTTTTGGTCATGGGCTACATCTGTGCACACTTGTTCAGGCCCAAGTAAATGGAAATTGGTATTTATACTCTCGTTTATCAGACTCCCTTGCATTTTCATGATTGATCGAAGATGTTGCATTCAGATAATTATGGAAACATGCATGCGGTGACATATAATTTGTATATAGATTACAAACGTAAACCGAGCATGAGTTGGACGGGGCAAACTTTAGTTCATTGTCACGTGTGTTCTACATCGGGCCTTACCAAAATCTTCATGTTCTGCTCTATTTATGCAATGAGATGAAATTGACCATCCCTTTTTGTAGAGAACTAGAAAAGTGCACGTGCTAGGGGCACGCAAAGTGTTTTAAATTAGAATTATTTTTAATTTATGAATATATATTTTATAATTTATTCTAATAATTTATATCAACAACATAATATCGATCTATTAAACAAAACTAACAATAGTAGAATTTGTAGCTGTTTCCATTAAAATATTAGAGTTTAAATAAAAAAATATTTAGGGAAATATTTCAATTAAAAAAGAGGAAAGAATCAGAACATAAATGTCGTGATAAATTCGAAAATAAAAATTAAAATAGAAAAATTAAAATGTGAGGAAAATGAAATCTCAAAAAGAAGAAGAAGAAAGAAATCAGAAAACAAAAGACTAAGGATAAAAAAGTAAACGAAACAAATCTAAAAAAGTAAAGAAAGAATTAAAAGGAATGGTATCAAAAAGAGAGAAAATTTTAAAAGAAAGGAGGAAAAGGAAAGAACCATAAAAATATAAAATAAAAGAAATCAAGAAATATATGAAAGAATAATAAAAAAAGAAAGAATCATCAAAATGAAAAAAATTTGAGAACAGAAGAGAAAGAATGGGAAAGATATAAACATTATAAAAATAAGAAAAGTGTTTATTATAAGTGGAATAAAATTGTACCAAAAAATAGAAGAGAAGAAATAAAAATAATGAAATAATTAAGATAATACAAACTCAATTTTGAAGAAAAAGAAAAATGATAATGAAGTATAAAGAAAGGATGAAACCAAGACGAATCGAAAATCATAATAGAACAAAATTACGAAACAAGAAAAATTGATGGAAAAAACTAAAAAATGTTGAGAAAAGAATCTCAAAAGTAAAGAAAAAAATAGAAAATAGAAATAAAAATAAATTAAAAAGCAAGTAAAATAGAGAAAATGAAAACAAAATACTTGAGAGAAATAAGAAAACAGTAAACTTGAATCATAAAACTAAAAGAAGATATTGGTAAGGAAAAAAATTGAACAAAGGAGAAAAATATCTATTGGGAAAAGAAAAGAAGGATAGAGAAAAAATAAAAGAAAAATATTATTAGATCATTGTTCTACTTGAGGTATTATTATGCATTCTTTTTATTTTTCTTTGTAGATAATTGAGACAAGATATAAACAACACTATAAAATTTTTCATATAGCGATAATATAGAATACATGAAAATTATAACTAGTTGCAGTGGAGATTTTCCTATGCGTTTGATCGAACGATCGATCTCACACCACAAGCAGAAAAGAGAGATCTGACTAGAATGATACAGAATGTAAAAATTCAATTAACAAACAGACGTAGACAAATATTTTTATGTGGAAATCCAAATCAGGAAAAACCACGTGGAGGGGTGAGAGAATTCACTATCTTTTGAGTGTTACAGTGAAACTCAGTGAAGAATTCTTATGTTTACAATTTTCAGATCTAGATTGGTCCGGGCCTCTCTAGTTTGGTTTGGTCCTCTTTCCTCCAAAGATTTCTAGGCGTTTGAATACCCTAAAGAAACGTAACCGATGGCACAGAATCTTGGGATCCTCATATCTGCATGATTTTTTTTGTCGGGATCCTTCTATGACTGCTCAGATTCCCGTGTGCTTGATTGTTGAGATAAGCATGCTAAGGTATCCGCTACTATCCATAACTGTTCCCACTGAAATAGGGCGCGTTAGAACGTAGGGATATTACAACGAGAAGGTATGAGGTCCTTTCCTCAGGGTTGAGTGTGAACTCGGGGCGAGACCCGAAGTCTCTTCTCGGGGCTAAGTATGATGTCGTGGTAAGGCCCAAGGTCTCTCTCTCCACGGGGTTGAATGTGACACTCGATATGTCGAGCTTGGTCTCCACTTGTGACAATCTTGGTGCGAGCTTGGTCTCCACTTGTGGCAGTCTTGGTGCGGCGGGACACGTGGCTCGATCATGAAGAATAACTAGAATTGATCACTACAGATGCCCTCGTCTTTGCGGTTGTTGGAGTTGTGGGAGAGGAATCGGAAGAGCGAAGTTGGTAGGAATTTCATTAATTGCTCTAAACTTTTCTGAGATTTTCGTAGGAAAAAATTTGACTTAATTGTTGTGGATCTTTGAATTTTGACTTGGGGATGACGTGGATGGATGACATTTGGCTTGCGTGGCGACGTTGTGCTTCAGGAGGTGCTTATAGAGGGGGTGAGTAACTTGCAACCCGCTGATAAATGCGAGGGCAGCTACTTCCTCCCCACAGTTGGAGACTCTGGTTAGTTGTTCTGGAAGAAATTGATGTATGACTTGAGGCTGTCTTTTTGCCTCATTCTGACAGAGAGAAGGTGGTGGCTGTTCTTCTTGGCTCTTGGCGGGAGGCGTGCTGGGTGAGGAACGCCTCAGTCACCTCATTGAAATTAAGGAGGGGGCGTGGTGGCAGCGAGTAAAACTAGTCTGAGATCACACATTTCAGGCTGACAGAAAAGGTGAGGCACATGGCTGAATCATCGGGGGAGTAGATCACCATCTTGTTTCTGAAGTGGCAGATGTGCTGCACCGGATCACTCACTTTGGAGTAGTAGTGATTGTCGGTGTGGAGAATTTTTTCAGGAATTCGTACTCTTGGATCTCTTTGGAGAGAGGAGTCTCCTCGATCTTGGTAGATGGAGTCGGGTGATCTAGTAGCTTGGCCTCTTTGATATGCTTCTGGATTAGTTCGTCGAGAGTGCGGAGGTCGGAAGACCTGTTGTTATCAGGGTCGCCCTCAACTTGCACTCGGTTGTTCTGGAGGGACGCGACTTGGGCAGGAGTTAGTTGAGTAGCCTCAATTTCTCCTGCTCCTGGAGGATGTTCTCGCGGTCGAGAGCCATCTACTCCCGTTCGCGATCTGATTGTGCATGTTCCTTCATTTGCTCTCTCATCTCGTAGAGCGTCTGAAGGAGATAGTCTTCGCGCTGCTGTGAAGACTGGATGCTGGCATCTCATTCCTGTCGCGGTGGGGAGTTTGTGTCCTCGGTGATGCGTGGCTAATCGTCGGTTGGTGGAGGAACTGTGCCCCCGGCGGCTTCAATTGCCTTGCCTTTGGACGTTGCGCCTTTGATGACTTGTCTTCTTGGGGCCATCGTTGACGTAGAAGAGATTTTTTGGAGGGTAGGTTTGGCAGGAGAGAAATTTGAGCGTTGGACTCAGCTCTCAACGAAAGTACCAATTTATGGTGGAGATTTTTTTAATGTTCTTGATCGAATGGTCAATCTCACACCACAAGCAGAAAAGGGGTCTGACTAGAATTCTGCAGAAGGTAAAAAATTCAATCAGCAGGCAGACGTAGACCGAGATTTTTATGTGAAAACTCAAATCGGGAAAAATCACGGGGAGGGGAGAAAGAATTCACTATCTTTTGAGGGTTATAGTGAAATTCAGTGAAGAGTTCTTCTGTTTACAATTTTCAGATTTAGATTGGTCCGGTCCTCTCTATTCTGATTTGGTCCTCTTTCCTCCAGAGGTTTCTAGGAGTATAAATACCTTGAAAAAACGTAACCAATGGCGCTGATATTGGGATCATATCTGCATGATTTTCTTATTGGGATCCTTTTATAACTGCTTAGATTGTTGTGCTTGATTGTTGTGATTAGCACGCCGAGGCATCCGTCACTATTCATAACTGCTCCCATTGTACTAGAAACGCGTTTAAAACGTAGCGATATTACAACGGAAGGTATGAGGTCCTTTTCCTCGGGATTGAGTGTGAACTCAGGGCGAAACCCGAAGTTCTCTTCTGGGGCCTAAGTTGATGTCGGGATAAGGCCTGAGGTCTCTCTCTCCTCGGGATTGAATGCGACACTTGATATGGCGAGTTTGGTCTCCACTTGTGATAATCTGGGTGTGACGGGACACGTGATTCGATCCTGAGGAATAGCCAGAATTGACCACTACACCAGCGAAATATCATCATATATCCACGAGACATTATTCCAAAGCAAATCTAACTTGAGATATTTTTCTCACCTCTAAAATCTTTCTTCTCTACATTCAAGTATTAATTAGATAGCCTTCAAACCATCAGTAGATTGTAAACCAACATTAAATAATAAAAGTATAAACTCAAGGAAAAGACAAAACAATGAAAGGTAACACCCATAAAAATAAAAATAAATTAAAAAGCAAATAAAATAGAATAAAAATGAAAACAAAATGCTTGAGAAAAAAAAGAAAATAGTAAACTTGAATCATAAAACTAAAAGAAGAAATTTGGTAAGTAAAAATTGAAAAAGGAGAAAAATATCTAATGGGAAAAGAAAAGAAGGATGAGAAAAAAATAAAAGAAAAATATTCTCAGAGCACTGTTCCACTTGGTGTAGTTTTTTGTATTATTTTTATCTTTTCTTTGTGGATAATTGAGCCAAGATATAAACTAACACTATAAAAATTTTCATATATCAATAATAAAGAATATGTGAAAATTATAAACAGCAAAAAATCATCATATATCCATGAGACATATTATTCCAAAACAAAACCAACTTGAGATATTTTTCTCACTTCTAAGTTCCTTCTTCTCTACATTAGAGTATTAATTAGATATGAGCCATCAAACCTTTGGTAGATTGTAAACCAACATTAAATAATAAAAGTATAAACTCAATGAATCGACAAAACAATGAAAGGTAAGACCCATAAATTAAGTAGAAGAAAGAGTCCTTATTTTATACGAGAGATTCTGAGTACATAATATAGTCAAAAACATTGTAATATTTGGTCGACGTCGGATATACCGACTTTTCGCACCTTCACTTTAGAGAAAAAAGGAATTAATAAGTAGAATAGAAACAAAAAAGTAAGAAAATAATATAAAAGAAAATATCGTTAAAAGAAATAAGAACAAAATATATAAATTAAGGAACAAAGAATGTCACAAAAAAGAAAAATAAAAATATAGAAAAAACAGAATGAGCGAAACAAAGAGAAGAAAATAAAAAAAAAGAGCACATAAAAGAACTGAAAAAAGAGAAGCACAAAGTTAATTAGAGAAAAATAATTATGGTTATATTAGGAAAAAATAATTAGGGAGGAGTAATTTTCTTAACTTGAGAGTTTCAATTCGCTTTTTCATTGTAGAAAAAGAAATTAAAAGAATAAAAACAAAAATAAAGAAAGAATTAAAAAGAAAATATTCATTACAAGGCAAAAGAACAAAATTTTATAAATAAGGAACAAGGAATTTTATAAAAACAAAATATAAAATATAAAAAAAAGATTGAGTAAAAAAGAAGAGAAAAAAATCTTTAAAAAAGTGGATAAAAGAATTTAGTAAAAAATTGAACTAAATCAATTAAAAAATTGATCTGATTATATTAGGAGCACTCCAACTGTGAAATCATGTTACCACTTTTCAAGAATAAATATTACTAATAGATTGTTTTAAGTGGATTAATACCTTGGCATTAATTAATATGGCTTATTATATTTATGTCTTTCGCTTTAAGATGATGAGAAACTGATTGAAAAAATTAATAGCAATTTGCTTACTATGTAATACTACATCACACATCAATATAATTAAATTAACAAGACTATCACACAATTTAAGATTATGAAAGCTTAAGCAAACACGGACTACAAAACTAATGTTTAAGTTACAAACAAAAACATTTGAGGCATAAAAATATAATTTTTAGTCGAAATTGACGTACCTCAGGCTCTAGGTGATGAGGCAAAGCCTCTATTACTTTGTCCAGCACAACTTTGTCAAACCTCAAAGTATAACTGCAAGCCAAAATTCACAATAATCGATCAATCAAAATTTCAAAGTGCACTGTAAAGATAATAGCATTGTAAAATTAAAACATCATATATAACCGTAAGATCAAAATTCAAAATAATCGATCAACCAAAACTTCAAACAATCATGAATAGTATATTTACACTACAACTTCCAGTTTCCACTCCAGAACCCCATATTTTTTGCGACTGAATATAGTAAAATAAATCACGAAGTTTTGCAAAGTACTGAAAAATCGTAATAATGATCCGAATCTACAATTGGGACACATATATAAGTATAGATTCTAGATTAGATGAGGGTTACTGAGGGGGGGAGAGGCATTGGCGAGAGAGAGTCGGAAAGAAGGGAATTTTGCAGAGCGAGATGAGAGAGTCAGGTTGGGTTGGTGTTTTTTAGAGTCATTTTTTATTTTTTTAATTATATATGATATGAAAAAATGTGTATAGAGATTTTATATAAATAAGAATATAAATAAGAATATAAATAAGAAAAAAATACCTACATAGATTTTATATAAATAATTTATTTTATAGACTTTCTATTTTATATAAAGAGGGAGAGTTTCTATTTTATTTAAATAAGTTACTTTATATAAAATAAGTAATTATAAAAATTATAAAAAATAGGTAATAGGGCAAAATAAAGGGGGGACAAAATTGTGCATGTGCTTTAAACTATTTGCTTTTAAGAGTAGTTGAATATGTATTAAAACTAAGGTACAAGTTGTGATTGGTGCATGAAAAGAAGAAATGCTATGAAACTGAAAACACATTTTATTTTTAGCACTTCATATGTCTCAAATATTAGTTATGCAACTACTGCAATTTTGTATATGTTTTGAAAATGTTCATTTACTACTATCTCATATATTTTTAATTTATTGTCATTGCATCTTTTCACAAGTTAACTGCAAGTTTTAACATTTATTGAAAAAAAATTCCTCTTGGGTTCTGCTGTTTCTGATGTTATTATTCCAGTCATGAATATTTCTAACCTTGTAGCCTCCTTGCATTTTATCTATATTTCAGATCAAACGTCTTATGAAGTCATGTGATCTTGATAACCTAGTGTCAATCTCACATTTAAAATGATATTGATACTCAAGTTAATTGTACAAAGTGACTGAGATTTTGACTCTTTGAGTCTTACTATTTGTGATACTCTGCACTCCCTAAGCTTAACAGTTTTCCCTGCTTGTAGATGATAGGACATGTTATCCAACATATGTTCAGTAGCTGATTAGTTTTGAATTTTGATGCTGGATAAGTTCCCACTTCGTCTCAGTTTAATTAGTTCATATGATATATTCCTAAATACTGTCTGATTTATAGCTATGTTACGCCTAACATCCCTACAACATGCAGTTTGTGCCTCTTTTCCCCCACATAATAGACTCTAATTGGCAATGCTAGCTCAACTTCATGTCAATGCTATCTAAAGTTGATTGGGTCCTGTCCATTGTCACCCACACACACACACACACACACACACACACCATATCCCCAAGCAAAGTACATACTCCATTCTCCTCCTTTTTGCATTGTGATTTTTATGTGAGATCTTTACTTCTCCATTCCAGGTGTGCAACAGTTGTAGAATCATTACCCTCTGTTCCTCCACAAACACCAAACCATTATGCACAACCTGATTTACAAAAGATGCGTATATTAATTGGTCCTCCACTAAAACAGCCTCCAAAATATCCTGATTTAGGAGAATCTCTACATCCCATTTTTTCTTCTGAAGAAACAGAATGTGTGGGCTCTAATCTGGACTGCAACATTGCATCTCTTGATGAAGGAAAGAGATTATGCCCTGAAGGTCTGAATGGTTTTGTCATATACTGCACCAGTGATTTTATCACCGTCTCGAAGAAGGTTCATGTCAGAACACGTAGGGTTCGTCTACTTGGCTTTGAGGTAATTTTTGTGCATTAATTAGATCCTTGTTTTCTAGTGCATGAAGGGTCAACATGATGTAAAAATCTGAATCATGACAGGGTGCTGGGAAAACTTCTCTATTTAAAGCAGTACTGGAACAGGGTAGACAAAGAAACCGAGTCAAATTTGAGAGCATACATCCGGAGGTGGACACACAAGGGGTAGTCGGTGGAGTTTGCTATCTAGACTCAGCTGGAGTAAATTTGCAGGTGCTTTTTTCTGCTTAAATTTTCACATTATTCTCCATTATTGGTTGCTTAGTTTCTGTAATATTTGTTCTGGACCCTTTTCTCTTATGATATAGTTTAAAAATATAAACGTGTTTTGAAAGCCATCTATTTAAATAATAGAATAAATTAGGACATCTCTTGCAAGCAAGAGTCTTCTTAATTTTTCTCTGAGATCTTCACTTTGTTGAGCTTGTAAGCTAGACGTTTGGCTGAACTTTCAACTGATATGAAATAAGAATGTGAAATGTTTCTTTAACTGCTATACTTATTTTTATAAGGGTTAATTGCAGTTGAGCCCTTTGTACTGCCAGGGATTTGGCACTCAACTCCCCAACCCAATATGCCCCAGCTTTATTAGCATTAATTAATTTTAATTTTCACCACTAAAAAGGGGCCACCAAAGTTGCTATCTTGTATCGCTTTTAAGAAGGGCCCCCAACTATTTTTGGCGAGACTTGAAATCAGTGTTTTAAAAAGCCCGTTATGTAACCCGTTATAACTCGTTATATAACGTAACGTCGACCAATTATCATGTAACAGGTCTAAAAAACGTAATGTTTGATAACTATGGTTATTTTGCCCATAACTTACGTTACGTTATTAACGTAACACACTGTAACTTACATTATGGTGCAAGTCGACTGTTTATAAATCCCCCTATTCTCTTGGTCTATGGCAAAAAAAATCTCCACAAATTCGCTCGCTCGTCGTCCTCTCTGCAACCTTGTCGTCGTCTCCTCGTTCGACGTCGAGAAGAAAAAAGAAGACATACCTCTCTCTGGTTGACAACAAAAGGCGAACTACCTCTGGTGGTTCTCTGTCGTGTTGGTTCTCTCCGGCGTCATCTCCAAGCGGTGGTTCTCCATCTCCAAGCACATGTAAGCTCTCTCTCCAGTCTCCCTCCCGGATCTCTCCCTCCTGATCTCTCTGCTTTCTCGATCTCTCTCTGCTTTCTCTCCTGAGGGGGAGATAGCAGAGAGAGATAGAGAGAGCCGAGAGAGATCGGGAGGGGGGAGAGAGAGTAGAGGGAGTGATGAGGGAAGAGCAGAGAGATCAGAGGTAAAATATCGGAGAGAGTGAAGGACATTGGGGGATAATTAAATAGCATATTATAAATTGAATTATGAATTATAATGAATAGAGTGACTAAGAAATCATGAATTATGATTGAATTATGAATCTTTGTGTAGATTGAATAGCATGATAAAAATTATGAATTATAATGAAATATGCGGATCATATTGTTTATGTAGATGGAATTATGAATTATGACTTGTGAATGTGAAAATTTATGAATATCATGATAAAAAATAATGAATAGCATGATAAAAATTATGAATTATAATGAAATATATGGATCATGTTGTGTTTATGTAAATGAAATTATGAATTATAACATGTGAATGTGAAAAATTATTGTGATACTTGCTAAAAATTGTTGTGAGACTTGCTAAATGTGTTATATATTGTTTTGATATATTTTTTAATTTTTTAAAATTATTTTTCTATTTATAATTTTTAATATAGTATATATATTTATTTTTATTAAATAAATATTAAATCGCGTAACCTACGTTATGTGTTACGTTATAACATATGTTAACATAACAGAAGAAAAATGTTATCATTACGTTATTGTTATTTTGAACATTGATTGAGATTTATTAATCCTGATAACACTTGGAGACATTTTTTGTTTCGAAATATAGGTTGTAGCCTGGTGCAAACGGGGTTAAACCCCAGATCTCTGCCTACTGCAAAGAGATTTTATCATTGTGAGTACATGCACTAAGAGACATTTTGGGGGGTCATGTGACCTTGGACTGAAAAGTTAATGAATGTGTGACACAATTGATAGTTAAGGGCAATATTTAAGAAAGCGGTAGGCGTCAGACCTAGGGCCTAGGCAGGGAGTAGGCGCTTAGATATTTTCCTTATTTTTTAATTTTAAAAATTTATTTAGCTGTATTGCATATCCAAAAATATTAAGAAATTATAAAGTACAAAATTTCATGCCTTAATTTCATATAACTCACAATATTTTTTTAGTTAAAATTAGTTTCATGTCCAATTTATGAGGTTGTACAAGTATCAACTCATACTTTATTATTTGCAGTACTATTTGGTCATATATGGCTACTTAATATATATATATATATTTTTGCTTGCGGTGGATGTTGTAAGAGTTGCAGTGCTAGTGAATCACAACATCCTCTAGTGAACCACAACATCCTCTTCTTCTTACTGATGCAACAATAAGAGCTTTAGCACTGCTACAATAAGAAGATAAAAGGAGAGAATTTAGAGAAGAGAAGAAATGAGTAGCAACACCCAACAATAGTGATAGCATAAGCACCATCAAAAGAAGTGGAGCCAAATAGTTTTGAGAAGAGGAAAAGAGGAAGTTGAAGAAAGAAGAGGACAAGAGCAGTAAAAGAAGATAAGAAAAGGAGGATAAAGAAACGGCAGCACAACAATCGAAAGATGAAAAAGAATAGTAGAAGCAGAAGAAGATAATTCGTAAAATTGAAAATATGTAAAATTATAAAATTATAAAAGTTTAAATTTCTACTTCTATTGGCAGGTTGGAAGTCTTCGACGATGTCCTATCATTGATCTCCAATATCAAAGGAGTCAGAGTAGTTGGTGATTGCTAGCTAGGCGGACATTACCTCTCTGATTAGGCCCGACCCTGGTTCCGAAATCGGCGGTTCCGGTTCCGGTTTCGGCCATGGTTCACAGTCGCGGTCTCGGCCGCCGACTCGGCGGGCACTGAGACGGACCGGTCTCGGCGACTCGGATCGGTATCGGACGATACACGCAAAACGCTACATAGAAAGCTCAAAAAATTCTGAAAAAATTACGACAAATCTTAAAAAATGTAGACATTCACATTCATATATCACGTGTCCAAAATATATCACCTAGTGTACTAAATATAAAGCGAAAGCATAAATACACGCATCGTCAGTATAAGCATATCAAAATACATGCACAATATAGTAAATTGCACAAAATATATTCATAAATACATGCTAATGTAGTTATTTCCACATTGAATTGCAATGAGGCACAAAATCATCATAATGTCGAGTCGACCGAGTGAACTCCGATTCTCTGCCGAGTCCGTCTCCTCTGAGTTGAGTCGACCGACTCGTGACTTGACTCGTCTCGGAGCGGGCTGAGACGAATACGACTCGTCTACGACTCGCCGAGTCTTTGAACCATGATTTCGGCGGTTCCCGATTTCAGAGTCGGAGGAACCAAAATCGGACCGAGGCTGTCCGATTCTGATTTTAGAGCTGACCGTTTTTCGGTTCCTGTTTGTTTTTTTTCTTAAATACTAAATGCACTAGAGTCGGGTTCGAACCTGCAAGAACAATTTTTTAATAATTAAGCTAGGCGCCTGGCCATGGCCTCAGCCTGGCGAGGCCAAGGTCCAAAAGCCAGGACCCCAAAAAAGGAAAAAACCAGTTCAGAATCGGACCCGACGGTTTCGGTTCTGAACATCACAAACCGGAACCGGACCAGCGGGGCCCCGTTTCCAGTTCGATTCGGAACCGGGTTAAACCGGTTCTGGTTTCGATTTTTTCTGACCCGTTATGTACTAAAAAACTAGTGAATATAATCATATATTTGAGTAACCCAATTAGTTTCAAGTTGATTTTTTTCTATTCAAAACTTTGACATTAAGCATACAAGCATACAATTATTTGTGAAACTATCATGTAGAAATTGCAATAAGTATAAAAGCAAGATTGAACACTAAAGAACTAATAAATTAAAGAAGGGTACGTACCTGATTACCAAACTCTGAATCAAAATGATGCGGATATCAAGCCACGTGTATGGCATGTGTATCACTGGTGGAGAAGGCGTCTTGTTCCAGTTTTTCAGTAGTAATAGAACGCTATGTAATTTTAGTTTTTTTTATTTTGAGTATTTTTTGTTTGGAGTTGTATTTTTATTAGGAGTTTAGTTTCTTTATTTTGGAAGTCTAATTTTATTTTTATTAGGAGTTTTAGTTTGAGTTGAACAAGCCTATAAAAGGCCTCTTGTATTAATCAATGAAAGCAATAGATTATTCTGAAAGTTTTTTCCTTAATTTTTTTTTATGAATTGTGATCTTTCCTAAATCTCTCTTTTTGTGTGTGTAGTCCTAGAGAAATTTTAGATTAGTGTGTGAAGCTCTAACTAGCCTATCACATTCCCTACCTCTCTCCTCTTTCCTTATTCAAAATTCTCTTAAAAAAAACTAGAAAAAGAAAATAAAAAAAACCTTTTCTTTTCTCTTCTCTTTTATTTTTCTCTCCCTTCTCTATGTGACAAAGAAATTCAAAAAAGTTGCTACAGTACCGGACCCCCCTGACTGCTACAGTGTACCCGTGTGCTACAGTAACCTGACCTGCATGCTGCAGTAACGGGTCCAATACAAAACGGACCCGTTAGAGAAAATTACAATAGTGATTGCCTAATCTCATGCGCTAGGGTTTCTGGGCTTGATTGATCTCCCCTCTTGTTGGGGGTTTTACTATTTATACAGGTAGGTGTCTGTTGGATAAGGTTACAGAGTCCTGTTCTATCTGAACATCTATCCTATCTCAACTAATACAAAACAGACCCGTTAGAGAAATTACAATAGTGATTGCCTAATCTCATGCGCTAGGGTTTCTGGGCTTGATTGATCTCCCCTCTTGTTGGGGGTTCTATTATTTATACAGGTAGGTGTCTGTTGGATAAGGTTACATTGTCCTGTTCTATCTGAACATCTATCCTATCTCAATTGCTTATCTTGGAGACGGTTGGAGCCAAATATTCTTATTTGAATTGGTAGAGCATGTATTTGTTTTTATCCAGTAGAGTCTATCCAGCTGCCAATGTAGTTGATCCGTTCCCGAGCTATAACCGTCAGATTCAAATGAAGATTTGGCTTGAGATAGAGATACTTGTAACCAACTCTATCTCTATCCTTTGGCTGCTTGAATTATCAGAGTTTAGATGAGATTAGAACTCTTCTTCAGAGATTCTAGATAAAACCACGTGTCATGCGATCGTCTAAAGGCTGATGGACACGTATCGTTATCTCAAAGGGGTCGAAAACTGTCCACTACAGATGCCCCATCTGATTCCCTCTTGGCAGGAGGTCGGGAACTTACCCTGGGGAGTTATGTGCTCCCGGAGACTCCGAGAGAAAAGGAGGGAGCGACCCCTTGAGCTTGGACTCGGGCTGTCAGTGTTGCTTCACTTTGTCTTTTTGTAGCGTGTCTCTACATGCTGGCAAAGTTTTAAATGCATGTCTATCCGCTACAATGTCGGCCAGGTAACCGTCACTTTTCGAAAGGGCATGGCGCTCAAGGTTGGTGCTGCGAATCGAGTGATACGATCCGTCGTGACACGTGTAGGCTTCTAATCGAGTGGCTCCCCGAGTTTTGAGGGTTTAAAAAGCATCTCTCTTCCAAATCCTGGACATTATCCCCAAATTCTTGAGTTCTTCAACCTCTCGTCTTTTTCGTCTTGTGATCTTCCTCTCACCAGATCTTCTTCACTCATCCTTCTTCAGAGATGACGAATGGAGGCAAGTTTGGCGCTGTCAGCGGCACAAGTAAAACCCGTGGTGGATGAGAAATGGAAGAGATCCCAGTTCTGCATCAGGGTTGGCATGAATTTTGATCCAAAGGCCACGAAGCTCCACATCCAGGAGAGGTTGAATACCTGGTGAAATATGGTGTCCGCCTCTCCCCTGGGATCAAGGTAGAATTCTGCATATAGGGCACTGAGTTTGTTCTGGCTCCCCCAACGGCGGTATTTACACGCATCCTCATATTCTAGCGCTGGGGCTGAAACTGCCATCGACGAAGTTCGTGCGCGGCGTTCTGACCTACTATAGGGTCGCCCCCTTGTAGTTATGGGGGTGGCTGGCGCATTGTGCTGGGTTTCGAGGCCCTCCGCCCCTTGAGTGTCTCAGAGGCATGCCAGCGTGAGATTTTCAGCGCCGCGTACACGCTGAGAAAGACTAGCCAAAAGACGCATGCTACTTCGTGCCCCAGAGTGGGTGCGGGAAGATCATCATCAACATGGTAGATAATGACCACGGTATGCGGGTTACCGTGGTCCAGGTGACTTCTCCATGGGATGCTGAGTCAGAAGATGCGGAAGCTTGAAGCTATCAACTATGACCACCGCAACTGGAGCTGGCTGCGAACAGGCCTCCCATGCCCCCAGTTGTCTTGAGGGTACCTGCTTCGAGTAAGAAATAGTCGGTTGTCGAGTCTGGAAGGCCAAGGGTCCTGGGCGAGTGGTCCCTACTAAGAGGAAGAGGGCCCCAACGCAGTCCTTACAACCTCAACTTTTCGAAGAGGTAGATTTTGAATATACTTGTTTTCTTTTTGCAGAAGAGGAGCAGGATTGGCTTCGATGAATCCGACGAAGAGATGCTGGATTTGTTGGCGGTCACGCCTGCTTGCCCTATCGCAGTCACTGGGCAATCCCCCGTGACTTAAGATGCTCAGGTCGGACCCTTCGAGCTCATTGACTCTGGAGCTCAGGGAGATTCGTCAGTCGTCGAGGCTCCCGAGGAGGGTGTGGATGCACTCCTCGGGCAGGTGGACAGAGAGACAGAGATGTCGGAGGAGCACCCCCTACAATCGAAGTCCTCTCCGAAGAAGAGGCTGTGACGGTGGCGTCTCCATCAACGCTAGTTGAAACTGGGCCTGATCCCTTACCTAGCCTCGAGGGGGCGGGAGCTGCTGAAGCTCCGCTTGCAGAGGACGGTGCAAGGGTTACTAACCCTGTTGGTCCCTCGGGGGCCTGCCACTCGGTCTCGGTGCTGACCTAGGGCGGCCCGCCGTGAGTCCCTTGTTTGGATTATATCTTTGGATGGGAGATGAAGGGTGACCCTAGGATATGGAGATTTTCTTGGAGGGTTGGAGGAACTCAAGGCCCTGCCCTTGAAGGACCAGAGGCGGCACTTGAAGAACGAGGTCTTCAGGGTAAGCATAACAATGCCTTTATCTGGATATGTATTTTATTTGTCATCTAACTCCTGTTTTAATCTCAGAGCGACGTGCTTACCTCTTAGTTGCTGGACGTTCATTAGGATGCCCTGAAGGAGAAGGACGGCACAATTGTTGTGCTACTTCGGAGGGTGGGGGAGCTCAGTGCCGCAGGGGAGGCGGCGACTTCCAAAATCGCCTGGATCTAGGCGGATTTGGACCATGAAGCTGCAGTCCAGCAAGATCAGGGGGGCTAGAGCGGCTTTGGGGAGAGTCGAGGGAGGAGACCTTGTTGACTCAATTGTCGGAGGCTCAGGGAGAGGTGGAATAGAAAGGCTCGAAGTTGCAGAAGAGGGACTCCGAGTTGCAGGAGGTAATGCGGAGTTGCGTTGCAAGGGCTCCAAGCTGCAGTCGATTCAGCGGGAACTAGAGGAGGTGCGCAGCGTGCTGAGGTGGCAGAAGCCACGTTGAAGTCGGAGATGGTTGTCTTCAAGGAAGGGAAGAAGTGCCTTGAGGATACCTGAATTAGACGCTGATTGCTAAGGAAGCGACGGAGGCGCGTGTTCAGGTAGTGACAGACCAGTGCCAGTAGGAGATGAAGGTCTTCAAGTTCAAGAAGTATAAGGATGGATACGGGGATAGGAAGCGAGGCGTAGCCCCGAGATATCCACTTGAAATTGAGGCCTTTTTCGAAAGGTAAGGCCCGAGACACCTTCAGCGTGCGGTGCCTCCGCCATGGAGGCGGATGCCTGTCCGAGCGCTCCATCCACCACTGTTGTTCTCCCGACGACCGGTCTCCCCTCGGATACTTCAACTGTCAGGATCTCGACTCGTACCATTGAAGGCGTGGATCTTTTAACTCTGCTCTCTGAGGCCTCTCAGAAAGGTAAAGTGAGTGTTTGAGAGTTTTTTCTTTTGTATGAATCAATGTAATCTTTTTTTGAATAAATAAATGAAAATTTAGCTCTTCTTTTTGAACTTTCCTTGCTTTTGATTGTCTCAAGGCCGACTGTCTCATGGCCGCTGTGGGCGCCGGCTCGGTGACCCCTTTGGGTCCTGCCTCTGGTTTGGCATGAATGTCTCGTGTGTGCTTGGGCTCTGTAGTGGCTGGCTCCTCGGTGTGAAGTTCCTCGAGGAACCGGGAGGCCTGAGGGTTCTGACCCCGAGGACGATGACGAGGGGTGGAGCTGAATCTTGACGATCAACTTGGAGCTTTGCTTGTTTTCTTGAATACTTGTCGGATGAGGGTTGCGAAGAGTCTGTATCGGATGTTGCACGGGCTTCCTCGCTGCATAGAGCTCGGGCTACTCGGCTTTCTTATCTTCCAACTAGACAGCGAGCTAATTTCTCAAATGTGATGGTGAGCGATATTGAAAAAAGGGTGCGCGAGGTATTCTTGAAATCGCGTGATATGCTGGGGGTGATGGAAGGATTGAGGTAGGATAAGGCGACTCTGGAAGTAAAGCTCCTAGGGCGGCTTGAGGAGCTGAAGAAAGCGTTGGATGATATATCTGAGCTGCAGGAGAGGGTCGCCTCAGACGAGTCGGAGATTGCTTGGCTTCGGGCCCAGATCGATCGGGGATGCGCCGAGAGATTGGAGCTGAGGCACAAGGTCTGGTGTTTGGAGAAAGATCTGGAGCGTCATGAGGGCGACATTGAAGAGCTGAGGGCTGATGTTGAGCGCCAATGTGATCATTATAACGAACTCTGGAGAGCTCACGACAATCTACTTATGGAGGCACAAGTGTTGCGCTCTCAAGTCTCGATCTTGAACTCTGGCGGTCGAGCAAAGGGCACGAGCGGTTGGCTCGGGGGCACGAGTGGTCGGACCGAAGGAGCGAGCGGTTAGGCTGGAGGTGTGAGCCGTCAGCCCGAGGGGCCGAGTGATCGGATTGGGAGCACCAGCTGCTGGTCTGGGAGGTCTCAGGGGTGGTCGGAGAGCCAGGGTAGCGGGCGTAGGTGGAGTTAGCCGAGTCCATTTTATTTCCCCTTTTTTGTAACAAGAATTGTCATAATAATCAATCACTCTTTTATCATCAATAAAAAGTGATTATTTTTTAGACTGTATTGTCTCTTGTTTTTGTTGTGTTTGTACGGGTGCTATGGCGCGAGCCCTGCTTGGTTATATGTTGTTTGGCAGTTTGTGGAGGCATGACGTTTGTTGTCGGGGTTGTCAGATGTTTAGGCAGCCGTCTGGGTGGGGGGCTCCTAGGTTAGTCGGTGGATTCTCAGTAGTTGGAACTTGGAAGAACTAGGTATAAGTTGTCTTTAAGTTTCCATAAGGGTAGGACTGGTATAGGGTCTTTAACTTGCTCAGGTAGCCGTCAAGGTGAAGACCCGATATAGGCTGAGCTCCGAGCAGTCACTGTGGGCGAATCTTCATCTTTCAGGAGATTCCCCTAGGGGTAGCTCTCAGGGTAATACCCGATATAGGCTGTTGACTCGCTCGAGTAGCCATCAGGGCGAAGGCTCGATATAGGCTGAGCCCGAGCAGTTATTGCAGGCGAGTCCCTATCTTTCAGGGGACTCCCCGAGGAGGTAGTCGTCAGGGTAAGACCTGATGTAGGCTGGTAGCCGTCAGGGTAGGACCCGATATAGGCTATTGAATCACTCGAGTAGCCATCAGGACAAAGCAGTCATTGTGGGGCGAGCCTTCGTCTTTCAAGAGACTCCCCAAGGGGTAGCCGTCAGGGTAGAAACCGATATAGGCTGTTTCCAGAGCAGTCGTCCGGGTAGGATCCGATATAGGTTGTTGAAGTCTTTATCGTACCCAGAGAAGGTATTGAAATTTTACAAGAACATTTAGAGAACTTGCACAATAATCTTTTCATTGAACATTACATGATTATGCATACAATTGTCTTAAGTGAAAAGAGCTCCATTGCTACTTGAGGAACTTTCTGTCCGAGTTGTGCTGATGAGCAAGTGCTTTAGTCGATAGACTCGGCTGGGGTATCTCTAACTTCTGGATATTGCTCCTGGTTGAGGACAAACTCTTCGAGGTATCCACGTTAAACTAGATTTTCGAGGTGCTTTTTAAGTGCCCAGCACGCGTGCCCTCGATTGTCATGGAAAGAACAATGTCCTCTTGCGTCTAGGAGGTCTGAGTCGTGCTTGCTTGGCTTGGGGAGTCTCACTCATGGTTAATACTTGATGACGTGAAGGATCTGATCAATTAGTAACTTTAGGGGAGTGAAGACTGAGTCGTTCTTGGTTTTTTGTTGTTGTCGAGGAAGTGTTTTCCTTCCTCTTGTGTGTTTGGGGCGTGACGCCCCTAGTCCGCTTCTGTGAGGGACTGGCTTTGTGGCTTTCTGGATCCTCATGTAGTGAGGTTATTCGGGAGCACCTTTGTTTAACTTGAAACGTAAGTCGGTCGGAGCTGAGAGATATTGATGGACTTTGGAGGACTTGTTCACTTGGGCTTTCCCGGCGCTCAACTCAATGACTCGTTGAGCTTTTCAAAGGGCCTTTATCTGCGTGAGTAGCTGGTGGTTGATTTGCATTACGGCTTCTCGCTTGTGCTTGGTGGCATCGCGATGGATGGCAACCAGTTCTCGCTCGTGGTCTGCCTGAGCCAGTTGTTCACCCAGCTGTCATCGTAGGTCAGCCAATCGCTGGATAAGCTGTCACAACTCGAGTTCGCTGGAGGAGTTGACGTCGTGGTGGGTAGTGTTCTTGGACGCCATGACTGTTTGAAACCTTTTTGAGGACGTGAAAGGGTATGAGATTAGAGAATTCTGAATGTGGACTCAAAAGATCTTATTGAAAGCACCAAATGTTGTGGGTAATTCTCGAGGGAGTTATCTACACACCAAATTGTATAGATTGATGGATAAATTTTAGAGATCAAATCAGAGCAAACACAGATTTGCGTGGACACCCAAAAGGAAAAACCACGTAGAAAGAGAAAGTTTCACTATAATTCAGAGAAATTACAATGGTGACTTCCTATCTCATGCGTTAGGGTTTCTGGGCTTGATTGATCCCCCTCTCATTGGAGGGGGTCTACTATTTATACATGTGGGTGTCTATTGGATAAGGTTGCAGAGTCCTATTCTATCTGAACATCTATCCTATTTCAACTGCTTATCTTAGAGGCGGTTGGAGTCAAACATTCTTATTTGAATTTGTAGAGTACGTATTTGTCTTTATCTAATGGGGTTATTCAGCTGCCAATGTGGTTGATCCGCTCCCGAGCTGTAACTGCTGGATTCAAATAAGATATGACTGCAAGATAAAGGTACTTGTAACCGACTCTATCTCTATGCTTTGGCTACTTGAGCTGCTCAGAGTTTAGATAAGATTAAGACTCTTTCTTCAGAGATTCTAGAAATGGCCACGTGTCACGCGATCGTCCAAGGGCTGGATGGACACGTATCGTGATCTCGAATGGGTTGGAAACTGACCACTACACATACAATGGGATCTTTTGTGTACAAAAGGGATGTGAATATGTTACCAGAAAACACAAGACTCCTCGCGATCCACGATGCGGAACATACATTCTGATTGTGGAACATTAGTGACTTGGCATAATGATTTTAAAGTTTCGGAACTTTTAACAACCTTTTTAGATGCAAGTTTTCAAAAACCTTATGACAAAGGGCACGACTCTTTAGTTTTTCTTGTGATTAATGAAACTAGTGGAAAGAAGTAAAGAAAACATAAGTATTTTTTTTTTTTTTTGGAAGCGGACAGAAAAGAAGCACACAAGAAGATAGTTTATTTGATAAGAGAGAGAACTTTCTCAAATACATATATATTTAGGAGGAAAATAGCAAATAGAAAATACTTATTAAGGAGAGAACCTTAGTTAAATTTTATAATCAAACTAATACATACATGTATACAAGTAATACAACTCCTGTGTGATCCTATAAAATTCATTGCATTTTTTAGATAAATGTATTTTGTTTTGACTTAAAGCATCCAAAGAAGCCTACCCCTCATGTACCACGTTCTAGAGTGGTAATGTTTTACATACCCAGTTTTCGTTCCGCATACCGAAGCGATCCATGTTCCTGGTAACCTTTGTCATGACATCACAATAGGTCAATTATATTTCCTATACCTCAGTCTCCTCCAATTTTCCTTTTTTTCATTTCTACAAAATCTCACTGTTAGTAACCATTTCTCCAAAAATTGATCATATCTCTGAAATAATATTGATGCCCACTTTATTCAATTTAAGCTGGATTAATTAGGAGGGTAAATATCAAATAAACTTAGCTAAGGTGGCATAACACTTTCTTCATGGGAGGTTGCGTGTTTGAATCTCCTCAATGGCAAGAGGACTTTTGAATTAAGATGCATGCCCACTTTGCATTCTCATTAGACAACAGCTCGTCAAGCAGTTTCATTTTGATCTCTATGCACACCATGAGGACCAATTAGAATTATTAGGTAATATTCTCTGCATTAGGGGCCCTTCCTGGGACCTTACTTCTCTTGTTTGGAGCTTCCGTCACTTCTCTAATCTGTGAACATATTTATCTTGCTTTTTAGATTTTTGTGAAAGTGGAGTGTGTAATAATAATTATTATGTTTGCTTTTTAGATTTTTGTAATTGTGGAATGTGTAATAATTATTAGTCCTTACCAAGATTTATATCTATGATATGTGTCAAACTATAATTCTAGAGAAATATGTGAAGCCCTGATAAGAGGTCACAAAGAAAAGTAACTACTAAAATGATGAAATAAGGGCCAAAGGCTAAAATCTATAACGTGTAAGGAATTTAATTAACAAGAACAGATATCAAACAGAAACATTAAGAAAAATACTTAAATTCAAGGACTGATATACTGTCTTTTACATTCATCTTAGACTTATATAACTGTTCCAAAGTGTACAGTAGATACATGTACTCAAACTCAAGTTTTAATTGAAGATAATATAGCTTCCCACTTGGCTTGCTTAATAATATATCTTGAAGTTAAGTTTGAGCGTAGTTGTACTGTAAATCAACAACATGGCTTGTTCAGATTTACAGCACTATGGGGGGTCTCTTGCTACTATTGGTGAGGATAAAGAGACAGTTGGATATTTTTTAACAGGTAGCATAAGCTTCATCGCATGTGACAAGGCATATTGAAGGTGGCCTGATACCAGCCAATCAGCTCGATTCTCTGCTCCATCCTGCTTGTTTATGTCCATGTTTAACAAGTTTAATCAATGCTTGGTCATAACAATCTAAACTTAATAATGATTAAATTCTTTTTAAGTCAATCACTGGGAAACTAGATTGATTTTGATATTGATTTCATCTCTCAAATCATAATTACTTTACTTGCTTCTTTAAAATATAGACTTTAGATCGTATTTATTCTTATTTGTAGTAATTTTTTGAGCATGATATGAATTCAGATTGTTATAGCTTGAACATTGCTTTTTTTAAAATTTTACTTAAAAATCAAGTTTTTTTTAGAGAGCGGTCAATAGGCTTAAATTACAACTCCAGAGTGGGGGAAAGGAAAGGAATTGCCACTGTAGTGGGGGAAGAGAGAATCTCCCATGAAAGGAGAATGAATGCTTGCTAGGCATACATGGATCACATTGAGGCTTCACAGAGCTCCAGTATTCCCTTGCACCATGAACTCAAGCTGTTGCGTAATATGTCCATTTAATGCACCCTTGCAAATTTAATTCAAAATCCCTCCCTCACCACGGATGATGAAATTTGAACCCACAATCTCCCACAAAGAATAGAAGTCCTGCCGCTGGAGCTAAACACGGTTGGCAAGCTGAGTTAAACAAGAATTCCGAGCCAATCGTTCATGAATAATTTCCGAGCCAATCGTTCATGAATAATTTGATCAGTTTTTGGATCTGCTACATACTGAACTTTACTGTAAGATTCTTTTCAGGGATTAAGATTTCATTGAGCAGTTCAACATAATGCTTATACCCTAATACTCGTTTCTAACTTTGAGAAGAGTCTGATGATGGTTGTAACCAACATTTAAATTTTCTAAAAAAATATGTTATAGTGCATAAAGTGGTTGTACAATGAATAGTTTTATTATTATTTATTCAACTAGTCTATATGCCCGAGCAATAATGCACGGGCTCAAAAAAGATGTTAATTCATAAAAAAAAAAGATGTGTATGTTAACATGTGCGCGGAACGGAATATATGAGCCTACGAGCTTCCAATGTAGGAAATGTTCTAAACTGGTCTTCTAAAAATACATCATAAATCATTCCAGGAGACGATGCACATCATTTCATTATAATTTTCATACATAAATCAAAAAGTATTGGATCCATTTTATTCATGAATGAAGTGTTTTCATTTGTTATTTATTATAAAAATAACATCCAATTTAAAGACATTTGCATTGCCTCTTGATGCAAAGGTAAATTGTTTTATTAGGTCACTTGATTCATCAATCATCATTTAATATGTGTTTTGAGAGATAAAGACCACTAAACGGTGAGTCATATATTTAAATGATGTATTATATACCTTTAAGTGGGCAATATAGGAAATCCAACACCCAAGCGTACACAAATATAAATTCAAGGTTTTCTTTGTTTAATGCAGGGGTTTTCTTCCTTTCCCCGCCAGGGGGTGGGTTTGGTTTTGGAGGGTACCTCCTACCTCATAGCACAGGGTTACAGGCTTTCTCAAGAGGAAAAGGAAAAAAGAAGGGTTTTTTAGATATTGGTCCCCCAAATTATGTCAAATTTGAAAAGAGTCTCCAAATCATAAAATTTGCTTGCAAGTCCCTCAAATCACGAGTTACTTCAAATTAGTCCCTCTAGTTAACTTGACCTCGAAAAAAGAATATTCTATTTAAACTAACAGAATATTCTCTTTCCTCACTTGTTCTTTTTTAATGGTTTCTTCTAAACCTAAACCCATTTAAATTGAAGCCAACCCTAGTAAGAGAGAGAGAGAGAGGGACGGAGGGAGGGAGATGGGAAATGAGTTAACTCAAGTAGGGTTAAGATTTAAATACATGAGTCAATTAGTAACAATAATAGTAGAAGGGACCAATTTTATATTACTTAAACAATTTGTGGGACTTGTACACAGATCTATGATTAGAGGACTCTTTTTAAATTTGATATAATTGGGGGACTAATATCTTAAAATCCCAAAGAAAAGGGACAAAGCAAGATTGTTTCAAATTGAAATATGCATCGCAATAATGCAAAGTTAATACACATAACTCAAGTTCATCATGCGTAATAGATTTTATGATACTTTGTGAAAAGTCCCATTATGATCCATGTGCCCGACATCATTATGTTATTATCCAATTTTATGGTACACAAATGCTAGTAGTGACTCGTGAAGGCTGCTTATAATACATGTGTGTAGCTATTAGGAAACAACTTGAGTTCATAGTGGTGGAGCTTGATGTGATTCATGAAGTTTCGTTATAATTTATGGGCGCAACGGTGATTAATTTAGGAAATAAGTTGAGATTTGTGGAGGTTTGTTACAATCCATATACATAGCATAAGGACTAATTTAGGGTAATAAAGCCTTATTAGAACTATACTTCTCATTCAATAGGGTTCTTTCTCCTTCCATAGGAGCTTCGCTCTGAAGTATGTGGGCTTCCTTCTCCTTTTATATTTTTCTTTTAAAGGTATCTCTCTTCTTTTGCATTTTCATGACTCAAGTCTGTTGATCATTTTTTAATGAATTTATAATCCCTTCAAACTTTTATTTTAACCATCAATAACCTCCTCATGATAGGAAACAAAAGACTATTTTCAACAATCAGGTATAAATTTAAATAATTATTTTCAACTTGCCTTATTTCTAATATTTATTTTTTTGAAAATTTTGATATTCATAATTTTTTTATTATAGAATATCATATTCTTTATTAACGGAGAAGATGAACTTGACCCGTTATGAGAGAGGGAAAAAATATAGTTTGATAAATGTAATAGTTGGATTATTGTAAATAGTGATTGAGGAGGGTTGTTAATGTCTGTTGTAGTAATTGAAAGGGGTTATAAGTAATTTTCTTAATTCAAAATTTCAAAAATTTGATAATTAGAAGGAATTTTTGTTATTTTTGTAATTAAATTAGAAGAATTATTGGTAATTGTTTTTATTTTAAACTCATTAGGCTGACTTGATACTTTATTCTAATTAGGAATTCAAGTCAATCCTTATTTTATTTTATTATTTTAAAATCCATTTCTTTAATAACAAAAGGAAGAAACATATTTAAAACTTGCTTTAGAAACGTGGACTTGAGAGAGAGAGAGAGAGAGAGACTGACTGTGAGCAGCATAGATTAGAACTTTCTTTTTTGAAATGAATGGATGAGAGTCAGAGAGAATGGTTGGGATCTTACATCCGTAAAAGATCTTGAAAAGAGTGGATGAGAGAGAGAGAGGTGTGAATTTGAACTTGCCACAACATATAAATACATAAAGTCAGAGGTGTGTGAATTGGAAAAGGGTCAAAAGAGCTGCCCGTTTTTTCTCAGTTTTTTGTTGCATTTTCAAGAATTTAGAGGTATGACACATGGCTGTAGATCATCTCTCCTCATTATGGGTTTTTACCTAGTTGTATGTGTGTGATAGACTAGATTATTTTACGTACATAACCTATCCTGAAATGGCTTTAGCACATACTTTTTATGGTTGGACGTTGGCATAGAACCATATCATGCTCTGCTGCTGGATCCTGTGTTTTTTTCTCCAGGTACCTTTAATTATTGAGTTCACTCAATTTTTGCCCATCTTTTCTAAGAGGTAAGCATGTATTACACCTCAAGAGGAGCTGCTGGAGTAATTGACCTTATGAACGACCAAGTTGGAGATTGTTCGAAATAGAGAACAAGATCCCGCAATAACTACCTTGTCATGCCAAGAACATGCAGAGGTCATCAATGATGAAAAAGAACACACTGAGACTGGGTAATACAAAGATAAAAAGTAGAACATCATAGTTTTTCTATATAATTTACTTTTATAACACAAATGTTGTGTAGCCATCATCAGTACAAGGCTCTTGAAAAAGTTAGAAAACAAGCATTTTAAAATTTTGTGAACATGGAAGAAAAATTCTAGGGACATAAATATGTAGAACACATAAATGTGTGTGTGCGCGCGCTTACCTGTGCATGAAGACACTGAAGATTTCTCAGAACTTACTATAATTGATCAAAATTTTATTTTGATGATGGTGCGGTGAGAGCAGAGACAAGCATACGAGCATACATACAGAATTTTCAGAAGGCAGGGTTATATATTGTAGTTAGCTCTGATTTTAGGTTTGCAGATTCCATTTTTTTAAAATATTGTGATGCATAACAGCTAGAACTTTTTTATTCTGTTATATGCCGTTATTGTTTATCTTATTACCTTAATCTTAGCAAGTGGGTTTTTTATTTTCCATACAGGAGTTACAATTAGAGTCTACTCGGTTTCGGAAGAATTGCAGGCAGGATTGAGTGATCTCAATAAGAAGACTGACCTAGTTGTTCTTGTGCACAACCTTTCGCAAAAGATACCCCGATATCACCAATCACACACTTCACAGCCACAGCCAGCCCTTTCAATTCTGTTGAACGAGGCCAATGCTCTTAGTATTCCCTGGATTCTTGCTATAACGAACAAATTCTCTGTCAGTGCTCATCAACAGAAGATGTTGGTTAAGCATGTCATGGAGGCATATGGAGCGTCTCCCAATATGGCTGAAGTCATTAATTCCTGCCCTTTTGTTATGCCAAGTGCTACTAGTTCTCTTCAGTCACAGAGTTCAGAAGAACAGAACTTGAGCGGAAAGGAGGCTGCCCTAAGGATGATTCAAGTGCCTCTCACCTCGCTCGAATGCCTTTCCAGAAGAAAACTACCGTTTTGCCTGTACAAGGCGTCACTGCTTTTCAGCAACTGGTACACCATGTGCTTCGGAGTCAGGAGGAAATTGCTTTCCAGGTAACATAATTAGCATATCCTGATTCATGCATCCAAAGATTGTGGCCACCTATATCGATATGATGAAAAAGATCTATGATAAAGTGTTGAGACTTTTTGTTAACAGGAACTTGCAAATGAAAGATTATCAATTGAACTGGCAAGAGAGCAGGAGAGAGCCTTGAATGCAAGACAAGATTCTCAAGGGAAGGGAAGTTCGATAACAGCTGCTGCTGTTGGTGCATCCCTTGGTGCTGGGCTAGGCGTAGTTCTTGCCGTAGTTATGGGGCGGCATCCGCATTAAGGAAACCCTAAAATTTGGATGGATAATTTGGCTATTATGTACATAAACTGCAGCGTTTATTCTCATATTGTAAGGTACTTTTTTATTCTCACCTTGAGAGGGAAGATAAAGGATACAGGTTTTTCTTTGATTAATATCATCTTTTTTTTTTTTTTTTTTAAATTATACTTCATTTCAGAATTCTGTTGTAGCTCAAAAGTTACTGTGCATAACTCATCTGGCTGAACTATTGTATTGCTTGGAACCATCTTGCTGATATCTGTGAGCAGCCAACAAGCTCGGGAACTTTCTAGTTTTGCATTGCTAGTTTTTGCTAGAATCTTGAAGAACTTTTGGCTAAATTTCTGAGCAAAACTGTAGCTGGAATTTTCAGATGTAGTTTTGGTTCGGCCAAAATTATATCCCAAGTTGCTTGGTTGTGCAGTTGATGTTCCTCTTCGTCTAAAATTTTTTCACCTCATGCTTTGTTCAATAGTTTTTTCATCTTCCTCCTCGATTCTGCTTGTGATTCTCTTCTTGTCTTGGCTGTGGTTTTCACCTTTTCGAACCTCAGCATCCTCACCTTTCAGTCCTTCCCTCTCGTCTCAAAGATTTGATCGTGCGTCAATCTCTTTTCCTCTTTGACATCAATTGGTAGCATATCAATACAAAAATTCGAAGAAAACACAGTGAAAATGGCTTGGATAACGACTTGATCTCGACTCAAAATCACCCGACAGCGTGTTGGATGTTGATTTAAAAAGTGATTTCGCTGCTTTTAAAGTTTTCAGAAGAGATCTTATGTGGATAAAAAGTCATTTTCACTGATAACAACATATTCTCTTTTTCCTCTTGATAATTCTTTTCTGATTGATTTTTTCTAATACTATTCACTTTTATATTTTGATAATTTTTTCCTAAATACTGAGAGAAAAAAACCTTCTCTCACCTGCACATCCCTCTCCAGCACCTCTCTCTCTTAAATTTAAATTACAGGGAAAAAAGACCTTTCTCCATATCTCTCTCTCTCTCTCTCTCTTCTCTCTCTCTCTCTCATTCTTCCTGCAGTCCTTCTCAATACACATCTTTCTCTTGTTAGCTCTATTGTATTTTAGTTTGACTATGACTACTTATTAAACCACTTATACAATAACAACTCCTCCTATTGTAGTTTCTTATGTTTTAATCTCGGTTAGAGCATGTTGATAGAGGTTGGATGGATCAGATCTCAAATTGCTATATCAAATAAGAATATGCTGGCAAATATCTACCTCAAGTTACTCAATTTATCAAGTTAATATATTGAAGCTAGGGTGCTAAGCCAAAATTTATATATCTAATTAAAATTACTATGTATGGTAGACAGGAATATAATTTGGCACTTAATTGCACTTTCATAATTGTACATATTCGTTTTTATTTAAAATCTTGTATGATTTCCCTGAAGATTTGTTGAAATGCCCAAAAACTTTCAAACTGAATTTAAAATATTGATTTGGCTCTATTTGCTTTGATTTTATACTTATTGGAATTTATACAAATTATTTCATCTTTTTTTCAAAGGCATTGTGAGTCTGGGGTTTTTGGATTGATCTTTAGAACATGTGGGTTGACTCGTTGGCTAAGCTAAAATGTATAACACAAAAGCAGTGACAAGATGGATCGACGCTCGCTCTATCTGATTGACTGCAAAAGCTATTAGCTCTCGAGCTGGACTCGTTTGACCACCAAGCGTCTACCGAATTCGTCGCTAGCGCTCAGTGCTCTTGGGTTGAACTCAGTTCGACTGCCTAGTGTCTGGCGAATCATTCGCCAGAGCTCAGTGCTCTTAGGTTGGGCTTGGATCGCCGAGCATTTGCTGCTTCGTCCGCTAATTCCAGAGAGCCAACCCCAACTATCTGTTGAGCTCGGATAGACCACAAAAGTCGATCGCCCACTACAAAATCTAGTTTTTGGATTTTTTGCGATCGATCGCCAGTTCCATCTAGTTTTTGCAAAATTTGAAAACGAGAGGGAACTTTTTAAAATATTTTCAATATTTTATTCTAGTCAACAGTACAAGTCAACAAACTATACAAAAACATGAGACAATTGTATTTCTATTGTTTGCCCACAGATCGATCGTCAGATCGACCGCTGGGTTGATATTTTGGCTTGGGATGAGTGTGTTTGAGCAAACAGACCGACATGTGTGTTTCAGCGATTAATCAAAGAGTGCAGATTCGTATTTTGAGAAGATTTAACTTTGATTTTTTGGGTTAAACTTTTTTTCACTCTCTCTTATCTTTTCCTACCTATAAATATTAGTTTGCTCACCTCTTTCAACAACCTTTGGATTCTAAATCACACAAAGAGGTCTTGAGCTATAGTTTTCTTTTACAAGCTTATTTTTCATTCTATTCAAAAGAATGATTTACTTATGCTTTCAAGTTGTGATTGAAAAATTATTTTACACTTTCTACTCTTCTTTCTCAATCTTTTCTAAAGTTTTTATTGATTCTAGGTCTAAGTTTTCATCTTGATTTTCAAGCATCTAGATCTATAGTGTCAAATTAAATTTGATCTTAAATCTTCTTACTAGCAGAGTCTTAAAGTTGTAATCTTTTTTTTTATGATTTGTGCTTTATTGGTTCTTATCATGTTAGAGAACATACCCAACTTGTTTTAATGTCAAGCCTGGGACGGGCTACGGGGACGCTACTGCGATGTACTACGTGATGAGCACAATTTTATTACATTTTCATATCCATATTTATCTATTATTTGTTTATAAATAATGCTACTCAAATATTTTTAGTGATATTTTGTAGACAAAACTATTAGGAGAAAACTGGAGCGCAAAAATATACTTTGTGAGTGTTTGGCACTCTAAAAGAGTTTAAAGACAAGATTAGAGAATTGATGTTGTCAGGGTTATTCTACTGCTCCTAAAATCCACACCACGGTGATCTACACTCAATTTGAAAACGTTTAAGTCCAGTTGAGATGAAAACGCAAATAGTTTTATCTGTATAAATTTATATTTGTTTGATGACTTTTATGTAAAATAATTAAACTCTGAGCTGTAAATATTCATGCAAAGGCTTAAGATTAAAACAACCCGTTGTTTGCCCGAGTTTTAGGCGGTTTTTTTTCCTGCCACTTTTTGGCCCTGCTTTTGGCCGCGTCCTCTCTCTTTTGCTCTGGAAAATTTTAATTAAAAAATTAATTTGCTTTGCCAGCATTGATCTCTCTCCCACTGTTAATTTTTGTTTAATTCGTTTCATGGTGAATTGCTCGTCCTCGTTCTTTGTGGAAAAGGCAGCAAGATTTGTTCTTCATTGGCCCGTGCTTCTGCAGTTCAAAACAAACGTGATTTCTGTGGGGCCCAGGTCACCTCTGTGGATTTCGGGCGCGAGGGACAGAACGCGGCGTCTGCGTGGGCCGCAGATCCGAGGGTGGGGCCCACTGCCATTGGCTTCCTCTCACGCGCCCAGGGGCCTCGGGCCTGTGCCAGAGAGAGAGGGATTCAAGGAGTGGTGTCTTTCTTTTTTCAATTATCAAGGGTAACAACATCCAGGTGGGGCCCAAATTTTGCGCACGAGTGGGGAGAAGGGCAGCCAGCACATGGAGACGACTTCATTGTATCTTCACATGCGGGTCTCCTGCACATGGAAGAGAGACAGGCGGCAGGCTTGTGTACTTGTAAGGTATTACTCATTTAATTAATTAAGTTTTTTTTATTATTAGCAAATTTATTTATATTCTAGACTATTGTGTTATTAAAATATCATGTTTAGCTAAATTTGCTTCAAGTACCAAGAGAGATGAACTTAGAGTAGAATCTAGTGGTCAACGGTAGATCTTCTGCTTAGGACTGTTTGCACCACCAATTGACCAACCGCTTTTAGGAGATTAATTTCTAGGACAACTCGGTATTTGACAGGCTATGCATCTCTAGTTAATGATCCATTCTTAGGATTTTATCTCTTTTTCGCATTTATTTTATTCGTCATTTTATTTGCCTTTAATAGTTATGTAACTTAGATTTAGTATTCAGACTTAATTTGCCCGTTAGAAATAGGAAATTGGTGATTGATAACAGACCAATATAGAGATTGAGATTGACCGTTTGATTCTAATTTAAAGGATTCGATCCTCGGTGCTTGACTGTTCTAAATTAACCCATAGTTCAGAACAAACCCATAAAAACTTATGACCAATTTGCCTAGAAGTGTTGAAACCATAAGAACCACATGTCCCTGTAGATGACCCTCAAGTGCTACATCGAACGATCGTGCACTTGCAGTAATTAAAGCGAGGAGACTGAAATCTCCCCATCAATACGCAAGGCGGAAATACCCTCACATATATATGCTAAGCATCAGTACAATACATGAGTCAGAGTACAAAGTACATGGAATTATACATTCTAATAAAATAGTATAAGTATTCAGCTATCACAGCTTATGACATAATATTACAAGAGTATTACATCACCAGAGGTGCAAAAGTATGATTTACAAGGTACAAAGACTGGAAGATGCTCACGATCTGCGAAAAGGGAATCCCGCGAGCCGGTCAAAGAAGGTAGGCAGAGGACGAGCTACGACTTATCCGTTTGCTCCACAAAAAGCTTGGTCCTCCGCAGAGGGGTCTACTTCGGTCCAAGCTCTGGGATCTGAATATACGGGTCCAGGATTGTCAAAAGTAATCCAATGAGTACGTAAAATGAAACCAAGTAGCGTGCACAGGCAAACACACGTGTACCGAAAATTGTCATGAGCATAAGTCATACAAGGATATAATAATCACAATAAACAGTGTAACGTGAAATCAACATTTAAAATCTGGTAAAATGCAATTAGATTTTTATATTATTATTCTACTCATCCGACCCATATATTTAGGCATGTGTCCCGGTGTTCAATACACATACATCCACAGAAGAGTAAGATGAGGTTGGTTTATTGAAAACTGATGGGAAATTAATGAACCATATTTATAGTGGGTCCCGTACATACCCAGAACAACGACCTAAGGAGTATCCGTACTGAGCCAGAACCTGCCGCTAAGCAGTAAGGGTCTTATTTGTACGCCCTAAATAAGAATCAAAGTTATAGTAGGGGTGTCAATACACCCCACCGGAACACCTGGTGGCCCTCAGGTAGAACTGAAGTTTCACTTGCACAACATTTGATTATTATAAACACGTACACATATTGATTCCATCAGCTTCCCTCATCCCAATGTAAGTTGTTCAATTATTACAGATATGTCCATGATGATCGGTTTACGGGATTAATATGAATATAATAACATGGGAACATGTGTGATACAAGAGTACAGATCTCTAGGTATATAACATGATAATAGTGTCCCCATAAAGATGATAATCATGAGTTGGGTAACTAACGGGGTGCGGTACTGGGTGAAGTACAAATATATGTAAATACATGATAACAACATCATGCCAAAATAGTAAAAATCATTTCAAACTATTCATAACTATAATATAATAACTAACAATTAAACTATTAATATCCATATAGGGCTAGTAAAGCCGGAGCGAAGCTGAAGGGTATCTAGCGAAGCTAAGCCATAGGCGGAGCTAAGCTTGCAGCGCTATAGCGATAAGCACATGACAAAGCTAGGTTCCTGGCAAAGCTGGCACAGTGCTAGACGCTAACACGCAACAGTGAAGCTATCGCTAGCAGCGAAGCTAACACATAAGCAAAGCTATCACTCACAGCAAAGCTAATGCACGTGGTGAAGCTAACGCACGTGACGAAGCTGGCGTTTAAATGCTTTGTTAACGCATGAAGCAAAGCTATCGTTCGCGACGAAGCTATGCATATGCGAAACTATTGCTCATAGTGATGCTACATTAGTGGCAAAGCTGGCGGCAATAGCGCTACTCTCGCTTGCCAGGTGTAGCTAGTGAAACCCAGGTTAAGCCCGAATGAGTTCGAAGTTTGAAACAAAGCCCTAAGATACACAAGAGCTCGGAGGCTAAAAGCAAGTGAACGCACTCGCCTAGTCGACGACCGGGCACGATGGATGAAAGAAGAGCTCTAGTGATGCTAACGCACACGCGCATATAGCAGGGGCTCGCTGCTGCCCGGGGAGGACCATGAGGCACGACTGTGGCCTGGATGGGCTGGTTAAGCTGGCTAGGTGGATGGTGGTGGTGGTTGGCTGGCCAAGGAAGGGGAGAGGAGATAGAGGAGGGAGAGAAAGGTTGGTGTACCGGGGAGAAGAAGGTGAAGACGAGGGCTGGGCCTAGGCTTGGACGGGGAGAGGAGATGGCCGGGGGGCCTGTTGGTGGCCGGAGTGGGTGGTAGAGTAGTGGCTAGGTGGTTGCTAGAGGTGTTGACGTCAAGAATGAAGAGGGGGGAGGAGTTGGTGACCGGGGATGAGAGGGAAGAAAGGGTTGTTGGGGCTTGAAGTGGTTGTCGGGTGTTGGTGGTGCGCTGGGGAGGTGGCTGAAGCTGGGGGTGGAGGCCGAGGGAGATGGAGAGAGTGGAAGAGAGGTTGGGATTGAAAGAGAGTGAGGGAGAGAATATCAAGGAGAGAGGGGGAGGTTTAAAAAGAGAGAGGGAGAGAGGGGTAGGTGAGAGGGGGTGTGGGTGAGAGAGAAGGGAGATGGTGTGATCAGGAGATGGTGGGTGATTGCATGGGGGCAGGGGGAAGGCGGTCGGCTGTGAGGGGAAACGGCCGGCAGTGCATGGGGAGGGAAGAAGAAAAAGAGAAGAAAAAAAAAGGGAAAAAGAAAGGAAAAGGAAAAAAAGAAAAATAGGAAAAGAAAAGGAAAAAGAAAATAGGAAAAAGAAAAATAGGAAAAAGGAAAGGAAAAGAAAATGATCTGGGTCTAGGGCTCGAGCTAGGACTTAGGTATAGGTCATGGGCTGGGGTCTGGGTCTTGGGCTGGGGTCCGGGTGCACGGGCTACAAGCCAAATCCTGAAAAATAAAATATGAAAAATAGAAATAATCCAGGCGAAAAATCGGGACACGTATTTAGGTACATATTCTGGAATTAGGTGTTACAACCTGATCGAGCCACATCTGCACACAGAAAAAATACAGAATTTTAGGAACGACGCTAGGTCCTTGATGCTACTGTGTAGCCTAGGACTAATGAGTCGTGATCCACAAGGAGGGATAACGATGAAAGCTTTGTGTAGGTTTCTTCTTTTAATTAATTAAAATGAGTTTAAGAGTTATTTTTCTCAGTTTTAAAAGAAAATACAAAAAGTTAAAGGGAAGAAGATGAATTTGTTGTTAAAAAGAAAAGGAAAATAAGTTTAAATAAAAGAAAATAAAAGAGAAAGTGTTGGTTTTGGAAATTGTTATATTAATCTATGAAATAAAAATAGAAAAGAGATAAAGGAAGAAGACTTACCTCGGTTATAATTAACATATCATCATTCAATGTAAAGTATTGTAAAGCAAAATGAGATAATAAAAGCAGCAATTGATTGGATCGAGTACATTGAAGAAAAGTGAAAACTTCCATTGATTGTCACCTTCAATATAAATCTCTTGAGAAAAGCTTACAATTGTGTCACTCCACATATAACTCTTTCTCTCTTTTAATCATGTAACTCTCTCTAACTTAAATAAAATAAAAAATTACATTGAAACAAATAAAAACCTAGACTAAACTAAACTAAAACTCTCTCTGAATTGGTGCCCCTCTGCTTTCGAAGTGTGAGGTATTTATAAGGAAGAAACAGAAGATAGGGAGCGTGCGGAGATAGGAGGAGTTGGCGCTCCCCTGATTCAACAACCAGGCTATGAAAACACGAAAACGCAAGATCCTAGCAATTAGGCCAGGGTCTGGGGGCGTTTATCCGTCCATGTGTCCTCTATCTTTTTATCCTCTTGGATTTTGAATTTTCGCTTTAGATTTGACGATACATCCTTTTATCCTCAGCTCAACCAATTAGGTTGTCAAACAATCTGTTTTTACTTAAATTTTAATTGGTATTTATCTCATCTGATATACCTGGTCTTCAGATAAGATGGCTTCTAGAATATCTGAATTTGAATTGATCCCTTTCTTTTGAACTTTTATATTTAATTGGATAAATTTGTCAATATCTCTCTTTTCTTCCTTATTACCCTGTACGCCATGAGACATGAAAATATATTAAATAGCAGGGTTTTATTTAATTATAAATGCAGAAATGTGACACATATGATATGAAATATGTAATGCACGTGTACGGTCACACCTCTACACTTATCTTTTTACTCGTCCTCGAGCAAAAATAAAATAAAATCAACCTAGCCTAACTCACTTTTGTAAGAATCACGGTTGTACTTAGTACGCGCAATAAGTCGTTAAACCTCTAGGTTACCCTTAGAGGGCGAGTTTTGTCTCGTGAGGGGTTTCAGTGATTATACCCACAAAATTAATAAATAAAAGAAATAAAGTGTTAGTATTTTGAAATTACATTTTAAAAAGAAAAGAAATATTTGAAGTATTTTTGGAAGAATTAAGCAATCTATAAGTCTTTAGATTATCAAAACCATTTATTCTTAAACTTAAGTCTCTATTCAAGAACTTGTTATCAATCAAGGTAAGAAGTCAAAATGTATTTCTCATCTAATCTATTATTTACCCTAAGTCATATGTATCTTTGTGACGTGAATATTTTGACTAAGGGTTCTTCAGTTATACTCTTATGTCTTATTTTACACTTTATTTTGGCAGTAATATCCCTTAGTTCTATTAGGTTTTCTAATTCGTCCATGTAACGAACCTTAATTGGTGACTCCTAAACCAGTCGGTCTTAGGACACCGGGCGAGAAAACACCCCAAGGATTTAGGACTCGAGCAAACAAGGTCAAAAAACTAAGAAATTTTATTTATATGGACCACTTTTAGGCGTGAATACTTATGCTTCATAAGGCACAAATACCCAGCTTAATCAGAGAATTTTTGATATATATATATATATATATATATATATATATATATATATATATTATATATATATATAGGCATAAGAATCTTTATTTTTGAACCCTAAGTGTGTAAGTGTGTAAAGTACGCATATTTCATCAAGGGATAAATCAAGACTAAGTTACCTTTCCAATTTTTCTTCCTAACCTTAGAATTCAAACAAATAATTTTATTTTGACCAAGTATAAGAAATTCTAATTATGATTTTCCTATTCCTTAAAATTAACTTAATTTCTTATAAAAAAAGGTCAAAATATTGTTTCTCTTTTCAAAAAGTTATAAAAAGCAAAGAAAATGTTAAAAATTCTTTTTTAAAATAAAAAGAAAACCTAAACCTATTTTATGTAAGAACCCTCCCCCCACTTAACTCATGCCTTGTCCTCAATGTATGAATGAAATGCAATAATACATAAAAAAGGTGAAAGAGAAGGAAAATTATCACTTCAAGGTGGTGGTTCTGGTGGTGGTCTCATTGGCCAAGTGTTTCTGTCAATCTAGATACAGTGGATTTTCATGATACACACCTTTCCTGACTTCTTTCCTATTACATTTTTATTCTCCCCCATATGAATAGGATCATGCAAGATCCTAGCATAAAAATTTTCTGGTTATATGACCAATCTCAGGATATCATCACGGAGTCATATTAATCTAAATCTTGGTCCAACAATGGAACGTGGTTTTGTAGAATGGATGATTTGGGCTCAACAATGAAAGGAATAGGAACCGATACTGACTCGGGAATAAAACTCATATCAAGTTTAGGTTTGAGAGTCGGAGTTGGTTCATGAGTTTGATCCAAATCATAGATTGAAGTTCACATTCATTTCCTAACAATGGAATGTGACTATCCAAAATAGGTGGTTCATTTTTAAACTCTATAGGGACAGGAATTAGTGTTGCTCTGGAATTGGGTTCAAATCTAGTAAGGATACCGGAGTCAATATCGATTCAAAAGTGAAACTGAATCACAACATTGAGAATTAGTGTCACATTCATCTTCAAGTTCAATCTCACTGAAATAAAAACTTGCCAATTTATCAATAGGTTGGTATTGGTCAAGTTCAAAGTTTTGTGGTTCAATATGGTTAGGAGAATCAGGAATGGTCGAAAATGTGTTAGGTAGAGTTTTCTCATTCCTATCATTAATTGTGTTGACCAAATGACTCACTTTTACTTCTAACCTATTGATAGATTGGATAACATTATTTTCAGACTAAATCAGGTCCTCCATACTCTTTTCTAAATCAATAGGTTCTTCTTGTTATGGTTGGACTTGAAAATAAGAGTAGGATCTTGTTTGAGAGAATTGAGTCCGCTATGATTTGTACTTGTCATGTGGCTCAAGGAAGGCTTCGAAACTCTATTCTAAAGAAGATTTTTCTTCTATAGGTTGGTCTTGGTATGGAATGTATGAAGCTGTTTGTTGGTAAGTTGTTCATTATAAGAATTGGGGAAGTTGTGTCCTCACTGATTTGGTGAAGAGTGGTGACGATTATCCCAATCTTGTTCATAATACTAGAATTGGGGCATATATTGATTCGAATAAGACAATCTGACATACTTGATTGGTTAAAGTTTGTAATGCTGGGTTGGTAATATCTAAATTGAAAGAGGTTTGGGTGAAGTATGGATCATTGTATGCATCGAAAAAATTATAATTGTAATCTATATCAAAAAGATATCTAAAATTGTAACACCCCATTCCCAGAATACGTACTAGATATGTGTTGGAAATTTTTGATCATATTTTTTGATTTATCTTTCAGTATTTGTTTTCATTATGATTAATTACTTATTGTTTGGTTTTGGATCTGGATTCTCAGGCTTAGAGTCAACCCTAATCTGGACTGGGGCCCGATCCTTGTAAACTAATTGATTTGACCTTTCTGATGGTTAGATTTAACCAACTTCAATTTCAAACACTGTTTTCTAATATTTTAGAATTTTTATGATTTTTCAGAATTTTTTTGAATTATTTTATTAAAATCTCCAAATTCGGGATTGATTGGTACATCGATTGATTCTCAGATTTTTTTTTATTAAAAACAGAGTAAAATTTTTGGAAACTGCTTTCACATTCTTTCTTAGAATAATATTTACTATCTTAATGCATTTTTTGAGATTTTTCTGAATTTATCAAAATCTGGCCAAATTCGGTGTCGAATGATATCGATGATAGATTTCAGGATTTTTAATTTGAAAATAGAATTGAATTTTTTGAATATGATTTTACCATTATATTCAGTATAATATTCTTAATTTGTAAGAAATTTTGGAGAGCTTTCTGAGATACTTGATTTTCAGGCGATTCCGTTATTTTTTCAAAAGTTTCTCTGCATCCACAACCGAACCCGAGATTTCACCATTTTAGTTATTTTTTTTCTTCCAATATTTTTTTTCCTTTTTTTTCCTTTTCTTTTTCTTTTTTCCCTTTCTTCCACCAAATTCTAAAACTTTCTCCATCCTTCTAAAACATTCTACATCCTTCCACTAAAATATCCCCTTCAAAATATCCCAAACACTCGAGTGCCTCTCCCATCAACTTTGACCAGCCATAACTCCCTCTCCCATAACTATTTCACAAAAAAAATCTCATCCCAAACTCATTTCCCTTCTCCTTTAACTCCAACTCCATAAACTAACTCCTTTTCTTCTCCTTTCCTTTTCATTTCTTCATCAAAACCCTATCAGCCTCCATTCCTCCTTCAACTCCACTACAACCATAACAATTACAACTACTTACCATCATCTTCTTCCTCCTCCAACTCCATTTACTACACCACAAACTCCAAAACTCCACCATTTTACCACCACCTCCTTTATCTTCTCCAATACAACATCAACCACAAATCCTACCATAAAACCAACACACCACCATCTTCTCCTAGGCCGGCCACCATGCTTGGCTAGGGCCGAGTTCCTCTTCAGCGGTAACTCCTCTGACGACCGTTCCGTTGACTATTCCGGCGACCATTTAACCAACAACAACATCATCATCGTCAATATCACCATCACCATCATCATAACAACTCCATCATCACCACCACCTCTTATATTTCTCTCCGTCACCACCATCTCCATCCTTGCCACCATAACACCACCCTTATCACCACCAAAACAAACTCCATTAATACCATCCTCATCATCTCCATCAATTCCTTTTCATTCTCCTCCTAAATCCAACACCACTTCTACCACCAACACCACCTTTTACTCTCCCTCCTCCTCCTTAAGGCCAGCCACCTTAGCTCCCTAGGAGCTTGCGCCCTTCCTTGGCCTCCCATCAAGTGGCGCACCACCTTATAGGCCAGCCACCTCCAAAGGCCAAGCCCCATTTGCTTCTCGCTTCAGTGTTTTCCCTGCTACAGAGTTCGTGCGTGCAGCATTTCAGGTTCCCGGCATTTCAATCGCATTTGAATTATTTTAGGTGAGTGTTTTTCCTCGCATCATCGATCTTGTCCTGTATCTGGGTTTGTGATGTATTTGTATATGTGGTCCTGTGTATTTTTATAGGGTTGTATGTCTGTATCGGTATCATGTGTTGTATCCTGCGTTCGAATGCTTGTAATAGTGTGAACGATATGATATTTGTGCAAGTGTTGGTACCAACCATGTAGCTACCCATGTATAGCCTTTGGGGATTCTGCCCACTCCTAGGATGGCCACCCAATAGGTTTAGGCCTTGCACCGTTATGCGTTTCGTGGTAGCTACTGAGAGTGCACTTAGACCCGCGACCTTACTTCATCCCTTATGGGCTTACACACAGTCCTCGGGTTTCACACACTATATGAATGGTCTAGTTACTGCCTGTTTATCTGCATAATTGTGTGGTACTAATATCTCATGCAGGTACCCTTATATCGACTCTGAGTTTCTGCCCACTTCCGAGATGGTTACCAAATAGATTTCAGGTCTCGCACTCTTATGTGTTTCGTGGTAGCTATCGAGAGTGCACTTAGACCCAAAGCGTACTCTAGTCCTCTGGCTCTCGTCCACTTCCTTGAGAGAGGAGTACGCTTGGACCATCAGGTCTCTCATACTTCTCTTAGTAGGCATGCTTAACGCTCAGCGTTTTACCACTCGATTCATCTAGGCGGAACTCTGTCAGATTTTAGACTCACCTTTTAAGCCGGGTCATTCCAATAGTTTCGTCAAGCGCTCAGTGACTAAACATTATTTGGTGTCCGCATCTCAACACTGCTTAAGCTCCGCTTGATTGTACTTAGCTGTTATGCTATCATTTGACATTTTTTCTCTTGATGTACTAACACTTTCCATACTGTTAACTGACATCTGCATGCTATTACCTGACATCTGCCTATATTAATTAACATTTGATGTGTTACTACTTATCACCTACTCTCTGTTATGATATCACTTATCACCTGCTCCCTGTAATGGTATCACTTATCACCTACCACCAGTCATGTTTGTTGGCCCAAAGGCCATTAGCCCGATATTTTGATGATAACAAACCTTATTTAGTTGTGTTTTTAACAATTTTGTTTATATAAGTTTCAGGTAAAAATAATAGTTGATTTGTCGGCTCCAATTCAAGACTCACGCTTTTGGACGTCGCAAAGAATTTGGATCCCCGAGCCTAGCACAATAGAAGCGCTCCCGGATCATACAAGAAGAAGAACTCAAGATTTATAAATTACTTTTAGTTTTTATTTTTAGATGATTTTGTCAAACCTAGATGATAGAGGTAGAATATTTGGGATTGTCACTCATACACATACTTAGTATTGCTTCATGGCTTCAAAACAATTTTTCTAACTTAGTTTTTTAGAAGAACCATGTTTGAAAAAATCAGTTTTTAGAAAAATCATTTTTCATTTTATCAAAAAGAATTTTTATCAAATGTTGTCCTAACATGTTTGGTGATGATCTATGATCACACTCTAAGTTTTATAAGACCTAGAACCTTGTTTTAGGAATCCTTACCCAAAAATGTTTTAACCAAAATTTCCTTTCCCTTTAGCAGATTCTGAAAAACAGACCTGACAGAGTCCAGTCGACCGACCCAGTCAACCGACGTGCACGGCTGTGCATGTGTGCACGTCGGCCGACCGCACGGACGACCGGAATCAATGTCACTGCTCTCTGTTTATTTCGGTCAACCGGATCGGCCGACCGTAAGAGAGTTCCACTCTCAGGCAGAGCTGCGGTCGCCCGAGTCGGCTGACTGTTTCCCCCAACAGTCGGATTTTTGACCGTTGGCGGTCGGCCGGCCCGGTCGACTGTTAGCTGTCAGAAATTCTGACAGACTCCAACAGCTATATTTTTCTGGTCAGATTTTGTTGGGATTCTCCCCAACGACTCTTTTGACTCTTGTAACCTAGTTTTTCATCCTCTATAAATAGAGAAAGGTTTCAAGAAGTTTAACACAAGATTTACAAGTAAAAATTCAAGTTTTCAAAAGCTTAGCATTTTAGAAAAGATTTTCATCAAAGCCAAAATTTCCAACTCTTTTCTTGAAGCAATCCTCTACTTCTCTCTAGTCTTTGTGCACTACACAATCCCAAAGTATTATCTCATCATCTTGGTTATAGGATTGTGCAAGTGAGCTTTTTGATCAAGTGTGATCAACCTTTCTTCATCGTGAGAAGTTGTAGAGGCATCGGCCTCAAGCGAGCGGGTGTGCTTCAAAGTGTTGTTGCGGCACCGCGAGAGATAGGACAAGTGTGTCCTTGTATTGACGATCCAGTGGGATCACCAATAGTGGAAATCCTTTAAGTGTGAAGGCGGGGACGTAGAGCGTGGCTCGAACCTTGAAAAAATCTTTGTGTTTGCGATTGTCCACTTTTCTCTAAACTCTATCTCTCTATTACTTGCTCTATTATTTGCTTATTCTCTTGCAAGTTCTTTTAATTGTGCTCATTTGTTAATTAGTTTTTAAATCTGTATTTATTGTCATATTATATAGCCATCACCTATTCACCCCCCTCTAGGTGATTTCAATTGGTATCAGAGCCTAACCCTTGCATTTGGTTTAATCACCTTAGGGAGATCCTCACATTTGGCTATATCTTTTTGTGCATTTATATTTGTTTGTGCATTATACTTTTATATTCATGGCATCCATTGATTTTTCTAGCATCAAGTCCCCACCCAAATTTGATGGCTTGAACTTTCCTATTTGGAAAGCCAAGATGAACCTATTCCTTAAGTCCCTAGGAGTTAGAGTAGCTAGGTCCATAACCAAAGAATTTATAGAACCTCTCACCGATGAGAAATCATGGTCCGAGGATACCACCAAGGACTATGAGGCAAATGCTAGAGCCCAATATGCATTAACACAAGCCTTAAATGAAGATGACCTATCACGCATCATAAATAGTAAATCGGCATTTGAGGTTTGGAATGTTTTGATTGTGACTCATGAGGGAACGTCCTAAGTCAAAAGATCCAAGATTGACTTGCTTCGTTCTCAATATGAGAACTTTTATATGCTTGAGAATGAATGCATTGATGACATAACAAATGCTTTATCTTCTTTAGGTGACACGATCGACAATGACCAAAAGATTCGGAAGGTCAATCGAGCTCTTCCCAAGCTTGGGAAGTCTAGGCAACAACCCTCAAGGAGCTCAACGATTGGGAGGAGATGGACTTCTCCGGCTTCATCGGAAATCTCAAAACGTATAAGATGGAGATGAAAGTAAGAGAAGAAAGGGAGGCGCCAAAGAAGAAAGCCCTCGCTTTCAGAGCCACTCCATCCACCCATGACGAGGAGGACTCATCGGAAGACTACGATGAGGACTTTGTCATGCTCATCTGGAAGGTGGGCAAATGTTTTACAAGAAGGAAGGCAAAGCAACTTCCGAAGAGGGAAACCTCAAGGAAGGTTTGAAAGAAAAAGAGAGGAGCCGGGTCCTTACTTCCATTGCAAGAAGATCGGACATCTCATCGCCGATTGCCCCGCTCTCCAAGCCACAACCTCCAAGAATGGGCCAAAGAAGAAGAAAGCTATGGTGGCCACATGGGATGACTCGGAGTCGGAATCCGAAGAGGAGATCGACACCGCCAACATGTGCTTCATGGCACATGGGGAAGATGCATCAAAGGTATATCTTGAAAACTCCATAGATGATGATGAATTAACTATGGATGAACTTGCATAATTTTTCAAAGAGCTACAACATAGATATGAGATTTCACAATCTCAGAATAAGAAATTGAAAAAGGAAAATGATTCCTTGAAATATAAATTTGAACATATTTTAAAAGAGAAAAATGATTTAGAAAATTCTTTTGAAAAGATGAAAAGGACTTTGAAAATTATAAAATATCTACTAAAGGAAAAGGCCCCATTTCATCTTGTAACAAAAATGAATTTTAGAAATTCAAAAACGAGTTGATGTTTTGGATTCAACTCTTAAAAAGTGTGCTTTTGATTTAAACAAATTTGCATCTAGGTTTCCCAAAGGAATAACCCAAGGGAAACACACTCACCATCAACATGCACGGAAACATGCACACACACATAAACATGCATTCATGTATAGTAGTGGTAGAATTTATGTATGCACTCATTGTGGCCGCAAAGGCCATTTAGAAAAATTTAGTTTTGCTAAGCTTAACATGTCAAATAAACATGTTTGGGTTCGCCCAAGTACTAACCCTAAAGGACTCAAAAAGAAATGGGTAGCAAAAGACACACCGAATTTAATTGATACAGGTGGGTCTTCTTCCTCCATGACTTACGGGGAGACGGTGCCCGGGTGGTGGATGCAACAATGCCTAATGAACATATCATCGCTTGCATCGCTATCATGGAGGCACCTATTTTGGAGAATGCCCTCGGTTTGGTAAATTCTCCACATAAAAGTTTTTTTTATGCATAGGATTGTTAGTTTACCATTGTGCTACATTGATATGTGTTAGAGTAAACTTGCATTTCCATCATGCTTATATGTATGCTTTGTTCAAATGAATATTATCATGTTTTTTTTCTTTTTTTTGCCATATAATTTGTTTGTGTCCACATGTCTAAAATTTGTTGTATTTTGTTAAAAATATTTAAAGCATTTTTAAGCAAATAAATTGAGATGGCAATTGCACGCCTCAACTCTTATCTAGAGGAATCTCGAGGAGAAGTTCAGAACCCTTCACCGGGTATTCGGCTTCAACATCTCTAAAATTTTGGCTTTATAAATAAAATAAATAATAAAATAGGTATAAAGTTTTGTTGATTTTTATGACCAATATGATTAAAAATTTTGTTTAAAACATTTTTGATGAAAATATACCTTTACTTTTAAATTGAAAAGTATAAGATAAATATTTTTTAACTGGTTTTGCTGCTGTCAGTTTTTGGGCAAGACCGGCCGACTGGAGCGGTCGACCGACCTTGCCTGGAAAAATTTTTATTTTTTCTCTGTGGACGGCCGACCGGAGCGGCCGACCAACTTATCTGTCAGTGCTCTCGGGTATTTTCGGTCGACCGGACCGGTCGACCGAGCGACGGGAAACTGCTTTTTACCCACCCTATTTAAAGCCCTAATCTCTCATTTTCTCTCTCTCACCTCCGCCGACTCTTCACTCTTCCTCTCTAAAAAATCCTAATAACTCCTAATCCATCTCATCCAACTCAAATCCAACCCTAATACTTCCTATAATTTCTTGGATCTTCAGTCTCAGGCCTGATCTACGTGTTTTCTCAAGGAATTTCGGATTGTAGGCTCTTGATCTTCAATCCTTCAAGATAAAAATTATATTTTTCCTTAGATCTTGCTTTCAATCTTGTTATCCATCTTATTTTTGTTAAAATCCTTCCTTTATCTAGACTAGATCAAGCCCTCACCTTGTTATTTTTCTATTTTGACCTAGATGTAACATTTCAACCTAAATATGCCTAAAAGATCTAGATCCGAGAAAGGAAAGTCCATAGTCCCTTCTTCCTCTACCAAAACCAAATCTCCTTTTGTTTTCACCCATGCAGAACATCGATACATTCTCATTTCAGAGAGAACTATAATTTCTGGTAGAAGTGTGGTTCTTCAAGATTTTGAACACCTTAATATACCACAAATTTTGAGGAACAACTCTCTGGATCTTTTCATGTCCATTAGGGAACCCGTGTACACCTCACTCATACCATACTTTTTTACTAATCTGTCCTATGAGGGTAACTGGTTAGGTCTAGGGTTCTTGGAAGAGACATTGATATCTCTCTCCAAGAATTTGCTGATCTTCTGTATCTCTCCTGTGAGGGAGTAGATGTCTATTCCTTTGACCTACATGACTTTGAGTATTCGGCCGGTGAGTCTGCGCTCACCGCGTCAACTTTGCTCCACGGGGATGACAACCCTGGACTAGTGAGAAATGAGGAAGTGGGATACTTCACTCTCACTGCTCAAGTTCTCGCTAAGTTTATTTTTTATAACATCATGCCCAAGTCGGGAGAATACAATCATGCCAGGGGACCTGTCCCATTGATTATCTATTGCGTTCTGAAAGGCATCAAGATTAACATCCCCCGGTTTATCATCTCCCACATGACTTCAGATCATGTTTTTGTCCCCACTAGGCACTTGCCTTATAGGATGCTTATCTCTTATCTTCTAAAACAACTTGATTTTGACTTGTCCTTTGTGAGACCCACAGACCCCTCTGTAAACCTGAACAGCACTCTTCTGAAGAGGATGCAAGTTAGGATGCGTCATGATGCACCCCAACAGCCTGCATTTCCTCCTTCTTCTTCTGTTCTAGGGTCCTCTTCTATTCCAGGGTCTTCCTCTGCTCCAGGGTCATCTATTCCATCTGACCTCCAGGCTTTCATTTCTTCTGAGCTTCAAGCTCAGTTTCAGGAGCATCATTCTTTGATTTCCGCTGAGATCAGCGTATCACACCCAAATTTCTGCGGAGATAGCGGCACATCGTGAGGAGATGGCCACTCGCTACCAAGGACTTCACAACGACATGTGCTACTTTTCTGATTCCATGCGATACATGGATTCGCAATTTGGTGCACTCTATGTGAGGTATGACATGTGAGCACCGGACCCCACGGCGTATGCACGACCGCTTCCTTCCTCCGGCCCTCCATTTCCGACCAGGCCTCCTACCGATCCTCCAGCACCACAGCCTGCTGTTGCTGCGATTGATTCTGAGGAGGAGGATGATGAGGATGATGATGATGATGATGCTGTTATGGTTGATAAGGATGCAGAGGTTGCTGCGGGAGATGAGGACGACTCGTCTGAGGAGGACGATTCTGACGATGAGGAGTGATTTTCCCCTTTGTTGATGATGTCAAAAAGGGGGAGAGATATTTATGATATTTATGAGACTTTCTGGGCTGTAGTACTTTATTTTGTATTTTGTGTATTTTGGGTTATAGTATTTTGTTTTATTATGGACATGTATTGTGTGGACATGTGTTTTATGGTTATATGTGTGTTTTATGGTTAGATGTTTTGTATGAACATGAGTTACTCTTTTATGGCATCCTTTTATTGCACATGTGTTTATGCATGGTTGATTGGCATGTGTTTCATTTCCATATACTATATATGTTTATGCCTGAGTATCTCTTTGATATATGCATGTGTTGAGGGGGAGCTTCAATTGAAGTCTCTACCCAAAATATTTGTGATAACTATATATGTTTTGTCATCATCAAAAAGGGGGAGATTGTTGGCCCAAAGGCCATTAGCCCTATATTTTGATGATAACAAACCATACTTAGTTGTGTTTTTAACAATTTTATTTATATAAGTTTCAGGTAAAAATAATAGTTGATTTGACGGCTCCAATTCAAGACTCACGCTTTTGGACATCGCAAAGAATTTGGATCCCCGAGCCTAGCACAATAGAAGCGCTCCTGGATCATACAAGAAGAAGAACTCAACATTTATAATTTCCTTTTAGTTTTTATTTTAGATGATTTTGTCAAAACCTAGATGATAGAGGTATAATATTTGGGATTGTCACTCACACACACTTAATATTGCTTCATGGCTTCAAAACAATTTTTCTAACTTAGTTTTTTAGAAAAACCATGTTTGGAAAATCAGTTTTTAGAAAAATCATTTTTCATTTTATCAAAAAGGATTTTTATCAAATATTGTCCTAACATGTTTGAGTGATGATCTATGATCACACTCTAAGTTTTATAAGACCTAGAACCTTGTTTTAGGAATCCTTACCCAAAAATGTTTTAACCAAAATTTCCTTTCCCTTTAGCAGATTCTGGAAAACAGACCTGACAGAGTCCGGTCGACCGACCCAGTCGACCGACGTGCACGGCTGTGCATGTGTGCACGTCGGCTGACCGCCCGGACGACCGGAATCAATGTCAGTGCTCTCTGTTTATTTCGGTCGACCGGATCGGCCGACCGTAAGAGAGTTCCACTCTCAGGCAGAGCTGCGGTCGCCCGAGTCGGCCGACCGTTTCCCCCAACGGTCGGATTTTTGACCGTTCGCGTCGGCTGGCCCGGTCGACCGTTAGCTGTCAGAAATTATGACAGACTCCAACAGCTATATTTTTCTGGTCAGATTTTGTTGGGATTCTCCCCAACGACTCTTTTGACTCTTGTAACCTAGTTTTTCATCCTCTATAAATAGAGGAAGGTTTCAAGAAGTTTAACACAAGATTTACAAGTAAAAATTCAAGTTTTCAAAATCTTAGCATTTTAGAAAAGATTTTCATCAAAACCAAAATTTCCAACCCTTTTCTTGAAGCAATTCTCTACTTCTCTCTAGTCTTTGTGCACTACACAATCCCAAAGTATTATCTCATCATCTTGGTTATAGGATTGTGCAAGTGAGCTTTTTGATCAAGTGTGATCAACCTTTCTTCATTGTGAGAAGTTGTAGAGGCATCGGCCTCAAGCGAGCGGGTGTGCTTTAAAGTGTTGTTGTGGCACCACGAGAGATAGGATAAGTGTGTCCTTGTATTGACGATCCAGTGGGATCACCAATAGTGGAAATCCTTTAAGTGTGAAGGCGGGACGTAGAGCGTGGCTCGAACCTCGAAAAAATTTTTGTGTTTGCGATTGTCCACTTTTCTCTAAACTCTATCTCTCTATTACTTGCTCTATTATTTGCTTATTCTCTTGCAAGTTCTTTTAATTGTGCTCATTTGTTAATTAGTTTTTAAATCCGCATTTATTGTCATATTATATAGCCATCACCTATTCACCCCCCCTCTAGGTGATTTCAATGTTAACACCTGATCAGTGATTATCACATTTACGATGATCTTGTACCTGTTATCCTGTATTATATACAGTGATATGTATTTCTGTTATACATGTACTCATGTACTCCTGGTATACAAGTATTTCTGAATTCCTGAACCTGTCCTGCTCCTACTATACCCGTAAATTGATAATTATAAAATAAATTATTAATAAGAAAACTTGCATCGGGTTTGAGGAAAACTGATGGGTCCCGAATAATTTCATGTTTACGGTGGTCATGTCGTGTCACGCGTGGCCACATACTTGAGGGATCACCTGGCAGCCACCAGAGATTCTGTGGGGTGTACGACACCCTTACTCCTCCTGTTTATTCCTACTGGGTATGCACAAGCTCTAAACCTATTTCTACGGGATCTGTGATACCCTACTCCTATTTGGGTGTACGATAAGTCATGTTACCTAGCGGTATGTTCCAGCTTAGCACCAGATACTCTTGGACCATTGTCCCGGCATGTACGGGGCCCATTCTAAACATGATTCGTCAAACTCCATCAATTCCCAAATAACTTAATAAGTTGAAGTGAAAGTATGTGAAATGGGACACATACTAAAACCTACAACTTAGATGGCTCAATTATAATAAGATGCTAATATACAATTCATTGTGTTATTTTGCAACTCGGGTTGTATACGCTCGGATTACAATAACAGGAGATAAAAAGGTATATAGATGAGAGTTTTCTTATTTGGATTATTCCTTTGACATACTAGTCTCATGGAGCCGTTACCTAAGCTTGTACGATTGGTTATGCTTGTATTTGGTTTTATTCTGTTTTTATCAGTTTTATCGGTTTTATGTTAGTTTAGGAGATAACTGATTTTGCCTTATCTGCTTTACTTACCATCTCCTTGCCTACTCCTATATGTCTATGCTCACAACATAGCTTTCAATGCATGCTTATAATTCAATTTATCAATACACGTATGCCTGTCCCTACACACCACTTGGCACTCATCTTACTACTCATTGGGTAACTTTTTGAGTCCTCTGGACCTTTATGTCCAAATCTCGGAGCTTGGACAGACGTGGATCCTTCTGCTAAGGACCAAGCTTACTTTGCGGAGCAGGCAGACCAGCTATGGCTCCAATCCCCTTTTTGTCTCTCCTGGTTGGCTCGTGGCATCTCCTTATAGCTCATGAGCAACTTTTATAATATTCATATTATAAATATTACTTTATAATATTATTATAATATTAGATCACTCTCTGCGATAACTATGTACTTATAATATTGTATTGGAATGTATATTACTCCTGTGCTTTCACACTCTGATTCTTGCCTGTATTGATGCTTAGCGTATATATGTGAGGATATTCCTGATCTACGTATATACGTTGCAGTAACATCTCTGTTCTCGCAGGATCGGGGCGTTACAAAAATAAAAACAAACAAATAAACAAACAAAAAAAATTTAGTCCAAGTTAGGGTAGACCTTTAGACCTAGACGACTCCTAACTGTTGATTACCCACAGGAGGTATATTGTAGAACCTGACCACAAGTTAATCAGTCAGGTAGGGGTAAGACCAGTGGGAGGTATCCGTGCCTAAATAATAGGCCTAATTATGTCAACTACCAGCCTTTGGGGTTTCACACCTCAATCCCCAATCTTTGACACTGATTTGGAAAAAGTTAACTTCTAACAACTTCCCTCTTAGGTCAATCCCTATTTGAGTCCGAGATGTCCCTCGGGCCAACGTCTACTCAATTTTAAGTTAAGATGGGTTAATGAGTGAGGAGATAGATTGTGGGCTAAGAGAGGGTAATAACTTTCCCACCTTATCTTGTTTAAGGATACTTCCTTAATCTTTTTAGTGCAGTGTACAAGTATAAAGTAAAAGGTAACACTTAAGTAATATGAATCACTCAAAATATATTTTCCAAACCATATGCAATGCACGCATACGTTTACTCTAGCACTCTTCAACAGTAATACTGTAATGCCCCGATCTTGCGAGTACGGAGACGTTACTGCGATGTATATATGTAGGTCGAAAGTACCCTTATGTATATACGCTAAGCATTAGTACAGGTAAGAATCTGAGTTCTGAAGTACTTGGTGCATTATACATTCCAACATAAAAGTACAAGTACATAATTATCACAAAGAGTGATACGATATTATAAGAATATTACATCTCCAAAGGATAAAAGTATGATTTACAATGAGAAAGACATAGTTAAAGCTGAGAAATGCTCACAAGTAACAAGAGGAGTCTCGAGATCTAATCAGGAAAAAGCTGGGAGATAGAGCTACGGGTGTTATGCCACTCTGATCAGCAACCAGCAGAATCCCCTAGCTCCAAACTCTAGGACCTGGACATGAGAATCCAGGAGAGTCAGAACTCTCCAGTGAGTGGTGATGTGAATGTTAAGGGCGTGCATAGATAAGCACACATGTATCGATAAATCCAAATTATAAACATACATTGAATACCATATCGTGAGCACAAGCATACAGGAGCAAATAGATATATATATAGTAAGTGATATCAAGCAGGGAATACTCATGGTATAATAAGATAAGGGCAGGAGACTGGTGGAATAGAACACAAGCGGTAAAATAGGATGCAAGCAGCTATAACATATTGATAATCATAAAACCGAAAATCCAAGGTAAAATCTAATGAAAGCAATTGTGGCAAGACAAGTGGTAGAACCAAGTTTGCAAGCAACATAACAGGTTATTATATTGATATCTTATTATTATTACTCGTCTGACTTATATATCTAGGCATGTGTCTTGGTATATCTCAACACACATACATCCATATATACGTAAGTCATGGTTGGTTATTGAAGCTGATGAAGAACTGATAGCTCATACTTATAGTTATTCCCGTCTGTTGGGGACACAGCCATTGGGGGCTTAAAATCTCCCTAACATGCATCTTCTGAGGGCCTGAAATCCCCCTAACACGAATCGTCGGTTTAGTATTCCATCACTATAAGTAAGGCATCATACCGGCATCCATCACTTCCTTCTGTTCCCTGTGTAGGTTATTCTTTTTATAGCTTATTTAAACTTAATTATCAGATTATAGGAATGAGTAGGAACATAACATAATGGGAGCACATAACAAGCATAATGGGAGTTCATAACAAGCATAACGAGAGTACATAACAAGAGATCAGGTACTATATTCATGTCATATGATACTCATGAGTTAAGAGTTAATCATATATCATGAGTTAAGAGTTAATCATAACTGTGTCAAGTTTTAACATGACAATGACAAGTGATCCGACAAGTGACAAGTGATAAGTCATGTCATAACATGGGGTAGGTGATATAACATGAGCAAGTGTCAAGTAGTAGCATATCGGGTGTCAAGTAGTAGCATATCAGTTGTTAAGTGATACAGACAGGTGTATGTCAAGTGTTAACATAACAAATATATATATGGCAAGTGATAGAGTAATAGCTGAGCACAATCAAGCGAAGCTGAGCAAGTTTGAGGTACGATCAGCACAATCAAGCGGAGCTGAGCAAGCCTGGTGAGATTACCAGGACGACTCGGCTTAATGTGTGAGTAAAAAATCTGGCAGCATCTCGCCTAGACGAATCGAGTGGTAAAGTGCTGAGCGCTAAGCACGCCTACCAGGCAGAGCTGAAAGACCTGATGTTCTAAGCACACTCCTCTTTCGAGGAAGTGGGTGGAGCCCGGAGGCTAAAGTACGCTCGAGGTTTAGACACATCTCGGTAACTACCACGAAACCCATAAGGGTACAGGCCTGAAATCATTATGGAGCCAGCTCGGGAGTGGGCAGAACCCAGAGTTGGTACAAGAGTACCTGCGATATTAGTACCACGCGAGCATGCTATATCGTGATAATATCTAATTTAGCGTGGAGTAGTAAAGCCTGAAGGCTGGGTAGAGAGCCCGGGGACCAAAGTACGCTCAGGGTCTAAGCGCACTCTCGGTAGTTATCACGAAACTCATAAGGATACAGGCCTGAAACTATTGGGTAGCCATCCTGGCAGTGGGCAGGATCCCAGAGTCAGTACAAAGGTACCTGCACGAGTTGTTCTATCCTATTACAAGCATTACAGTATATCAATCGGGTTCAAGTCAAGACATGTCCACAGAATACAACACACCCACCCGTATAATCATACCGACTGATACTAACTACAACACAAAACTAGTTTTTAATATAGGTCTATTTTTTGCGAGAAAAGTTACTCGCCTAAAACACCAATTTTAAAGCTTTGCGCGTTCAAATTCCCGAGCTAGAAAAATCACGAAGCGAGCGAAGGGGGGAGGCTTGGCCCTACGGTGGCCGCCAGCTCTAGCCCTTTGGTGGCCTAGGTAGTGGCCGACCTCAAGGAGGAGGAGGGAGAGAGGAAGGAAGGGTGATGGCATTGGAGGTGGTGTTATTTGCTGAAGGAGATGGATTTTGATGGAGGAATGAAAGGAAAGTGAAGGAGGTGATGGTGAAGGTGATGTTGGAGGTTGAAGTAGTGGTGGAGATGATGGTGTTGTGATGGTGAAAGTGATGGTGGAGAAGAATAGATGAGATGGAGATGAAAAGGTATAGTAAAAGATGGTGGTGATGATGTTTGTTGAAGGTGGTGGAGATGTCGCTGGAATAGTTGCCAGAATGGTTGCCGGAGTGGCTGTCGTAGAGGTTGTTAGAGAATGCGGGCTCGGCCCCTAGCCAAGCATGGTGGCCGGCCTAGGGTTAGGTGGTGGAGTGGTGGTTTTGTGATAGGGTTAAGTGGTGGTGGTAGTTTTGGAGAAGGTAAAGGAGATGGTGGGTTTTTGGTGGTATTTTGGAGTTATGGTGGAATAAATGGAGAGGGAGGAGAAGAAGATGATGGTAGGAGTTGTAGAAGTTGTAGTTGTTATGGTTGTGGTGGAGATGAAGGAAGAGTTGATGGTGGTTAGGGTTTTGATGGAGAAATGAAAAGGGAAGAAGAAGAAAAGGTTTTTGTATTTGGTATTAGAGTTAAAGGGAAAGGAAAAAAGAATTAAGGTGAGGGTTTTTTTTGTGAAATGGAGAGGGTGAGGTGTCTTTGGCCGGTCATGGTGATGGGAGAGGGTGTGGAGTGGTTTGGGATATTTTGGAGGAGATATTTTGGTGAAAAGGTGTAGAATGTAATGGAAGAATGGAGAAGTTTTTAGAATATGGTGGAAGAAAAAGGAAGGAAAGAAAGATGAAAAAGAAAAATATTTGATTAGAAGAAAAAGTGAAAATAATTAGAATGACGGATTCTCCTGATTCGGTTGTGGATGCGGAAAACTTTCGGAAAATATCAGAATCATTTGAAAATCAAGTATCTCAGAAACCCGCAAAATCTCAAAATCTATAATATTATTATAAGAATCATAGTGAAATTCGTTTCAAAAAATTCTTTACGATTTTCAAATTAAAAATCTTAGAATCGCCGTCGATATCGGTCGACACCAAAACTGGCGGAAATCTGTTCGATTCTGAAAATCCCCAAAAATTGTATTAAGATAGTAAATATTATTTAACAAAATATGTGAAAGCGATTTCTCAAAATTTAACTCTATTTGTAAATTAAAAATCTAGGAATAAACCAGCTGTACCGATTAATCCCGATTTTAGGGTTTTTATAAAAATAATTCAAAAAAATGTGAAAAATCATGAAATTCTAACATATTGAAAAACAATGTTTGAACTGAAATTGGTCAAATTTGACTACTGGAAAGACTAAATCGAACAATATATTAGGATCGGGTCCCCGTTCAGACTAGGGCTGACTCAGAGTCCACGAATCCGATCCAATACAAAACGATTACATAAATAATCATAAAATAAAAATAAATGCAGAAAGTAAATAAAAAATATGATCAAAAAATCTGAATATGTAACTAAGTACGTATTCCGAGAATGGGTGTTACAAATATAAAGGGTAAACGAATTAGACACGTGCCCTAAATGAAGGGTCTAGTCTTTTTTTTTGCATTTACAAAGCAACACATTACTGTTGATATTGAAAACATGTACAAAGTGAGTTAAATAGATAAACTAATAATTGGAGAGAGTTAATCTCTGAAAATCAAGCAACTTGCAAGAAAGCAGGTTAGGAGTTCTCCCTACTTTTGCCATGCAACGTGGCAATGGCCCCGTCCTGAGCTCTGCTTTCAAGAGTAGAGGCATAGGTATGCTATATGTCCACTACAACTCTCTTTTTTTCCCTGAAATTAGCCCTTGTACACCAAAATAGAGAAAAAAAAGAGATTAATTCATAAGTAAATCAAAAGAAAGAAAACTTACCGTCCCTCTCTAGCAACGACGCCAAAATTATGATCGAGCAAAATCTACACACAGAAAAATATAGAATTTTAGGAATGGTGCTAGGTCTTCGATGCTACCTTGTAGCCTAGGCTAACTTGGTTGTGATCCACAGGGAGGAACAACGATGGAAGATTTGTGTAAGTTTCTTCTTTTAGTTAATTAAACGAGTTTAAGAGTTTTTTTTCTTAGTTTTAAAAGAAAATACAAATAGTTAAAGCTAATCTAAGTTAAATAGGAAGAAGATGAATTTGTTTTAAAAAAGAAGGAAAACAAGTTTAAATAAAAAGAAATAAAAAGAGAAGTGTTGGTTTTGAAAATTGTTATATTAATCTAGAAAGAAAAATAGAAAAGAGATAAAGGAAGAAGACTTACCTCTGTTGTAGATTAAGTGTACCATGATTCAATGTGAAGTATTGTAAAACAAAATGAGATAATAAAAGCAGCAATTGACTGGATTGAGTACATTGAAGAAATGTAGGAAACTTTCATTTATTGTCACCTTCAATATAAGTTTTCTTGAGAAAGAATTGCAATAGTGTCACTTGATTAGACGAGAAGGTGTATGTAAATGTATCGATGTATCCTTTCCTATCTCCGCTATAGCATAAGGCTATACCGAGTCGATTCTCAGGGAGAGCTAGCGATGGAAGCGTTACGAATCGAAGTGAAGAAATGTAAACGAGAATTCTTCTATGCTAATAAAAATAATGAATCAAAGGAAAAAGAAACTAAAGAAAGGATGGATATGTTCATGGTGAAGAATCGGAAAAGAATCAAGAGTAAGATTTGGTATTCACAAGAAAAGAAAAGGAAACTTAAAGAAGAAGCAAACCATGACTAGCTTACCTTACTACCTTACCAATACTTACTAAACTCCGTGATAATGAACGCTTGCCTCATGTTGTCACTCCATCGGCGTGGATTCGTCTCGCGTGTTGATCTAATTACTTTCTCATGTGAAGAATGGGTGGTTTAACCCATCGAGAGAGAAGACCATACAACTTGCAAGATGAATAAAGCGATCACCCATGAGTTAGTAAGATGGCAAGGCTAGTGGTTAGCTAGTACATGGAGAAAGATTAGCTAAAGCCATTAGAGAAGTAAAACTAAGTATGAAGTAAGTTGCAAGGAATAAAGAAGCAATAACGAAAGCACATAAAGAAAGCAAGTAAACTAGACCAAGCTCAAGTAGAGGAAGGAGAATGGATCATCCTTGCATAGCTTCAAGTTGTCACCTTTATTACACAAGCTCTCTCTCTCTCTCACAATCTCTCTCTTTTTACAATGAATTCTAGGGAAAGAGAAGAGGTCTAAAGAACTAAACCTAGAGAAAAACTAAACAAAATTACAAACAACTAATGATTTTCTCCTCTCTTCTCTGTTCAGTCTCTGCTCGCAGGCCAGGTGCAGGTATTTATAGCCCTCAGGAGAAGGATCCAACCCCAGTCTGTTGGCGCAAAATCTGGGGCTCAACGCCCCAGATCTGCCGCGTGGGCGCGGCTGGCGCGTCACAACTGAAGCCGTTGGCTAACAGATTTCTGGTGTGAAGTTGTTACGAGGTTGTTAGCCACGTGGTCTTCTAGAACCTTGGGTTGTTGCGCGGATCTCTCTGGATTCTGGGCTTTAACTTGATCTTGGATTTAATCACTTTAATTAGTGCTAATTAAGTAATTAATGGCTTTCTCTCCTTTAGAGTGTGTACCTGCAATATTAAAGAAGATGAGTAAAAATCATATATTTATTACTAATGCATGGGAATTATGAGGTAAAATATGCAATATTGAGTTACAATCACACCCCCACACTTATTCTTTTGCTCGTCCCGAGCAAAACAAAGAAAAGAAAAGAAAATCCTAACTACCAATTTTTATTACACACTTTCGCAGGTGACGCGATTGCACTGAGCGTGTGCAACAAGCCGTTAAACCTCTAGGTTACCCTAGAGGAGGAGTGTTGTCTCCTGAGGGTTTTCAGCGGATTACACCCACAAAATCCATATAAGAAGAAGACAATGTTAGTGTTTTGAAAACGCATTTTGACAAGAGACATGTTTACGAACTATTTTTGCAAAATATAAGTGATCCTAGTCATAAGTCACTATAATCATTCTTCCTTTAAACTTAGTCTCCATGCAAATCTTGTTTTCAATTAGGTAAGAATTCAAAATTGGGATTGAATATTTTATCTTTCATAAAACTAGATAATATGCACACCGTGTTCTGGGATTTCAACTCTAACCATCAAGCCATTTATTTATTTATTTATTTTTCTTTTTCTCTTTTTTTTTTCTTTTTCTTCCCTTATTTTCTTAGGCTTTCTAGTTCACCCTGTAACGAGCCTATAACCGATGACTCCCAAAACAGATGGTTCTAGGGCACCAAATGAGAAACATCCCTCGGTTTAAGGACTCGAGTGAAAAAGGCCACAAAACTAAAGGGGATTATTTATAATCACCGTTAGGCGTGAATAATCATGCTTCTTGAGGCACAATTATCCAGCTTAATAAGTGAGATCACCGTTAGGCGTGAGTAACCATGCTTCTTGAGGCATAGTTATCCAGCTTAATAAGTGATCTTTTATTTATATATTTTTTTATTTTTCTTTTTTTTTTTATTTATATGGCATTTTGGTCTTTGTCTCTATCCCCAGAAATGTGTAAGTGTAAAGTGCATATTATCTAAGGTAAAAATTCAAGATAAAATATCTCACCAATTTTACTTACTTAGCCTATAATCTCAAACAAGATCTATATTTCAACTGGGTTTAAGATGTCATAATTAGGCTTTCTTATTCCTAAGATACATCTTAATTTTCTTAAAAATAGATCTTAACTTTGTCTCTTATTTCAAAAAGTTTTTATTTTATTTTTTTTTATATTTTTTTTTATTTTTTTTCTAAAGAAAAGGTAAAATCTAAAAAGAAGTGGAAAATCTATAAGAAAGGTAAAAATCTAAAAAGAAACCTAAAGAAATAAAAATCCTAAAAATGAAAATCCTAAAAAGAAAGTGAAAAATCCTATGTTAGCATCTACCCCCCCATACCTATCTCATGCATTGTCCTCAATGTATGCGAGATAAAATGATGCATGAAATAGGTAAGGTAAAAAGTCACTCCCTCCTCGTCTTTGGACCCTCGGTGGTACTGGGTCCTGCCGACTGTGTCCTCCTCACCTCGCCTCAATGCCCTCTAACCTAGAGGATTGCTCCTCTAACCTGGATGATTGTTCCTCCATCTTCTTCCTCAGCCTCACTTGACCCCTAAAAATCTTCTTCATGCCCTTCCAGATGGTGGACATGAAGGCTCTTGGTTCTGCTGGGGTCCTGTCTCCAGAATTGGGGCTCATCTACCTCCTCTAAACTCTCCTCCGAGAGGACTCCACAGGATATCCTCAGGTTGGGCACGAGGTGACCAGAGGGCGTGTAAGCAACCAGTGTATGCACTGGTGGGTTTCTCA
>JAVJIF010005905.1:0-166157 GCA_038442645.1 Agave tequilana | reverse complement strand
TCCGTCGACCGCCCGGTCGACCCAAAAGAACAGAGAGCACTGCTCTCATTTCCGGTCGGCAGGGTCGGCAGACCGGCCATCTGCCAGTCAAGGCGTGCACGTCGTGCACGTCGGTCGGCCGATCCGGTCGACCGACTTCAGAGTTAGTCGACTAGCAAGGTAGTAAGTCGACTAGCTGAAGCTTGAAAACAGTTTTTCTGGGATTTAAAACTAAGTCTTTTGGTTCACATAAAATCCCATAAAATACAAAGAATTTCTACAAAATAGTTTAACCAATATACTTTGATAAACAAACATGCTTGCACAAAATCAAGGCATGTTATAAAAGATTTGGACTATTTTTGTATGTTGGAAGTATTGGTTCAAATGAAAACTTGTTTTTCTAAAACTTGTTTTCCAAACTTCTTCATGATACAAAAACAAGATATTTTGAATTCATTAAAGCATAGTGTGTATGGATTTGATCCACTACACAATTAAGATGAAATATCTATATTTTTGGCATTAAGCTCTAAATATGGTTTTGGTTTAAAACATATACATAAGAATACCAAAAACCAAAATCGTATTTTTCCAAAATGAAAGTCTTTTCTAAATCTGAAAATTCTTTTATGAAAAGACAACTAAATCAAGAGTGTGTGTGTGATATATACTTGAGCAATCTACCAACTATTCTATCCTTTACATTTTTAACTAAAACAAAAACAAAATCTTATATCTAGACACAAGTCTTCATCTTCTTGAAGTCTTCACTTGAAGGCTTCTCATCTTCTTGACTTGGTCCAAACTCCGTGCTAGCTCCAAATCTTGACTTTGAATCTTTTGTGGATGCTATGCACCTACTAAGATCTTGATCAAAGAATCTGTCACTAATTAAACACAAGATCATTAGTAATATAACTATATGAGTTAATCATCATAAAAACTAGAGTGATGGGCCTTTGGGCCAACACATCTGGCATCTAGGGCACGTCTTGCAAAATTTATAAGCATCTTTGAAAAAAGTGGGCCAATAGAACCCACTTTATAGCACCTTTTCAGCAGTCTTATGGGTACCAAGTGTCCACCGCATGCAAGTTCGTGACAAAAGGATAAAACTCTTTTAACCTCTTCATCAGGAATGCATCTCCTAATAATTTGGTTAGAACAGTACTTAAAAGATACAGTTTCTCCCAAAAGAAATACCGTAATTGAGATAAGAACCGGTATATATCATTTTTGGATCAATGAGACGGAGTTTAGTTTGTGACTAAGTAATTCACTATATCAGCAAACCAAGGTTCCCTAAAGATAGCTAAGAGATTTTCATCAGAAAAGTACTCATTTATGGGCAATTCGTTGCATGGAGAATTTGGGATTAGTGAGAGATGGTCAGCAATGACATTTTCTACGCCTTTCTTGTCTCAAATCTTGAGATTAAATTCTTGAAGAAGGAGGATCCAACGAATGAGTCGGGCCTTGGCATCCTTCTTCATTATGAGGTACCTAAGCGCAGAATGATCGGTGAAAATGGTGATTTTGGACCCTAGTAGGTAGTGACAAAATTTCTCTAAGGCAAACACTACTACCAAGAATTTCTTCTCAGTAGTAGTGTAGTTCAATTGAGCATCGTTGAGAGTCCTACTAGAGTAGTAAATCACGTGTTGTTTGTTATCAATGCGTTATCCTAGGACAGTGCCTATGGCAAAATCAGAGCGTCGCACATGATTTCGAACAGCTTAGATCAATTCGGTGTAGATATGATTGGTGCAAAAAATAAGCTCTCTCTTAAGCTTCTCCTGAGAATTCATACATTCAGCATCGAAAGTGAAGGACACGTCCTTAGCTAACAGATTAGTCAAGGTTCTAGCAATCTAGCTAAAATCCTTGATAAATCTTCAGTAAAAACTGGCGTGTCCTAAGAAGGATCTAATATCCTTCACGCATTTAGGCATGGGTAGCTTAACAATAACCTCAATCTTGGCTCTATCCACTTTAATTCCTTTCTTGGAGATTTCATGACCAAAGACAATTCCATGTCTTACCATGAAGTGGCATTTCTCCTAATTCAGTGTCAGATTTTTCTCAGTACAATGTTGGAGGACAAGTTCTAAATGGTGGAGACATTGAGTGAACGAATCTCCGTAGATGGAGAAATCATCCATGAAGATTTCTAAGAATCATTCTACCATATCAGAAAAAAGACTCAACATGCAACGTTGAAACGTTGCTGGGGCATTGCACAAGCCGAAAGGCATTCGACGATAAGCAAATATCCAAAATGAACATGTGAACGTAGTCTTTTCTTGGTCCTCAGGAGCAATAGGAATCTGATTATACCCCGAGCAAACCGTCCAAGAAACAGTAATAGTCGTGGCCCACCAAACGTTCAAGCATTTGATTAATGAAGAAAAGTGGGAAATGGTCCTTACGAGTTGCAGCATTAAGCTTCCTATAGTTAATGCAAACTCGAATCTACATGGGAAGTCGAGTTTGGACCAACTCTTTGTTCTCATTTTCCACTACGGTGAAACCGAATTTCTTTGGAACCGCGTGTACAGGACTGACCCATTGGCTATAAGAAATAGGATAGATTATCCCATTGTCTAAGAGTTTTACAATTTCAGTATGAACAACCTCTTGCATTATAGGGTTTAACCTACGCTGCGGGTCTCTTTTAGGTGTTGCATCTTCATTGAGATGAATACGATGTTGAACTATGGTTGGACTCAATACCTTTATATCGGTCATAGTCCAACAATGGCTTCCCTATGTTTTCTTAGAATTACTTTAAGAACTTCTTCTTGCCCGTTGTTTAAATAGGAGGCAATGATGACAGGAAAGGTCTCTTGTTCGCCTAGATAGACGTACTTGAGATGCGTAGGTAAGGCTTTCAATTCTTAGAAAAAGGAAGGCTCACTAGAGGATGAGTCAAATTTGTTAGCTTCATATTTGGTGAAATAGGGTTCGAGACCCAATTCACAGCAGACTCAACAACCTGATCAAGATTAAAGTCGTCAGACTTTAACCTGAAGTCACACTCAATTTCTAGTTCCAATTCTTTCTTGTGTTCACTTGTAAGTACTCAATGAGGCTAACTTCAAATGTTTGGTTCTCAACATCACGGGGTTGTTTTCCTAGGTTGAAGACTTGACTTCTCTAGTCATGTCCCTAAGGTTAACCTCATGGACCCATTCCTATAATTGATGATGACATTGGCAGTAGCAAGGAATGGTCGCCCTAGGATAATAAGAGTTTGAGCTCTAGAATTGGACACAGGTTGTATCTCTAGAACTATGAAATCAACGGGGTAAATAAACTCCACGACCCAGATAAGGACATCATTAATTTTTCCTCTTGGAACTTTCACTGAACGGTCAGCCAGTTGGATGTGACTCGAGTTGGACTACGATCACCTAACCCTAATTGTTGATAAACTGAGAATGGAAGCAAGTTGATACTTGCCCCCAAGTCAAGAAGTGCACGACTAATCTCAGCTTGTCCTATGGTGCAGGCAATGGTGGGACAACCTGGATCCTTGTACTTGACAGGGATCGGACCCGACAGTAGCTTACTAATGTTAGTGGCTAAGAAGACCTTTTTGGTGCATTAGTCTTTCTCTTCTTGGTGCACATTTCCTTAAGAAACTTAGCATAGGATCGGACTTGCTGGATGGCATCAAGAAGTGGCACATTTATTTTCACTTGATTAAAGATGTTAATTATCTTATCCATGTGTAGATTTTGCTTGTTATTTTTCAGCCTATTAGGAAATGGTACAATAGGCTAGTGCACCTGACTGGTTGACTTATCTGTGTCAAATTCGTCAGATTTGGAAGGATTGGGATTAGATGAGATGGATGCTTGATTGTAGTTGTGCTGAATGGGATTAGATGGTGTTGACACTTGATTATCAACTTTCTTTCCCGACCTCAATATATGAACAACCTTACATCGATTCAATGATTGATCCTCAGCCAAATGAGCTTGTTGAGAATTCCTAGGATTCATTTTTGGCTGACTAGGCAAGGTACCCTTTTGCCTCTCATTCTGTGGAGTGGCTAATTGGCTCATTTGAACCTCTAGCCTCTATATAGTTTGCATGAGAGAATCTTGGTTCATCATGTATCTTTCCATGTTTCTCTCAAAGTCAGTCATTCTCCTTTCTAGTTGAGGATTCTAGAAGGAAGATTGTGGAGCTTGGTTGGGAAAGTTTTGTTGATAGTTTAAAAGTTAGGTGGATGGTTGGAAGAATTATGATGGAAATTGGAAAAGTTGGGTTGATGATTGGAAGAATTATTGGCATGATGGAAGTGGCTTGCATGATTTGACCGTGAGTGGTCATTGTTATTTTGGCTCCATAAGAAATTCGGGTGATTTCTCCAGCCAGGATTGTACGTTGGTGCGTAAGGATTATTGTTCGGCCTTGAAAGGCCGCATTCATCGTTCAGGGTATTGTTGTTGAGCTTGAAATGCAGGACACTCCTCAAACACATGATTCATGGCTTGACAGTAAGTACAGGCCAGAGTTAGAAATTGGTTTGGGCTGACTTGATTAACTGGACTTCATCCCTTAGTTTCTAAAACTTTCAGTCTTCTCGCTAGGTTAGCTAACTTAGCCTTGTTAGCTATGGATGATTCAATTGAATGGAGACCTCCTTTTGAAGAAATGAAGTTTGAATTCCTCGAGTTTTCACTTGTTGGTTCCCATTGAATAGTCTTTTCAGTTAGATTCTCATATAAATCTCATCCTTCATTCTCATCCTTCTGCAAGAATCCCCTTGGCACATGCTTTCTAAGAGGGTCTTGGTAGAATAATCTAAATCATAATGAATTTGGCATTGTCGCCATTTTTCTATTCTATAATGAGGACATTGGACAAGGAGGTCTTTGAAGCGTTCAAAATACCTCCAAAATGGTTCACTAGGTTTTTATTTGAACTGCATGATATTTTTCCTTACGAGAGCGATCTTATGAATTGTATAGAATTTCTTCAAGAAGACCTTGATGAAACCATCCCAAGAAGTGATAGAGCCAGCCGCTAAACTGTAAAGCCATTTCTTGGCTAAATCCTTAAGAGCGAAAGGGACAAATCTCAACCTAACAGCATCATCTACAAAGTGTGAGATTTTCATCATTAGACATACTTCCTCAAATTCTCTTATGAGAAATAAGCATCTTCGGACTCTAAGCCATGAAACTGGGGAGTGTGTTGATGAACTGAGGCTTGAGCTCAAAATTGTATTCACCAACCGATGAAAGTTGGATGTAGGATGGAAGTGAGGTTCTAATGGGAGAGAACCTATCCTGCAAAGATGTCGGTTAAGCCATAACTGGATCTGTTATTGGTTCAAACTTGAGTGGTGATGTGTTTCTAGTCAACCTAGATGAATTAGGGTCTCTTGACCACACTTCCATACACAAACACAATCACAAACAAATTTACCAATAGTCAACAAGAGTAAACAACCAAGCCTAGTCTAAGATAACCTTGTAGTATAGTGGTGAGTATTCCCGCCTGCCAAGGGTTCTAACATAATAGGTTTTTTTTTATTAAAAAAATTATTATTAACACTTTCTTTACTTTTAAAAACTTTTTGACAAAATAAACAATATTTTGACATATTTTTTTGTAAGAAGTTAAGTCAATTTTAAGGAATAGGAGAATCATAATTAGGATTTCTTATACTGGGTAAAATAAGATTATTTGTTTGATTTCTAAGATTAAGAAGAAAATTTGTGAAAGTAATTTAGTCTTGATCTTTACCTTGATAATATATGCATGCTTTATACTTACACACTTAGAGTTCAAAACAAAGATTCTTGTGCCTTATTTAAAAAAAAAGAAAAAGAAAAAATATATATAAAAAAAATCCTCTGATTAAGCTGGGTGTTTGTGCCTCATAAAGCATAAGTATTCACGCCTAAAAGCGGTTCATATAATAAAATCCTTAGTTTTGTGGCCTTGTTTGCTTGAGTCCTTAAGTCCTTGTAGTGTCTTCTCACCCGGCCCTAACACCGTTTTGTTTGGAAGTCACCGGTTAAAGGCTCGTTACATGGGCAGATTAGGAAGCCTAATAGAACTAAGGAATATTACCACCAAAAATAAAAAAATAAATAAATAAGGCATAAGAGTTAGAGTTAAAGAACCCTTAGTCAAAATTTCATGATCGCGAAGGTGCATTTGACTTAGGGTAAAGTAATTGACTAGATGAGAAGTACAATTTGACTTTTTACTTTGATTGATAACAAATTTTTAAATAGAGACTAAGTTTAGGAATGAAAATTTCAGTTTTCCTATAACTTATAGATTAATTAATTCTTACAATAGTATTTCAAATATATTTCTCTTTCAAAATGTGATTTCAAAATACTAACATTTTCTCTTTCTTTATGGATTTTGTGAGTGCAATCGATTGAAAAAGCTCACGAGACAAAACTCGTCCTCTAGGGAAATCTAGAGGTTTAACGGCTTGTTGCACATGCTCAGTGTAAGAAAGTGGTCTAATAATCCTTAGTTTAGTTTTTGTTTTGCTTGAAGATGAACAAAAGATAAGCCCATTGCTAAGAGAAAGGAAAGAGAAACGAGCCCAAAAAACCCATCAAATTCTGATTTAATTAGAATTAATTTGAAAACAGAAAATCAGGGCTGATCATGGCAAATCAGAGAGGTTGAAAACTGGTTAAAATGAATCCTCTCAATTTAAGTGGTTAAAACCAAAGATCAAAAGCCGTTTCGTCAAATCATGGAGCTAAAACGGGAAAATTAGCAGAAGATAGAGGGGAATCACAAACCTGGGATCACCACCAACCAGGTGTGACCACCTGGCCACACCATGGCCACAGAAATGCGGCCAAAGTTGCGGTTTCGCAGCTTGGTTGCATCAGTTGGGAGAGCATTTGCTCCCCTTATCTTCGTACACCCTCCCCCGTTGGGTTTTACCTATAAATACTATATTTTTCAGAGAAAAAGGGACCAAAATTAGTTTAAGTTTTTCTCTTTATTGTTAAGCTTTAGGTTCTTTGTTAGATAGTATAGAGAAGTTATATCTCTGTTTTCTATTTTGTAGTTCAGTTCAAATACCAGTCAGAGAGAGGAATAGAGTGATTGTAATCTGAAGGTTGAAGTGATATCAATAAAGGATCAAGCTTTCTCTTCTTCACTCCAATTCACGGGTATGTCTTGCTTTATTTACATGTCTTATTTTTCATCTTCCAAGAGTAGCTAAACTTATTTTCTGGGCTCATTATCGTTCCTCTCTTCGATCCTTCTTGTTTTTTAATGGCTTTGATGTAAAGACCCAACGGAATCATATGCATACCTAAACTAAGCCTTTCTTCTATGAAAGTATTCTTAAAGGCACGTGAGGATGGGTTTGGATTTCTAAACTTCTACTTCTTTTAAAACATCAGTTGAACTTGTTTTTATTTCATACTTTAAAGACTTGATGATTTAACATTCAATTCAAGATGATTTTTTAAGAAAAAGAGTTAACTTTTCCAAACTATCTTATTTGCTTTGCTTAAAACTTTCTAAACTCATGCATAAGTTTTTACCTATGATCAAATTGAGGCACTAAGAACTTCAAAAGAAGAACACATCGTTGAGTAGTGAGATAGTGAGCCCAGATCTTCTTCCTATATTAAAAACAACCAAATATTTTCAATATTTTTTAAAGATCACCTTTTCTAAAGCCTTCTCTAAGTTTTCAATTTTTCTTTTAATCATTTCCCTTCTCTCCATTCTCTTTTCAACTAAAAAAACAACACATTCTTTGCTTTCTAAACAAAAACACTGAAAAGCTTCTATCGCATTGCTCCTCATGGATACGACCCGTTAGCCCAAAGCTAGACGGTAATTCTTATCACTTTCATTTCACGATCAGTCTCACCTCCACCTTCATCCCCACCACCACAACCGCCACCTCCCCACTGACTCCTCTACTTCGATGACTCCCTCACCGGTCAGCCGGCCGTCACCTAAGATAACGACCTTCTTCCTTCCTTTCCCCAAGCTTCCACTATCTCCAGCTTCCTCCTCCAAACCACCACCATCATCTTCAATTCCTTCTAATTCCTCCACCCGCTACCCAATTTCAACACCAATCACTACCACAACAACTCATTTCTCCTCCTTTCTCCACATCTCCAATTTCACCATTGTTTTTCATATATATTGGAAAGGAGAAAAATTTATAAAAGTTGAAGAGAATTACAAGTAATAAAAATAAAATCACAAGAGCGCTCTTCTAGAGTTTCTGGGGAACTGTGCCGGTGGAAGTCTTGTCGTCATGTGACCACTTTATTCCGTTGAAGATGCGAGCGGTTGAGTCTTCGAGACTTCTTCCTAAGGAATTTCCTTCTCGCCTGGTTCAAAAAATTTTTTGAGAAAGGAAGATTATGAGGGTATTAGCACCCTAAAAGAAAAGTAAGGTTCTCTAAGAAAGCTCAGTCTTTCTATCAGAAAAATCCCCCTTCCCAGCCTGCCTAGCAATAAGCTATTTATAGTCTTTAGAAGATGTAACAACTCCTAAAAATTAGCAGCATAGCTTCTCAGTAAAGTAAAAATAGCTTCACTGTGAAGCTAAATGAATGCAGCTTTTGCGAAGCTAGTCAGCCAACTGGCTCAGGGTTGTTATAATAATCTTTTGATTTTCTCCACTAATCAAGAGATTTTTATTGACTCTCAACTAATTGAGAGATTTGTCTCAATCCTTTTCAACCAATTGAAGGATCTCCATAATGTTCTCAATTGATTGAGGAATCAAGAGATCATGGCAATCAACTGTCAAATTTGATTTTAACTATATTGATCTCATGTAGAGATTTAACTGATCATAAACTGACCATAAAAGGCCATAACGGAGCCAGACAATAAGCTCGTAGCGGAGATAGAAATCCAAGTATTGCCTCTTGGACTTTCTTTAGAAGGCAATACTTGGCTCACTGTCTGCTTCACTAAATCAATAGTGTCCAAATCATTAGTTTGTCCATCATGGATGGATGAGCCTTCAGCCTGTCTTTGACTTGACTTTTGAAGTGTCATTAAGTTGGACGTTGTTCGGACCGGTTACAGGGTAATTGTTCATCAAAAGTGCATATTTTTACTCACATTTTCATGTTTATTTTTCATAAAGCGTTGTTATTTAATTATTTTATTGTTTAGTAATGTGCATGCCTCTATAATTAAAAAGAGAAAAGAAAAGAGCCCAAAAGAAGCCCACAACTTAAAGAGAAGCCCAAGATCCCATCAACCCTAAGTTAATTCAAAAATTATCCTATCCTAAGTTAGAGATAAAGGAGATAATCAATTTAAATTAAGTTGCTTGATCCCCAAGTGAAAGATAAATGAGAGAATTCAAGTTCAAAATTCATATTTATAAATAACTCATTTTCTAAGTTATCTAGGAAACATTGTTATTTTAAATTCCAGAATGCAAATGAGAATTCTAAGGATAAATCTCCAGATGGATGGACGAGATGAAGCCACATGCCAAAGCGCGTGCCCAGACTCCACAAAAAGGTCGTGGCCAACCCTTTTTATCGCGAAAATTGGGCATTTCTTTAGCCGCGTGCGTGGAAGCTTGGGGGGAGTATTTTACTGGCATTCTATTACTGGAATCCCCTATAAATATTCTTGAAGAGCAATAAGGAAGAGGCATCTCAGAGAATCAAGTTTAGGGTTTTCTTTAGATTTTTTTCTTTCTGAATTTTCATTATATTTTCTAGTTTTTCTACTTTGAAGAAGATTTGAAAACAAGAGAAGGCTTTTATACTGGATTGGTGACAAATTCAATAAAGATTCTTATTTTCTTCATATCTCTTTTTGTTATTTTTATTTGTTTTTCAATTCTAGTTTAATTTCTTTTATGTAACTTTTAAATACCATGCTTAATTTCACCATGAATATGAGTAACTAATCCTCTCGTAGCTTGCTAATCTCTCCGCTAACTAACGCCTAGTTCTATAAGATAAATTGATTGAACTTTATGCCTATTTGAAACCCTAGGGATAAGTTGAAGATTCTTGAAGATTAGTGATGAATTAAGTTAAACTATCTTTAGGGTATACTATTTAATATTTATTCTTAGTTTATACTTAGATACTTTTGTAGCTTAATGTTAAGTCTAAAACAACTTTTCTTATGCTATACTTTGAGACTTTGATAAACTAATGTTTAATTTTTTCTAATGTATTTTAATTAGGGTTTACTTTCTATCTTACTTTTCTTGCTTGAGTTTGAAGCAATACTTTAGGGTCAATCTTTATAGATTCAATATGATATTTATTCTTAATAGACTAGTACTTGCTTATAGTAGGCAATTAATGGGCTATCACCCCTCTTTCTATTTAAATCAACTCTTTTATAACCATCATCTTTTCTATCCAAGTTTTACACAGAAAGAACGTATCGAAAAGCTTACATCACATGTCTCCTTGCGGATCATCCCATTTAGCTCTTGCTACAGTGGATTAATTATGAGAAAATAGAAAAATTTCTTAACCTTAACTTTTATTTTTTACTTTCTTTTTCTCTGTCAATCACAAGGCTGCCTTGGATTTTGTCTTTTCGGTGTGTCAACAAAACTCCCTTCAAAGTTTCAGTGAATTTGCAATGAATTGGTACAGATTCTGAAATACTTTGAACCTGAAGCCTGATACCTAAACTGCTTAGGTTAGGAAAATGCACTGAACTAGGTAATCGATTGGTTTTAACCTAGGAATTTCATGAGAAATGAGCTCTTAGAGAGCTAGGATGAAGGTTCAGGTGAAGCTAAGGATGCGCTCTCAGCGGAGCTAAAATGAAGCTTCATGCGAAGCTAAGGATGAGCTCTCAGCGGAGCTAGAAAAAAGCTTCAGGCAAAGCTAAAAATGAGCTCTTAGTGGAGCTAACAAAGCTTCCTGCGAAGCTAAAGAAGGCATTTGAGTGAAGCTAAATTACTTTGTTGTTAGGGTCATTCCCTCCTTACTTTTCGCTCTTTGCTTTTAAGCCTTCCATATGAGAAAAAACTTTAACATGTAAGTTCTTTGGAAAGAATTTGAAAAGGTGAAATTTCACCAAGTAAAATTCTCGAAGGAATTATAACCAAAACCAAGACTAATCTTCAATATGATGGAATTAGTCAGGGGGGAGGATCCGTTTTGGATAAAAGAAAGGTAGTCTAGTAATCCATCTGTTCAGAGGTGACTGATTAGACATGACAGTTTAGGAATTACTAAACTTGAAATTTTATCGTTTACAGGTGATAAATTGGACGTAACGATAAAGAAAGGTGAGATTGGATATTCATCAGTTCAAAAGTGATGGACTGGACATGACCGATTGAGGATTACCAAACTCAGAGATTGTTCAGAGGTGATGACCTGGACATTACAACAAGAAAGGTCTACAAGGGACAAGAAGATGAAATACAGACAATGATCGGTTCAGAGGTGATGGACTGGACATGACCGATTGAGAAATGTCTTAATTCAGAGCTTTACCATTTAGAGGTGATAGACTGGACATGACGGAAAAAAGAAAGATGAGACTTGGCTATCGGTTTGTTTATAGGTGTTTAAATGGACATAACTGATTAAGAAACCATCAAGCTCAGAATTTTGTCATTCAGAGGTGGCGAACTGGATATAACGACAAAAGGAAGGTGAACTTAGTTTTAGGGACCCATCTATTCAGAGGTGATAAACTGGACGTGATAGACTAAGACATACTAAATTCTAAATCCACTACCATATGTAGTCCTATTAACTTAGTAGCTAGTCCACTAGGGAATGCAAGGGTTAATTGGATCTGGACACCTATCGGTTCAGAGGTGATAAACTTGACATAACCAACTAAGAGACACCAAGCTCGCAATTCGCTGTTCAGAGGTAGTTGTATTAACTTGACAGTAAGAACTCCCAGACCTGATGGGGGAAAGGAGAACAAGGCTATGAACTCGTCTCTTTAGAGGTGGCGAACTGAACATGACTGTTTGACTATCATAAAAAGGGAAGAGATCTTGGAACCCATCGGTTCATAGGTGATAAACTGGAAATAACTAACCAAGAGACATCAGACTCAGTACCCTACCATTCAGAGGTGGCGAACTAGACATAACGACAAAATAGTAGTCCCTACCAGACTAGAAGATAAGACTTGGCTATCTGTCAGTTCAGAGGTAGCATGGACATAACCGATTGAGAAGCCACCAAGCTTAGAGTTTTGCCGTTCAGAGGTGATTGACTGGACGTGACAGCAAGAAAGTTATTCCAATGGGAATGTGATTTGATACTCCATAGTGAACTTAGCATTTCCTTGGAGGAGTTTTGAAAGAAATTGGCAGAGGTATAATGTTAACTTGACAACCAAAAAGTCCACTGGGGATTGAAAAAGACTCTGAAGAGAATCTATTAAAAAACTCATTGGAGAGTTAAAAGAAATCTCATGCTTTAAAGAATTGTTAGAGTTAATCATTAACGTGACAATCAAGCAAATGAAGATAGGATGCAAATTCTTTGTTGGGGAATTAGAAAAGGATTTTGCCCGAAGTTATTGTGACAAATTCTCTGCTTGGAGATTCACCGGAGTGACTTGTAAGAGGTTTGATGTTAACTTAACAAGGGTTATTGTGCTATAAATGTAACAATAATTTAAGTGGGGCTACCATTCTATAGAGGAAAATGACAGGTAGAGTTTCAATCCGCTGGAGATATTAGCGGGATCCACCGGGGATATTCAAAGATTGTACTGTTAGAGGTTTAATGTTTACGTGGCAGGCTTAACCTGTAGTTCATTTTATTCGAAAAACGATTATAGTTTGATGTGATCTTACCTTTTCAAGGACGAGAATTGGCAAGGGACTTTGGTAGAATTGACTATTCTTAGCAAAATATAAGAATATTGGTAGAGAATTCCATCGGGGAATAGGAGATAGTGCTCCTAAAACTTATGCTAGAGAATAGGAGAATAATACTCCTAAAATGAAGGAAAAGTCAGAGGTGAAAACTTTAACATGACTTATTCACTTTGTGCATCTTCTATTCCATAGACGAGACTTGGTAGAGGATTCTAGAGGAATCAAATGAGATCAGGTCTCTTAGGAATTTTAACAAACTCTCAGTTATCAATAGATTTGGTGCGACTTTACCAACCAATGTTTGAGTTAGGCAAGCCATGCTATTCCCTTCAGCATGATGAGTTATCGAGGATTTTATATTGGGATTAGAAGCCAATATTTTCCTCTAACCTTATTCATTGAAGGCTTTGGATCATGCCATTTGAAGTGGGCCTTTCTGCTTTCCATTGGTGGCCCTAAAATCTGCTAGGGATTGGAGAGTCAAAATTAAACTTCATAGGGAATTTATCGAGTAAGTCAAAATTCCTAATGAAGTGTCACTTTAATCGGGATTCTTGTTCTCAGCCAATCATCAAGTCGAGATATGAAATGTGAGCTTCACGGGAAATTCATCGATTAAGTCAAGATTTCTCGTAGAGCTTCACTTCAGTTCATCATAGTCAAGACTCAAGTTTACAGCTGATTACTGGATCCAGATAGAAATACTGGAAAGGTTCTGAAAAAAATATGTCACGAACCTTCTACAATGAATTCGGTTCGTTCAAGATTATCATGAGGCCAAATTGATTTGGCGAAAGAAGAATGCAGAGATGGCTGAAATTGATTCTACTTGAGGAAAGGGACTTGTTGAGAAAATGAAACAATCAAACGAGTCCAACTTGATGATCAAAGGTGTAATGTTAACGTGATCATGTAGTACTTCTTTGATCAGAGGTATGTTGTTAACTTTATCATGGATAGCACATGTCGTTGATTGGCATCAGGAGCGTGTTGCCATTTGGATTCGCTAGGCGAGAAGCTCCACTCAAGTAGACTGTCTCTACTATGAAAGATTATCTCCATTTGGTTGGTGAAATGAAATATTCTAACCCCCTGCGCGTTTCTCGACGTCATTGCTATTATGTGCACCGGGGGTCTGATTGTATTGTCACAAGTATTGTTTGCCAGACCGAGTGTCTGTCGGCTATCAAATAGCAACTGAGACAATTGTCTCCTCTTTAGAGCTGCTGAGAGGAGTTGCTAGTGCAATATCATCTACTGCTTGGGACATTGCAAGGCTTATCTTTAGCTTTGGACTGGCTTGAGTCCTATTACTTTAGCCATTGATGGGATAAAACCTATGGCTTTTGAAAGTAGAGTTGACTACCTCCATTATCTCTTTCAAGATAGGGGATAGGCAGTGGCCTTTTTATGTTTCCAGAGTCAGAACTCTCACTTCAATTAGCACTTAGATTTTATCTTTAAGGATATTACACCTGCAAGTAGGATGATGAACCATTTTATGGAAAAGGAAATAGTTGGGATCATTCATTCGTTTAACTTCATCTGAGCATCGAACTTTTTGTAACTTGAGCTTGTCACCTTTGTTGAGCAAGTGGAAGATTGTCACCACATGCTCATCTTTGAAGGAGTATTGTCTCTGATACTCCAGAGTTCTGTTGGATTTATCCTTCTTTGATCGAGTTTCTCCATATGCTTTCAATGTTGATGTATCAGAGATTCAGCCATGTCATGGCCGTTGTTGTTGATTCCCCACCTACCTTTGGAGGACTCAAATTTTTTAGCTGATTTCTCAGGTATTTCAGCTTGCTCAAGCTCCTTCCAGGTATCGGCCTTGACCTCTTCCATATGATTGGAGTTCATTTTGCATCATTTTTTATCACCATACTATGCTTTATATTAATAAAATTAGGATTTTTAATGCTTTTCTCTCTTATTTTTCAGGTCCATTCTTTAATGGAGAAGAAGGCCCAAATTTTGGATTTTTCAAGGAATTAAAAGTATTTTTAGGAGCCCACATCAAGGAAGCCCAATTCTAAAATGAACCAAGGCATATTCCCTAACTTCTAGAAGCTCCAGCTGGACACCTGCAGCATAACGGAATGTCAGAGCAATCGCTGGCGCAACGGTCAAGATGCTGTCGCGAAAACGTGGCTTTGGCCGCGGATCCACGGCAAACCCTTGGCCATTGATCAGGCGATTGATCCTACGGCTATTATGGGTCACGATCAGCTCATGAGGCCTATAAATGGACCCCCGGGCCGTTGTAAAATAGGAGGAGAGAATAGCATAGTTAGGAGTTTTTAGTTCTCTCTTAGTCTTCTTATGTAATTTTTCATTTTCTCCTTCTAGATCCAGAAAAGAGAGAGTGAGGGTGAGAGATCTCTGTAATTGAAGAAGTGACAGCTCCAATACAAAGGCTCAAGCTTTCCTTCCTCAAATCTTTCTTTCTTCATTGCATTTACTTTCATAGCTCTTTATTTTCTTGCACTTATTTTTACCATGTCTTCTCTCTTGTTTTTCTTTTCTATGGCTAACTAATCCCCTAACATGACTTACTAACTTTTAACACTACTAACTACTAACTCTTGGGTGATTGCTAACTCATATAAACATTGGATATTTTCATTTCTAATCTTGTAATAAACAAGTCTTTTTATTCCAATGAAGATGAGTTATGTTTTAATTCTTAGTGAATGCTTTGTATCACCTCCATATGATTCATGTGTGCCTCATTTGGAGCCTTGTCCCTTAAACAAGTGCCTTGATGGAATATGAAGATAGATCATTTTAGTATGCTAACACCTATTGTATAAATTTCTTATTTCATGCTAGCTTGTTATAGCTTTGATGAATTAATGATTCTTACATTCTTGTTTAGCATACTAAGTGTGAATACCTATGTTCCATTATTAAGAACCTAATGGGAGTCGATGATCCAAGGAGGCAACCTAGCCAAGCCAACATGAGAACATATCCTCAATTTGGGATGAATCTACATGAGGCATGAATCACCCAACGAGATTAGTAAGTTAGTAGTGTAGAATGTTAGTTAGTCATGGCTTTCTCTCCATTGAATTTTAAAACTCTTTTCTAAAACTTTCTCTTTTTCCAACATCACAGTTTTTCATTCCGTTTTCCTCGCTTCTGTTTTTCTTTTCTTAAAAACTATACAAAAATTCTTCATTTTCTTTTTAGTTTGTTTTGTTTTGTGATTTTTGAATAAAGAAGAACCTTCGTTTTTCTTCTCAAAAATTTCAACACAAAAACTGTGAACGCTTCCATTGCTAGCCCTCCCTGCAGATACGACTTGTTATAGCTTGTGCTATGAACGGTAATTCAAAGGAGTAAAGTAAATCTTCACACATATTCAGTGTTTGAACATAAGCCTAAGGATATAAACGGTTTACCCTAAACTCTTACTTAATTCAATTCCTCCTTTTGAACAAATGTTTGGCATCGTTGCCGGGGAGGGCGATGGCTTTTATTGAGGTTTTGGAACTAAAACGAATTTTTTCTTCTCTGTTGCAAGTTACAGGTTGAGGAAACAGGATAACAAGACTTGCAGTAACATATAAGTGGTCTTGGGCCTCTGCTCTAGAAAGAAGAGACCAAGTACCCTCTGAGTTGCCGCGTTTTCTCGGCTCTGGCTGCGGATCCGCGGTAAGGAGGAGTTCACTACTCACAATTTTCTTTGCATGGCTGCTTGCTTTGCAAAAATATAGTTTGCTGCAAATTTATTTCTTGTATGCCATCACCAGGATCCTGCTAATAAACCAACAGTAAAACATTTGTTGAAAAAATTAAAAATTGATTAGACGTTTTCATTTTAGGCACGTGTCTTTTCAATTCATTTACTTTACTGTTGAAGAGTGCTGGAGTAAGGTACGTTCGCATAGCACTTTGAATAGGACTCATCTCTTGGTTGATTTAAATTGCTTTGAGTGAATCTTGTTTGCATATACTGTACACTTGTACAAATTGATTTTAAGGGCACCACCCAAATAACGAGATAAGATGGGGATTTCATCACCCTTCGTTGGCCCAAAAATAACATTCCAAGCACTCACAATCCCAAGCTTCTAAATAAAAATTGATAGACGTTGGCCCCTAGGGACATCCGGACTCGATAAGAGATTAGCCGTGGTTGGAAATTATTTTTGATTCATACTCCAGTCAAATCAGTGTCTAAGGTTGGGAATTAAGAGGTTAAGCCTCGAAGATACCGTGGTTTGGCGTAATTAAGGCCCGTTTCTTATGCACAGATACCTCCCACTGTATTTTGCCCCTACCTGGCTGATTAGCTGTGGTTTAATTCGAGCAACAACCTTCCTTGTTTAATCACCCAGTTAGGAGTCATCTAGGTCCAGGGATCCTAGATAGCTTGGTGATTGTTTTTCTTTATTCTTGCTTGTTATTTTCCTTTTTCGCTTGTTTGTTAGGTGAATGTTGTTATTAATTATGCATGCAAGAGTGGTACCGGGATCCTATTTCATCAAGACTTGTTAGGAATACTACACTTGCACACAGACCTGATACAATCCATATCATGGCGAACCATATTTCTCTCGAAGACAAGTTCTACCCAATTCGCACTTCGCTTCCTTCCTGCATTCTTCTACCTGAGGCAAATGGAAACAATTTTGAGCTAAAGCCTCAGTTCATAAATACACTCCGTAGGTTTCATGGCCTAGAATCCGAGGACGCGTATTTCTTCATGCGTGAGTTTGAAGAAGCATGTTTGATAATGAGAATTCCCTAACTGAGGGAAGACGTTGTTAGATTAAGATTCATTCCCTTTGCGCTTAAGGACATAGCCAAGAAGTGGCTATAGAATCTGCCTGCTCGCTTATCTCGTCATGGGATGATTTTATCAAGGTCTTTCTTAAGAAGTTCTATCCTATTCATAAAACGGCCTTCATCAGAAAAAAAAAACATAATGCAGGTTAAGCAGGAAACAAATGAACCATTATGGAAGTATTTTGAACGATTTAAGGATCTATTAGCCCAATGTCCTCACCACGGAATAAAGAAGTAATGGCAGTGCCAAATTCTCTATGACGAACTAGACTACCAAACTAAGACGCTCCTTGAGGCTATGTGTCAAGGGAAATTTTTGAAGAAAGATGAGGACTAGGGTTGGGACCTATACGAAGATTTAGCAGAAAAATCATGAACCGATGAATGCGGCCTTTTCAAGGCCGAACAACAATCCTTACGCACCAACGTATAATCCTGGCTGGAGAAATCACCCTAATTTCTCATGGAGCCAAAATAACACTGACCATTCACGATCAAAAAATGCAAGGCACTCCATCATGGTAATAATTCTTCCAATCACCAACCCAACTTTTCCAACTTCCATAATAATTCTCCCAACCATCCACCTAACTTTTCAAATTATCAACAGAACTTTCCCAACTAAGCTCCACAATCCTCCTTCCAGAATCCTCAACTAGAAAGAAGAATGACTGACTTTGAGAGAAACATGAAAAGATACATGAAAAACTAAGATTCTCTCATGCAAACTATACAGAGGTTAGAAGTTCAAATGAGCCAACTAGCCACTCCACAGAATGAGAGACAAAAGGGTACCCTGCCTAGTCAGCCTATAACAAATTCGAGGAATTCTCAACAAGCTCATTTGGCTGAGGATAATTCATTAAATCAATGTAATGCGGTTCATACATTGAGGTTAGGAAAGAGAGTTGATAATCAAGTGTCAACACCAACCCATCCCATTCAGCACAAGCACAATCAAGCATCCACCTCATCTAATCCAAATCCTTCCAATTCTGACAAATCTGAAAAAGATAAGTCAGCCAGTCAGGTGCACCAGCCTATAGTACCATTTCCTAATAGGCTGAAAAATAACAAGCAAAATCCACACATGGACAAGATAATTGAGATATTTAATCAAGTGAAGATAAATGTGCCACTTCTTGATGCCATCCAACAAGTCCCTTCCTATGCTAAGTTTCTTAAGGACATGTGCACCAAGAAGAGAAAGACTAATGTACCAAAAAAGGTCTTCTTAGCCACTAACATTAGTGAGCTACTATCAGGCCCGATCCCTGTCAAGTACAAGGATCCAGGTAGTCCCACCATTGCCTGCACAATAGGATAAGCCGAGATTAGTCGTGCACTTCTTGACTTGGGGGCTAGTATCAACTTGCTTCCATTCTCAGTTTATCAACAACTCAGGTTGGGCGATCTTAGTCCAACTCGAGTCACTATCCAACTGGCTGACCGTTCTGTAAAGTTCCAAAAGGGGAGATTAATGATGTCCTGATCCGGGTAGGAGAGTTCATTTACCCTGTCGATTTCATAGTTCTGGAGACACAAGCTGTGTCCAACTCCAATCATAGGGCTCAAACTCCTGTTATCCTAGGGCGACCATTCCTTGCTACTGCTAATGCCATCATCAATTGTAGGAATGGGTCTATAAGGTTAACCTTTGGGGACATGACTAGAGAAGTCAATGTCTTCAATCTAGGAAAACAACCCCGCGATATCGAGGACCAAACATTTGAAGTCAGCCTAATTGAGAACTTGACAAGTGAACATGGGAAGAATTGAAATTAGAAACAGAGTGTGACTTCGAATTAGAGTCTGACGACTTTAATCTTGATCAGGTTGTAGATTCTGCTGTGAATTGGGCCTCGAACCATATTTAACCAATAATGGAGCCAACAGATTTGACTAGTCCTTCCAGTGAGCCTTCCTCTTCCTTAGAATTGAAAGCCTTACCTGCGCATCTCAAGTACGCCTATCTAGGCGAACAAGAGACCTTTCCTGTCATCATTGCCTCCATTTAAATGACGGGGAAGAAGAAGATCTTAAAGCTATTCTAAGAAAACATAAGGAAGCCATTGGGTGGACTATGACCGATATAAAGGGATTAAGTCCGACCATCGTTCAACATCGCATTCATCTCAATGAAGACGCCACACCTAAAAGAGACCCGCAGCATAGGTTAAACCCTATAATGCAAGAAGCTGTTCGTGCTGAAATTGTCAAACTCTTAGACAATGGGATAATTTATCCCATTTCTAATAGCCAATGGGTCAGCCTGTCCGCGCGGTTCCAAAGAAATCCGGTTTCACCGTAGTGGAAAACGAGAACAAAGAGTTGGTTCAAACTCAACTTCCCACGAAGATCCGAGTTTGCATCGACTATAGGAAGCTTAATGCTGCAACTCGTAAGGACCATTTTTCACTTCCCTTCATTGATCAAATGCTTGAACGTTTGGCGGGTCACGAGTATTACTATTTCTTGGACGGTTACTTGGGGTATAATCAGATCCCTATTTCTCCTGAGGACCAAGAAAAGACTACATTCACATGTCCATTTGGGACATTTGCTTATCGTCGAATGCCTTTCGGCTTATGCAATGCCCCAGCAACGTTTCAACGTTGCATGTTGAGTCTTTTCTCTGATATGATAGAACGATTCTTAGAGATCTTTATGGATGATTTCTCCATCTACGGAGATTCATTCACTCAATATCTCCACCATTTGGAACTTGTCCTCCAACGTTGTGCTGAGAAAAATTTTACATTAAACTGGAGAAATGCCACTTCATGGTAAAACATGGAATTGTCTTGGGTCATGAAATCTCCAAGAAAGGAATTGAAGTGGATAGAGCCAAAATCGAGGTTATTGCTAAGCTTCCCATGCCCAAATATGTTAAGGACATTAGATCCTTCTTAAGACACGCTGGTTTCTACCGAAGATTTATCAAGGATTTTAGCAAAATTTCTAGACCCTTGACTAATATGTTAGCTAAGGATGTGTCCTTCACTTTCGATACTGAATGCATAAACTCTTGAGAGAAGCTAAAGAGAGTGCTTATTTCTGCACCAATCATATCTGCACCGGATTGGTCTAAGCCGTTCGAAATCATGTGCGATGCTTCCGATTTTGCCATAGGCGCTGTCTTAGGACAACGCACTAATAACAAGCAGCATGTGATTTACTACTCTAGTAGGACTCTCAATGATGCTCCATTGAACTACACTACGACTGAGAAGGAATTCTTGGCAATAGTGTTTGCCTCAGAGAAATTTCGTCCCTACCTACTAGGATCCAAAACCACCATTTTCACCGATCATTCTGCGCTTAGGTACCTTATGATGAAGAAGGATGCCAAGGCCCGACTCATTCGTTGGATCTTCCTTCTTCAAGAATTCAATCTTGAGATTCGAGATAAAAAAGGCATAGAAAATGTCGTTGCTGACCATCTCTCACGGATCCCTAATTCTCCATGCAACGAATTACCCATAAATGAGGATTTTCCTGATGAAAATCTCTTAGCTATCTCTAGGAAACCTTGGTTTGCTGATATAGTAATTACTTAGTCACAAACCAAACTCCGTCTCATTGGTCCAAAAACGATATATACCGGTTCTTATCCCAAGTTCGGTATTTCTTTGGGAGGAACCGTATCTTTTCAAGTACTGTTCTGACCAAATTATTAGGAGATGCTTTCCCGATGAGGAGGTTAGAGTGTTCTATCTTTTTGTCACGAACTTGCATGCGGTGGACACTTTGGTCCACGCAAGACTGCTGAAAAAGTGCTACAAAGCGGGTTTTATTGGCCCACTTTGTTCAAGGATGCTTATGAATTTTGCAAGATGTTCCCTAGATGCCAAATGGTAGGAAGGATCTCAAAACGAAATATGATGCCCCTCAACCCAATCCTAGAAATAGAACTCTTTGATGTTTGGGGCATCGACTTTATGGGTCCATTTCCTAATTCATTTGGAAACCAATACATATTGGTTGCTGTGGATTATGTGTCCAAGTGGGTAGAAGCAATTCCTTGTAAAACTAATGATAACAAAGTTGTCATAAAGTTTTTGAAAGAGAACATTTTTTCACGCTTCGGAACCCCTCGTGCTATCATCAGTGATAATGGCACTCACTTTTGCAATAGATCTTTTGAAGCTCTTATGCGAAAGTATGCCATAACTCACAAGTTGTCCACACCTTATCATCCTCAAACCAGTGGGCAAGTTGAGGTTTCCAATAGACAAGTCAAGCTTATCTTGGAGAAAACTGTGAACCAAAACCGAAAAGATTGGTCCATCAAACTTGTAGATGCCCTATGGGCCTACAGGACCGCTTTCAAGACAATTCTAGGAATGTCTCCTTATAGGTTAGTCTATGGCAAACCTTGTCACTTGCCCGTTGAGTTAGAGCATCGAGCCTTATGGGTAATCAAGCAGTTGAATTTCAACTTGACTAAGGCCAATGAACTTCGGAAATTACAAATTTTCGAATTAGAGGAATTGAGAAATGAGGCCATGAAAATGCTAGGATCACTAAAGATAGAGTCAAGATTTTCCATGATAAGCACATCATAAGAAAAACCTTTGTCCCTGGACAAAAAGTCTTACACTATAATTTTAGGCTTCATCTTTTTCCAGGAAAATTGAAATCAAGATGGACTGGGCCATTCGTTGTAAAAATCGTGTTTCCAACGGTGCAGTTGAGATCAGTGACACCAAGAATGGAAATGACTTTAAGGTAAACGGTCAACGCCTTAAACCTTTCTTGGAATCGGTGCCGGTAAATGAAATGGCTATGGGTCTTTTTGACCCAGTGTATCGGTAACTTTCCTCTTTTCCATTTATTTTTTCATGCATCGATACATTTCTTTCATATATTGGGGACAATGCATGAGATAAGTGTGGGGGAGGGTTCTAACATGACTAATATAAATATATATATATATATATATATATATATATATATATATATATATAAACTTTTTTTGAAAGGTTAGAACAATATTTTGATCTATTTTTTGTAAGAAATTAAATCAATTTTAAGGAATAGGAAAATCATAATTAGGATATCTTTTACTTGGTCAAAATAAGATGACTTGTTTGATTTTTAGGGTTAGGAAGAAAATTTGTGAAAGTAATTTAGTCTTGATATTTACCTTGATGAAATATGCACACCAAATACACTTACACACATAGGGTTTAAAAACAGAGACTCTTGTGTCTTATTCAAAAAAATATTATGAAAATATATATATATATATAAACAAATCTAATTATTGATTAGCTAGGTGCTTTGGCCTAAGAAAGCCTTGGAATTTATGCAAAAGATAATTAGATAAGTTTGAAAAAAAAAATGTATGTATATAAATCCTCTGATTAAGCTGGGTATTTATGCCTCATGAAGCATAAGTATTCACGCCTAAAAGGGGTACATCTTATAAATAAAAACCTTGGTTTCGTGGCCTTATCTGCTCGAGTATTTAAGTCCTTAGGGGTGTTTTCTCACCTGGTGCCTTAAAACTGTCCGGTTTGGGTGTCACCGACTGAAGGCTCGTTACCAGATTAGAAAGCCTAATGAAATTGAAGAATAAAATCCACCAAAAATACATATAAATAAGGCATAGGAGTTGATGTTAAAGAACCCTTAGTCAACTTCACAGTCAGGTGGTGCATACGACTCAGGGTAAATTAATAGACTAGATGAGAAAAATAATTTGACTTCTTACTTTGATTGATGACATGTTTTTGAATAGAGACTAAGTTTAGGAATGAAAAATCTGATATTCCCATAACTTATAGATTACTTAAACTCTCACAAATATACTTCAAATATTTTCTCCTTTAAAAATGCTTTTCGAAAATACTAACTTTTTTCTCTTTCTTTATGGATTTTGTGGGTGCAATCCACTGAAAACTCTCATGAGACAAAACTCGTCCTCTAGGGATAACCTAGAGGTTTAACGGCTTGTTGCACATGCTCAGTGCAATCGAGTGACCTGCGAAAGTGGTCTAATGATTGATTAGAATTAGTCTGATGTTTTGCTCGAGGGCGAGCAAAAGATAAGTGTGGGGGTGTGATTAGTCACATATGTTGCATATACATTGTCACCTTACCATACTTTTTAGCTAATAAATCCTATTAATAAGTCTTTTTCTTCTTTGTTTAATGTAGGCCCAAGTGCTAAAAGAAAGAAAAGAGATACAAGCCCAAAAGCCCACCAAATTCTGATTTAATTCAGAATAAATTCGAAATCAAGGAATCAGAGCAAAATCTTGACATATCAAGAGGTTGAGAAGAATCCTCCCTGAATCAAGCGGTTGAAGCCACACAATCAAAGGCTGTTTCGTTAACTTTTGGAGCAGAAACAAGAAAACCAAAAGAAGATACAGGAGATTTACCAAACCAGGAGATCCTACCAGTTGGGTGTGGCCACCTGGCCACACCAGGGCCGCGGAAACGTGGCAGCTTGTTGAGCTCTGTTGGGGGAGCGTTTGCTCCCCCAATCTTCCCGGGATCCTCCCCTTTTAGTTTTTCCCTATAAATACCAGTTTTAACAGAGCAAAAAGGAGCGAAGATTAGGATAAGAATTTGTGTTTATTTTCTAAGGATTTAGGCTATTTGTTAGCTAGCACAAAAGTTGTATTCTTATTTTTTAGTCCAGTATCAATACTTGTGAGAGAGAGGAATTGAGTGCTTGTGCTTGAAGATTGAAGTGACATCAATACAAGAATCGAGCTGCTTTTTCTTCCACTCGTATTACGGTATGGCTTGCATTATTTATTTGCTTTCTTCTTTGTTTTCCATGAGTAACTAAAACGATTTTCTGGGCTCACTATTGTAACTCTCTCTAGTTCTTCTTCTCTTCTGATTTTAAAGAAAAAGACCCAATGAATCATTTGCATGCCTTACTTAAAGCCTTTCTTTTTGAAAGTGTTCTTGAAGGCACATGAGGATGGGTTTGGATTGTTAAACTCTTACTTTTTTCATGAACGTTTCTTGAATTATTTTTACTTCATTCTTGCTTCTTCGCGCTTGATGATTTAACTTTCAATTCTAAACGATTTTTCAAAGAAAAGAGTGAACTCTTCCAACCATCTTATGTGCTTTACTTCAAACTTTTTAAAAATCAACTTTAAGTTTTGCTTATGATTAATTTGAGACACTTAGGATTGCAAAAGAAGAACTAACTTTTGAGTAGTGAGATAGTGAGCCCAGATTTTCTTCCTTATTATAATCAACAAAACAATTTTGAGCTTTTTTAAATCACCTTCTCCAAAGCCTTTTCTAAAGTTGCAATTTCTCTTTTAATCATCTCTTTCTTTCCATTCTCTTTTCCATTAAAAAAAACGAACACAATTCTTTGTTTTTAAACGATTCACCGAAAAGCTTCCATCGCATTCCTCCTCGTAGACACGACCCGTTAGCCACAAGCTACACGGTAGATTCTTAAACTCTTTGATTGTTCTTTCATTTTAGCAATCATCAACCCAATTCTAGAAATAGAACTCTTTGATGTTTGGGGCATCGACTTTATGGGTCCATTTCCTTTTTCATTTGGAAACCAATACATATTGGTTGCTGTGGATTATGTGTCCAAGTGGGTAGAAGCCATTCCTTATAAAACTAATGATAACAAAGTTGTCATAAAGTTTTTGAAAGAGAACATTTTTTCACGCTTCGGAACCCCTCGTGCTATCATCAGTGATAATGGCACTCACTTTTGCAATAGATCCCTTGAAGCTCTTATGCGAAAGTATGCCATAACTCACAAGTTGTTCACACCTTATCATCTTTAACCAGTGGGCAGGTTGAGGTTTCCAATAGACAAGTCAAGCTTATATTGGAGAAAACTGTGAACCAAAACCGGAAAGATTGGTCTATTAAAATTTTAGATGCCCTATGGGCCTACAGGACCACTTTCAAGATGATTCTAGGAATGTCTTCTTATAGGTTAGTCTATGGTAAAGCTTGTCATCTGCCCGTTGAGTTAGAGCACCGGGCCTTATGGGCAATCAAGCAGTTGAATTTCGACTTGACTAAGGCCGGTGACCTTCGAAAGTTACAAATTTCCGAATTAGAGGAGTTAAGAGATGAGGCCTATGAAAATGCTAGGATCACTAAAGATAGAGTTAAGATTTTTCATGATAAATACATCATAAGAAAAACCTTTGTCCCTGGACAAAAAGTCTTACTCTATAATTCTAGGCTTCATCTTTTTCTAAGAAAATTAAAATCAAGATGGACTGGGCCATTCGTTGTAAAAACCGTGTTTCCACACGGTGCAGTTGAGATCAGTGACACTAAGAATGGAAATGACTTTAAGGTAAATGGTCAACGGCTTAAACCTTTCTTTGCCGGTAAACGAAACGGCTATGGTCTTGTTGACCCAGTGTATCGGTAACTTTCGTCTTTTCCATTTTATTTCATGCATCTATACATTTCTTTCATACATTGGGGACAATGCATAAGATAAGTGTGGGGAAGGGTTATAACATGACTAATATAACTCCAAAAAAATGTTTAAAAAAATTGTATATATATATAATAAAAAAAACTTTTTGAAAGGTAAGAACAATATTTTTGATATATTTTTGTAAGAAATTAAGTCAATTTTAAGGAATAGAAAAATCATAATTAGGATTTCTTACACTTGGTCAAAATAAGATGACTTGTTTGATTTTTAGGGTTGGGAAGAAAATTTGTGAAAGTAATTTAGTCTTCATATTTACCTTGATGAAATATGCACACTAAATACACTTACGCACTTAGGGTTTAAAAACAAAGACTCTTATGTCTTATTAAAAAAAGTATATATGTATGAAAAAAAATAAACAAATCTAATTATTAATTAGCTAGGTGCTCTGGCCTAAGCAAGCATTGATATTTATGCAAAAGATAATTAGATAAGTTTGAAATATATATATATATATATATATAAATCCTCTGATTAAGCTGGGTATTTGTGCCTCATGAAGCATAAGTATTCATGCCTAAAAGGGGTACATTTTATAAATAAAAACCTTGGTTTCGTGGCCTTGTCTGCTCGAGTGTTTAAGTCCTTAGGGGTGTTTTCTCACCTGGTGCCCTAAAACTGTCCGGTTTGGGTGTCACCGACTAAAGGCTCATTACATGGGCAGATTAGAAAGCCTAATGAAATTGAGGAATAAATTCCACCAAAAATAAATATAAATAAGGCATGGAGTTAATGTTAAAGAACCCTTAGTCAACTTCACAGTCACGATGGTGCATACGACTTAGGGTAAATTAATAGACTAGATGAGAAGTACAATTTGACTCCTTACTTTGATTGATGACATGTTTTTGAATAGAGACTGAGTTTCGAAATGAAAATTTTAATTTTCCTATAACTTATAGATTACTTAAAGCCTTACAAATATACTTCAAATATTTTCTCCTTTAAAAATGCTTCTCGAAAATACTAACATTTATTATGGATTTTGTGGGTGCAATCCACTGAAAACCCTCACGAGACAAAACTCATCCTCTAGGAGTAACCTAGAGGTTTAACGGCTTGTTGCACAGGCTCAGTGCAATCGAGTGACCTGCGAAAGTGGTCTAATAATTGATTAGAATTAGTCTGATGTTTTGCTCGAGGGCGAGCAAAAGATAAGTGTGGGGGTGTGATCAGTCACATATATTGCATATACATTGTCACCTTACCATACTTTTTAGCTAATAAATACTATTAATAAGTCTTCTTCTTCTTTGTTAAATGTAGGCCCAATTGCTAAAAGAAAGAAAGAGAAATAAGCCCAAAAAGCCTACCAAATTCTGGTTTAATTCAGAATAAATTCGAAATCAAGGAATCAGGGCAAATCTTGGCATATCAGAGAGGTTGAAAATCGGTTGAAATGAATCCTCCCAAATCAAGCGATTGAAGCCAACAATTAAAGGCTGTTTCGTCAAATCTTGGAGCAAAAACGAGAAAACCAGCAGAAGATATGGGAGAATCATCAAACCAAGAGGACCCACCACTTGGGTGTGGCCATCTGGCCACACCAGGGCCGCGAAAATGCGGCCCTAGCCGCGTTTCTGCCGCTTGGCTACATTTGTTGGGGGAGCGTTTGCTCCCCCAATCTTCCTATGATCTCCCCCCTCTGGTTTTTCCCTATAAATACCAATTTCAACAGAGAAAAAAGGAGTGAGGACTAGGATTAGAATTTTTGTTTATACTTTAAGGTTTAGGCTCTTTGTTAGATAGTACAAAAGTTGTATTTTTGTTTTGCAATTTGTAGTTCAGTACAAATACCTGTGAGAGAGAGGAATTGAGTGCTTGTAACTTGAAGATTGAAGTGACATCAATACAAGAATCGAGCTACATTTTCTTCCACTCATTTTACGGTATGTCTTGCGTTATTTACTTGCATTGTTCTTTGTCTTCCATGAGTAGCTAAATCGATTTTCTTGGCTCACTATTGTACTTCTCTCCAATTCTTCTTCTTTTCTGATTTTCATGAAAAAGACCCTATAAATCATTTGCATGCCTAACTTAAAGCATTTCTTATTGAAAGTGTTCTTGAAGGCACATGAGGATGGGTTTGGATTTTTAAACTCCTACTTCATTTAAGAACGTCTCTTGAACTTGTTTTTATCTCATACTTGAACTTCTTGATGATTTAACATTCGATGCAAAACGATTTCTTAAAGAAAAGAGTTAACTTTTCCAACCATCTTATATGCTTTACTTTAAACTTCTTAAAGTTAACCTTAAGTTTTGCCTAAGATCAAGTTGAGGCACTAAGGATTTCAATAGAAGAATAAACGGTTGAGTAGTGAGATAGTGAGCCCGGATTTTCTTCTTCATTAAAAAAATAACAAATCACTTTTTAAACTTTATACAAAATTCACCTGTTCCAAAGCCTTCTCCAAAGTTGCAATTTCTCTTTTAATCATCTCCCTTTTTTCCATTCTCTTTTCAATTAAAAAACGAGCACAATTCTTGGTTACTAAACAAAACACCGAATAGCTTTCATCGCATTCCTCCTCGTGGACACGACCCGTTAGCCCAAAGCTACACGGTAAATCTCTTAACTCTTTGATTTTACAATCATGGACCTGTTAGCCCAGAGGCCTTCCACTCTAGTTTTGATGATGATTAACTCATGTAGTTATGTGTACTAATAATCTTGTGATTTGAGTTTCAGATCTCTAATCAAGATGTTAGTAGGTGACTAGCTTTAACAAAGGTGTTTTGGAGCTATTCACATGGTGATTCAAGAGCCCGAGCGACAAGATCATATATAGCACTCATTGGAATCAAGCTCGGTGAATCACGGTTTGGATCGAGTCGGCTTGAAGACGGAGTTCATCAAGAAGACTTCGGTACCTTTAGTTTAGTTGTATTTAGATCCATTTTGTAAAGATTAGATAGTGTGATATGCTCAAGTTCACAACACACACACGTTTGTATGTTTTGGATATTGGTTTTCGGTTTTTCCGTTTTGGTTTAACCGATCTTGGTTTTCATGAATAGATATTATATGAAAACATGTTTACTTGGTTTTATGTATATTAGATTCATTCTATATACATGTATGCTTCATGTCTTAAATAAACTTAGTTTGACATATCTATTCATGTATTTAGGTTTTGTGTTTTAAACAAAACATATTTTTGGATTTATATGACAAAAACAATGATATATATATCTTTTGTTAATATTGGAGTATGTCCATATACAACATGCTTAAAGTTGTTTAAATATCATGTTTTTGTAATTTGAATGAGTTTTGGATAAAACGAATTTTCAATTCAAAAATCTAAGTTTGAAAAAATACAGTTTTTGGTTTTCAGCAATATTTCCATAACACAAAAATGGTTCAAAATGTTTGAAATTTGTGTTAAAATTTTTCACACATGTTTGTATATCAATGCATTATACTAAAACTATTTTTGTGGATTTTTGGAGATTTAATGGGATTTAATTGGATAATAAAAACCTAAGTTTTCAATCCCTAAAACTGAACTGCCAGGCTCTGGCGGTCGACCGCACGGTCGACCGGACCAGTAGACGGTCGACCGGAGCAGTCGACCGGACGTGCACAGATACGTGCACGCAGCCAGCCCATTGAGCCGGTCGACCGAGCGGTCGACCGACTGAAAGCAACCCACTCTCGGGTTGCTCCGGTCGACCGGGCGGTCGACCGGCCAGAGAGCCGTTGCTCTCTGGTTCTGGGCGCAGTCGACAGGGCGGTCGACCGGCAATCGCTAACGGTCAAATTTGACCGTTGGCCGGTCGACCGGGCAGTCGACCGGATGGTCAAATCTGACCATATTTGGCTGCAACGGCTAGTTCTTTGAAGAAGCTATAAATTGGGTTTTATCTTAATAGTTTTGAACAAGTTTTAAGAGAGCTAAATTTCTGATCTTACTAGTGTTTTTACAGCAATCAAAAAGAAGTTTTTGGGCTCAAATCTTTACATTCTATTTGGTATTTTCTAGGGTTTCGAAAAATCAAAGAAAAGTGATTTTGGGAAAAGTGTTTTGATTCAACTTCTTCATCTTTACTTCTAGTTATTCCCAAGGATTTTCTTTGAGTATTTGTTTTCCATTCTTTTAGTTTTTTTCACACACTTGAGCTTCATTCTATCCTATCTATAGGATCTTTGTGTTTGTGGGAAAAGAATTGGTTTGTAGTTGAGACATACCATCAAGTTGGAAACCCCTAATTATTGCTTGGCTTTGTGCCTTTCCTTCATAGTGTTGAGGAGGTTGTGCAATTAGGTTGTATCCCTCAAAGTTGTGAGGTGATCCTTGCTTAGCTTTGTGCTTATCCCTCAAGTTGTGAGGTGATTATTTTGTTGGCTTGGTGCTTTGCCTCTAGTGAGAGGTTGTGGTTGTAAAGAGAGGAGTTGGGTACTCCTAGTTATTGTATTACCCCAAATCCTCGGTGGAGGTTCCCGGTGTGGGAGTCCTGTGTGAACAAGCTAGTGGATTCAAAATCCTTCTGGGTGAAGGCGGGGATGTAGAGCTGGGTGCTCGAACCTCGAAACAAATCTTGTTATTTGCGCTTGATCCATTGACTCTTACTCTCTCTCTCTCTCTCTCTCTCTCTCTCTCTCTTTTATTTGTGCCTTGCATCATTCATATTGTCATATCTTCATTATATGCTTGGATTGTGTTTGTGTGCCTCACTTGTGCTTAACCACGAGAGCTTCACATAGCGCCTCAACTCTTATTCAGAGGAATCAAGAGGAGTTAGTCCAGAGCCCTTCACCGGGAATTCGGCTACACTCGTTGGTTGCATTAAGTGTTGTTGCTATTAGTTTTTAATTTTCGCATTTGTTCATTAGATTAGCCTTATCACCTATTCACCCCCCTAGGTGATTTCAATTGGTATCAGAGCCTATGCTCCTGATATTAGGTTTAACCACCTAAGAGTGTGATCTTGATTTTGCTAATCTATCATTTGCATTTGCACTTGCACACATATAGTTTGCACTCATGGATAGCCCTCCTATGTTTGATATTTATAGACTTGATATTTGGAAGGCCAAGATGAGTTGTCTTTTGAAAGCATTAGGATATAAAGTTTATCTAGCCATTACCAAGGAATCCTACCCCAATGATAGCAAACATAAAAAGGCCAATGCATTAGCCCTTGAAGCACTTAGAGTATCTCTTGATAAAGATTTATTACATGTGTTTGCTCACTATGATTCGGCTTTTGCAGTATGGAGCATTTTAACTTCTCCCGAGCTACCAAAGATCATCGATAAGATGAGGAGATCTAGGCGAGACAAGTCCGACGAGCGTTGCCTCATGTTCCAAGGGAATGACTCCCTTGAGGTACAATCGGAAACTCAACTAGATGCTAGCACTAGTTCCTATTGCTATGGGTGTTTAGAAGTACAAACCTTAAATATGGAACTTGCTACAAAGTTTGAAAAATTTTTGGAAAAACATGATCTTTTGAAAAAGAAGAATTTTGAACTAAAAGAAGAATATAAGGATTTGTGTTCAAAATTTGATTTGATTTTACAAGAGAAGGAAGAGATTTGTAGTGAACGTGACTCACTTAAATCTCAACTAGACCTTGCCATAAAGGAAAATGAATTTTTGAAAAGTAAAAATGATTGTGAAGATGTTTTAAAGAATAATGAGTTTTTATCTTCAAAATTAGATTATATTTTAAAAGATAACCATTCTTTGAAAAATGAAATTGATTTTATTTCAAAAGAATTAGATTTAGTGTTAAATAAAAATAAATCTTTGCAAAATGATATGGATTCACATGTTTGCCATGCTAGTGTAGCCTCATCTAGCACACCTATTGCATGCTCCACTTTATCTTCTAGTATTGAAAATGATATAATTGATTTGAAGAAAAGTGTGGATTGTTTGGGCTCCACTTTGAGCCATTGTGCTTTGAATCACTCACGGTTGGAATCTTTGTTTCGAAAGAAACAAGTTCCTATTATGCATGCACACCATACACGGCATACACATGCTCCTCACGATCACACCCATCACATGTATGCTCATGTGTACACTTGTACACATTGTGGACGTAAGGGCCACCTTGCTAAATTTTACTATGATCGTTTACATGATTCAAATTTAGCAACTAAATTTGTTTGGGTTAGGAAAGGTACTAATCCCCATGGACCCAAAAGGATATGGGTACCAAAGACCACCCCTATTATGTTTGATGTAGGTGTGGGCTCTCGCATGACGTGAGAGTTGCGGTACCTTGAGCTGGATGCGTTCCGTGCTTCATGAGGATTATTTGGATGCATCACTTTCAAGGGAGTTTGGTGGGAGGACCACCTTGGTTTGGAGAACTAGAGAGGTGCCTTCATCAGTTTTGGTATCAATCTCTAACTCCCGTTTATATTTACATGTTTATAGATTATTATGATAATGCCATGATTATTAGATCATTGACATGCATGGATAGCATTTGAGATCACCCATATTTATATGGACGCATATGTTGTGTTCTCACCATTGTTTAGCTATTATGTATATCATAGTTCTAATAGCATGTGGATTTACATAATGATCATATTTATGTTTATCATGTTGATTTATGTCTTGTTTTGATGCTTCATGTTTTGAATATATGTTTAAATGTTAGTTTTCATTAAAACTAGGATATATACTTGTACATATAGTGGGCCACAAATAGATCATTATATGTTTGTGCTTGAACGCTCATTTGTACCCATTAGATGTGCTAGTATAGTCTAGTTTTGATGATTCATGCATTTTAACTTGTATTCCCTTCTTTGTACATGTTTTCCAATGTTTAACTTCATGTATATGTCCATCTTGTCTAAACTATTGATTATACATATACATCCTTGAGCCACGTGCCTTCATGCATATACATTTGTGGACTCGTTATGTTTTGGATATGTATGTATTCTTTAGTTTATACATGACATACATATGCCTTGAAGAAATCGAGTTTTGATGATTTTCATGTTTTAAGGAATTTTGAGCTTAATTGACTAGTTTCATGATTATGTGTTTCACATAACACTTGTACACTCATATTAGATGTTTACTTATGTTTTGTTTCCATGAGACTATGATATGGACTTTATAGATTTCGAGTGTTTAGTGCCATGTGATTTACATGTGTTTCATGAAATATAATTTTTGCTTGAAGGATTTCGTACTAGTTTTTAAAATTTTTCATATAACTAGTTCGTATTCTTCACATGGTAGAGTTTTCAAACATATTCTATTTTCAAACCTATTTTTTAAAACCCTATCCATTTAAGGGCGGTTGGCTGGGAGACCATGCTTTGTATGCTCTTTATTGAAAATCATTTTAAACATGTGCATGAAATGGGTAGTAGGTTATATGAGATATACACTCAATCTTATTATTGTTTCAATTGGTATCATTGGATCTTTTCAATTGATATCAATATTGACATCTTTTTGTATACTCATATGTGTTTTATTTGTGCTTATTATATCTCTATAATCTTTGAGCACAAATTTTGGTTTTGCTAAGCTTGAGTTTTAATGACTATCATATTTCAATTGATTAAGTTTTCAATTAGTACTTATACAAGCTTATGCATTGTTTTATTTAGTATTTCATAAAGGGGGAGAAAATTCGTATTTTATCTTTCAATTGGTATTTTGTTTACCTTTGATTTCCACTCCCCTACTTTATGATGAAAAATGTGATTGAAAAATGAATATTTTTTTAATTTGATAACATATGTTTAAAAGGAAAAATACTTTCAATTGGTAAAATTGGTATCAAGATGCTTATTTGTTTACTCACTATTGGTATCAAGATTTTGCTTACTTTCAATTGGTACTATTGATTTATTTCTTTCAATTGGTATCATGGTTCACTTATATTGCTATGTTTTAATTGGTATCATGTTGGAAGAATCTGTTTTATTGTCACCCCTTATTGATCTTTTTGTTCCGGACAAAAAAAAAGGGGGAGAAAATTGTTTTACTATTTATTTGGACCCCTTTGTTGATGATTGACAAAAAGGGGGAGAATTATTTGATGAGTTTATATGCATGTTTCTATGACTATGCATGTTTTTATATTGATATCAAGTATGGAATTAAGAGTGTTTGTTTTAAGAATATAGTTTAGTTAGTTTGATTTTTATTGGTATCAAGAGCTTATTTTTATTGGTATCAAGAGCACGTTTTATGCATGATGCATTTCATGTTTGGTATCAAGAGCATATTTTTGTATTTGGGTTCTTGTTTATGCATGTCTATGCATTTTCATGTTTGATATTCATTGCATATATTTATTATTTATTCCTATGCATGAGTTAAGGGGGAGCTTCTTTGAAGCTTAACTTTAATCCATGCATATATAACTCCATGAGATTTGTCATCATCAAAAAGGGGAAGATTGTTGGCCCAGAGGCCTTCCACTCTAGTTTTGATGATGATTGACTCATGTAGTTATGTGTACTAATAATCTTGTGATTTTAATTTCAGATCTCTAATCAAAATGTTAGTAGGTGACTAGCTTCAACAAAGGTGTTTTGGAGCTATTCACATGGTGATTCAAGAGCGCGAGTGACAAGATCATATATAGCACTCATTGAATCAAGCTCGGTGAATCACGGTTTGGATCGAGTCGACTTGAAGACGGAGTTCATCAAGAAGACTTCGGTACCTTTAGTTTAGTTGTGTTTAGATCCATTTTGTAAAGATTAGATAGTGTGATATGCTCAAGTTCACAACACACACACGTTTGTATGTTTTGGATATTGGTTTTCGGTTTTTCCGTTTTGGTTTAACCGATCTTAGTTTTCATGAATAGATATTATATCAAAACAAGTTTACTTGGTTTTATGTATATTAGATTCATTCTATATACATGTATGCTTCATGTCTTAAATAAACTTAGTTTGACATATCTATTCATGTATTTAGGTTTTGTGTTTTAAACAAAACATATTTTTTGATTTATATGACGAAAACAATGATATATATATCTTTTGTGAATATTGGAGTATGTCCATATACAACATGCTTAAAGTTGTTTAAATATCATGTTTTTGTAATTTGAATGAGTTTTGGATAAAACGAATTTTCAATTCAAAAATCTAAGTTTGGAAAAATACAGTTTTTTGTTTTCGACAATATTTCCATAACACAAAAATGGTTCAAAATGTTTGAAATTTGTGTTGAAATTTTTCACACATGTTGTATATCAATGCATTATACTAAAACTATTTTTGTGAATTTTTGGAGATTTAATTGGATAATAAACACCTAAGTTTTCAATCCCTAAAACTGAACTGCCAGGCTCTGGCGGTCGACCGCGTGCGGTCCAGTAACCGGTCGATCGGAGCGGTCGACCGGACGTGCACAGATACGTGCACGCAGCCAGCCCATTGAGTCGGTCGACCGAGCAGTCGACTGACTGAAAGCTACCCACTCTCGGGTTGCTCCGGTCGACCGGGCGGTCGACCGGCCAGAGAGCCGTTGCTCTCTGGTTCTGGGCGCAGTCGACAGGGCGGTCGACCGGCAATCGCTAACGGTCAAATTTGACCGTTGGCCGGTCGACCGGGCAGTCGACCGGATGGTCAAATCTGACCATATTTGGCTGCAACGGCTAGTTCTTTGAAGAAGCTATAAATTGGGTTTTATCTTAATAGTTTTGAACAAGTTTTAAGAGAGCTAAATTTCTGATCTTACTAGTGTTTTTACAGCAATGAAAAAGAAGTTTTTGGGCTCAAATCTTTACATTCTATTTGGTGTTTTCTAGGGTTTCGGAAAATCAAAGAAAAGTGATTTTTGGGAAAAGTGTTTTGATTCAACTTCTTCATCTTTACTTCTAGTTTTTCCTAAGGATTTTCTTTGAGTATTTGTTTTCCATTTCTTTAGTTTTTTTCACACACTTGAGCTTCATTCTATCCTATCTATAGGATCTTTGTGTTTGTGGGAAAAGAATTGGTTTGTGGTTGAGACATACCACCAAGTTGTAAACCCTAATTATTGCTTGGCTTTGTGCCTTTCCCTCATAGTGTTGAGGAGGTTGTGCAATTGAGTTGTATCCCTCAAAGTTGTGAGATGATCCTTGCTTAGCTTTGTGCTTACCCCTCAAGTTGTGAGGTGATTGTTTTGTTGGCTTGGTGCTTTGCCTCTAGTGAGAGGTTGTGGTTGTAAAGTGAGGAGTTGGGTACTCCTAGTTATTGTATTGCCCCAAATCCTCGGTGGAGGTTCCCTGTGTGGGAGTCCTGTGTGGACAAGCTAGTGGATTTGAAAACCTTCTGGGTGAAGGCGGGGATGTAGAGCTGGGTGCTCGAACCTCGAAACAAATCTTGTTGTTTGCGCTTGATCCATTGACTCTTACTCTCTCTCTCTCTCTCTTTTATTTGTTCCTTGCATCATTCATATTGTCATATCTTCATTATATGCTTGGATTGTGTTTGTGTGCCTCACTTGTGCTTAACCACGAGAGCTTCACATAGCGCCTCAACTCTTATTCAGAGGAATCAAGAGGAGTTAATTCAGAGCCCTTCTCTGGGAATTCGGCTACACTCGTTGGTTGCATTAAGTGTTGTTGCTATTAGTTTTTAATTTTCGCATTTGTTCATTAGATTAGCCTTATCACCTATTCACCCCTTATCACCTATTCACCCCCCCCTCTAGGTGATTTCAGGACCTACCCTTCTATGGAAGAGAATTGGTAGGGGATTTTAGTAGAAAGTGAACTGAACTGTCAGAGGTTTAATATTAACGTAACAACTATTGACTTTTTGGAGACATGGAAAATTTGTCGTTATAGGTGTAGTATTAACATAACAGCGAGTACTTTTAAAGAGATTTTGTTGCTAGAGATTTAATATTAACTTGACAGAATTCAGTTCATTTCATTAAGGAGATGAACACCGGTATTTTTGTAGTCTTACCATTCTGTGGGTGAGAAAGGGTAAGAGATTTTGGAGGAAAGAGTAGGATCAAGTCCACTAGAATTTTTAGCAAACCCTCAGCTATCAACAGATTTGGTGTCTTTACCAACTACCGTTTGAGTTGGGCTAGCCATGTTATTCCCCTCAGCATGATGAGTTGTCGAAGACTTATGTCGGGCGTAAAAGCTAACATTTTCCTCTATCCTGGGCCGTCGGAAGCGTCAGATGTCAGTCAGAAGATTAACTAAGGTAAAACCAAAGTTTCGTATTTTGTTTCTTTCTTAGTATTTACATCAAGCATCATGATGCAACCAGTGCTCGATCTAGTAAGGGAAAGAAACTCTTCTTAGATCTGGAGTTTTTATCAGAGGTGCAGTATTAACTTGATCGGGGGAAGAGTGCTATCAAGGATAGTATTTCTTCAGGAGTTTGACGTTGATTGGCATCATGAGCGTATCACCGTCTGAAGTTATGAGGCGATATGCTCCATTTGAGTAGACTGACTCCACTACAAATGGTCCTTCCCATTTGGATTGGAATTTTTCTTTTGTCTTATGTGTCATTACCATAGGTCTTCTGACAGCTAAGACATGGTCACCTTTCTTGAAAGTCCTCTCCTTAACTTTCTTGTTGAAGGCTCAAATAATACGAGCTTGATAGAGCTCGATTTGTTGTTAGCTTGCAGACGTTTATCATCTAAAGCCTCCAGTTCTTGGAGTCGCAGTTGATGCTTCTCCTCATTTGTCATCTCTGCTGTCAAGGCTACACGTAGAGATGGAATTTGGATTTCTAATGGAAGTACGACTTCACACCCATATACTAAAGAGAATGGTGTAGCTTTCGTTGGGGTTCGAACTGTCGTGCGATAGGCCCATAAGCATTCACCTAATTTGTCGTCCCAATCACGTTGGCTTTTCGAGACGAATTTCTTGAGAAGCTTGCCAATAGTCTTGTTGAAAGCTTCTGCAAGGCCGTTAGCAGCTGGGTAGTATGCCATTGAGGACACACTCTGGATCCTCAACTTGTTGCAAAACCTCTGAAAAGCCTGACTGACGAATTGGGGTCCGTTGTCATGGACAATTCGCCGTGGCACACCAAAACGGTAGATAACGTGATATTTAACGAATTTGATCACATCAGATGTCTTTACCTCCCTAAAAGGGATAGCTTCGGCAAATTTAGAGAAGTAATCAGTTATAGCTAAGATGAACCGGTGTCCTTCGGATGATGGTGGGCTTATAGGGCCGACTACGTCCATCCCCCACATCTCAAATGGCCAGGTAGAGATTGTAGAGCGAAGATACCCTGGTGCTTGATGGATAAAATCGCCATGGACTTGGCAGGCGTGACATCGTTTGGCATAAGTGATGGCGTCAGGGATCATCCTGGGCCAATAATATCCTAATCTTCAGAGTCGATCCCCAAGTTTTAGACCAGGTTGATGAGCTACACATATGTCGTCATGCGCTTCTTTGAGTACATCCTGCGCCTCCTTCTGTTATAGACAGCGGAGCAAGATTCCGTCATGCGATCGACGATACAGTGTTCGCGTGATCGCATTATAGTAGAATTTGGGAGCTTTCCTTCTAATGGCGGACGCTTCTTTGGGATCATCAGGAAGGATGTCATACAAGGCATAGTCAATGTAAGGGAATCGCCAATCCCTAGGCTCTAGGCCGGCTGACGACTCAAGAGCTTCTTTGACTTGACAACCTCCTGTCGGCTTGGTGATCTTCAAAAGCGATTCTTGGGCAATACAAGTCGTGACTATAGACAAGTATCTTCTCTACTACTCCAGCTAGAAGGGCTAAAGAGGCAGCGAGAGATGCTAGTGCATCTGCATGCGCATTTTGCTGGCGTGGTACATGGTCGATGTAAAAGTTTACGAACCCCTTGGCCATAGAGATAGTTGCCTTATAATAGGGTATTAAGTCTTCATGTCTGACTTTGTACTCCCCGCGAACTTGGTTAACGATGAGTTTAGAGTCACCATATGCCTCGAGATTTTTAACGCCAATCTCATCGGCGATTTGCATTCCAATCAAGAGGGTATTGTATTCTGCTACGTTGTTAGAGCAGGGCTCGGTTAATGAGAAAGCTCGAGGAATCACATAGTTCCGTGGGGAGACGAGTACTATCCCTACTCCGGCTATTACATGCCCTTGCGGACCTGTTCTCGATGCACCATCGAAGAAGAGTTGACACACTTGTCTTTCAAAAGATGTCTGGGTCAAACAAACTTCAACGACTTCGTCTGGGAGATCTTCGTAAAGTTTGGTTGTTCTTGGATCTGGATGCTCAGTCAGGAAATCTGCCACCGCTTGTCCTTTTACGACTTTTTGTGGTAAAAAGCGCATTTCATATTAGGATAGCAGTATGGCCCATTTTGCCAGTCGACCGTTTAGTGATGATGACTTCGTCATGAGTAACCTCAATGGGTTAACCCTTGATATGACATTTATAGTCTAGTCCACCAAGTAATTTCGCATTTTCTGGACAGTGAATACCAATGCCAAACATTTCTTTTCGATCGGGTTGTACCGATGCTCGGCTCCGATCATAGTCCTACTCAGATAGTAGATTGCTTGCTCATGACCCTGATCATTATTCTGGGCTAGCAAAGCTCCTAAAGAATGATCCATTGCTCGAACATATATCAGGAAAGGTTTTCCAAACACCGGAGCTGTAAGGACCGGTGGTTGCGTGAGGTATCGTTTGATTTCCTCGAATGCTTGTTGGCAAGCATCATCCCAGATGAATGAGACACCCTTTTTCATCAACTTGGTAAAGGGTTGGCATCTTTCAGAGAGATTTGAGATAAACCTTCGGATGTATGCCAGTCGTCCTTGCAATCCCTTAAGCTCCCTGAGGTTCCTTGGAGGTTGCATCTCCTGGATAGCGCGAAATTTTTTCGGGTCTAAATGAATTCCTGTGGAAGTTACCACAAACCCTAGGAATTTGCCGCTGGCCACCCCCAGGAAGGATTTGGTGGGGTTCATCTTCAACTGATGTGCCCGCATGATTTCAAATATTGTCTTCAGATCGGCTATGTGATCACCTTTGGTGCGGCTTTTCACTGCAATGTCGTCAACATAGCATTCCACTGTTTTACGCATGTGCTCGTGAAAAATTACATTCATAGCTCTCTGATATGTGGCCCCCGCATTCTTCAGTCCAAAGGCATGACAGTATAGCAATATATCCCCTCTGCTGAGAAGAGACGCGGCTCTCGCGTATTGATTGTCGCATCTGGGTAGCGACACTTGAGAAACGCAGGCCTTCTGGGTCCCACGTATAACTGTAGAAGCGCGGGTCTCGTATCTCGGCTGAGGAGCATGGACCTCGCGCTGCTGATCATTGCGTTTGAGAAGTGAAGCTTCAGAAACGCAAGTTTGGTGAACATCACGTTTAGGTTTCTAAACGCGGACTTCACGTATCTGTCATGATTTAGAAGAAACGCGGGCTTGATCCTCGCATCCTACATCTGTTGGGCAGACAGTTGTTCCAGCTTGTAGCTGACGGCACGCCGTCTCTGTCGTCGCTCAGCATTCCGGTTACACCATATAGGTTGATGGGAACCCCCGGTAACTTGGCGCTGAGGAGGGGGATGGGCATGAACGGGCTGAACATCAGCAACATTAACCACGCAGGTCTCATAGGAGACGTTGACGCGGGCGTTACGTATGATGCAGTTAGCCACGACATCCTTCTTGCCAGTCGCGTCTGAGGGGATCTCAGAGCAGACTCGAGAGCAAGTCCCCGAGGAGACTTTGCGGTAGACCCGCGCCTTAGGGCTCTTAGAGCCGGAAGAGAGGAACATTTCATACTTTGCCTGGTCGAACCCCACGACAAGTGATTCGACCGTTTTTCCCATATAAGTGACGTCACCTTGCGCCACAACTTGCTCGTCAGTAGAGAAAGTTGTCCCCAGCGAAGTCGCCATCTCTTGTTTGTGGGAAAAAATTAAAGATCGAGAAGTAAATTCTTTATTTGATTATAAAGAAAGTTACAGCGGATCAATAATCCTCTTACAAGAGAGGGAAGATATTCAAGCTTGAATCTCCCCTTTGTTTAGTGCTGGGTTCTTGATGTGGCGGTGGAAAGTGAGTCTTGTTTTCCGTTGACCGGGTGAACGTCAGGACCTTTTAGGAATCCTCCCTTTGGATAGTAGACGAAGTAACACAGCTTCTGTCCGCCAAGGATCTCAAAGAGAGTGTAGGTAAAGACGAACTTGTGCACAGCAAGTTGTTAGAAGAGTTAAACTCTCTCTTTCTTTTCAGCTGGAAATCTTGGTGTTTCTACGGCTTACAACCGAAGTTTTTTTTTACCAAGAATTATCCGACCTTTTTTTCCCATTCCCTCTTCCATAGCAAACTAGGCTATTTATAGAGGTTTCAGGGAGTGACCGTGCCCCCTAAAAACACTCCATAATGGGGGGTTAACTCCCTCATTACGTGGATAATAATTGACCCAGTAATGAGGGCAGTTATAACCGAGACGCGGGTTTTGAACCTTGCGTCTTGCCATTGAAGTGATGCTCGAGAAACGCGAGCTTCTAATTCTGTGTCAAGCTTCTCGTGAGATGCGGGATTTCGACTCCGTATCTTGGTACTGCAATAATGCTGAGACGCAGGTTTCAACCCTCGCGTCTTGGTCCTTGCAGTGATGTTGAGACGCGGGTTTCGACCCTCACGTCTTGGTGCCGCACTGATGGCGATGACTAGCCTTGCGTCTAGAGCTTGGATTCTACTTTTTGCTGACTTGTCTTCAGTGATTTTTAGACAGTCTACAATAATTATTGAGTCATTTTCTTCAACATTATTGTCCAACAATGAAGTGTTATTTGTGGAGATGATTGATTTGGACTCAAATGGAACAGAAAAAATCAATACCGACTCAGGAATTTAACTCAGATCAAGTCGAGATTCAACAGTGAGAGTCAAAATTGGTTCAAAAATAGGATCCAAACCAAAGAATATCAGTTCACACACTTTTCCCATCAATGAAGTGTGATCAGAAGATATTGGTGATTCAATTTCACAGTGTACTGGTACAGGATTCAATGTTGACTCCAGAATAGAGAAAAAATCTGGTAAAAATACCAGAATCATTATTGAATCAAAGAGTGAAATGGAATCACTAACATGAGGTTCGGGATCACATTCATGTTCAATTTCAATTTCAGGAAAGAGATAACTTGCCAGAATGTCAAGGCGACTTTCATAATTTGGAGTTTGGTCAAGTTCAAATATGTGTTCTAAAATTGAATCTTAGTTTTCAAAATAACATGATTCTTGGGACTAATCGATAGGGTTTGGGATATAAGAATTGGTCAAAGGTTGACAAAAAAGATCTTTCTCGCTCTCATTGATCAATTCGCTCATTATAGAATCAAACCTCCTAATAGGCCGGGTAACTGAATTTTGAGTCTGAATCATGTCTTCCATACTCTTTGCAATTGGTTCTTCTTGAAAAAGTGAGTATGAAAGTTGATTTTGAAAATTGTGGTGAGCTTGTGAGTCTATCAAATATTGAGTTTGTTGCTCAAACTCACGCAAGAGCTCCATATTCAAGTCCAGGACTGATGGCTGTTCATTTTGAATTGGTGCGACTGGGAAAGATGAGCATGACCCTTGAAAATTTTGTTGAGATGATGAGTCCAACATATTTTGCGCCATTTCATAACAGGCTTCCAAACGCTTTTCTATCTCAGATTTTTTTCAATTGAATATTCTAGAAAAGGAGTATATGGAGTTTGATATGGGAAGGATTGTGAATTGAGCAAATTTTGAATTTGTTGTTGGGACTCAAGCATGGCTTCCATACTTCTTTTCAAATTAGATTTTTCTTTGGGTGGTGGGACAGGAAAAGGAGGATATGAATTCAAATTGGGGAATGAAAATTATTGACAAGGTGGTTGAAAATTTGACTCGAGGAAGGTGAATCCCCATAAACTCTATGAAGAGTGAAAATTATTTTGAAAATTATAGTCATAGGCTTGGGGATATCGGTCATATTGAGTCGAATAATCACAATCCGGCATATATGGTTGGTCATGTTGTACATAGTCGGGTCAGAGTTATCCGAGTCAAATAAGGTCAGGGTGAAATATGGATTCATATTATCATTGAAAAAAATATTGTTGTTAAAATCCATTTCACAATTTATAAAAAAACAAACAAACAAACAAATAAAGAAAAAGAAAAAAATAAGCCTATGCTAAGGTTGACTTAGACCTAGATGACTCCAACTGGTTAGACTATCTACGCGGGGTACATTGCCAGAATCTGACCACAAATTAATCGGCCAAGTAGGGGCAAGATCAGTGGGAGGTATCAATGCCGGAGCAACGGGCCTAATTATGCCAAACCACTGTTCTTCGAGGTTTCGCCTCTCAACCCCAACCTTAGACACCAATTTGATAAGAGTCAACTTTTAAAAACTTTTTCCTTAGGTTAATCTCTTAAATGAGTCTGAGATGTCCCTAGGGACCAACGTCTAGCAATTTTTATTAAGGCTTCGGTTGTGTAAGTGGGGAGGTGATTTTTGGGCTAAGGAAGGGTAACGATTTTCCCACCTTATGTTGTATTAAGTTTTGCCCTACAATTTATATAAGTGTGCAATATAGATAAGAATGAACACACAAAGAGAGTAAATCACCTACGCATTTGTCCTAACTATATGCAATGCAATATGTACACCTCCATCAATATCACAACAATACAAGAACAAAATAAGTATATTGAAATTGAAATCAACACGTGCCAAGATGCAAATGTCTAAACCGTTTTAAAGCATCCAATTTTCATATTTTAGTTCTTAATTATTACAGTGCACATGTAATCTAAACAAAAAATAAGAGCAGAATATAACAATATACAAGAATTACCCAACCACACAAAAGCAAGTGTGGACTTCTGCAATGATAAAAATTTGACCTGCACACCAAAAACAAAGATGAAAAGTTAACAAAAACGTGAAATCAAACAGTTCCCATCCCCAGCAACAGCGCCAAAATTTGATCGGGGGAAAATCGTACACGAAAAGTGTATATTTTGAAATCAAGATTTAATAGTGCGTGCTTTGGCTTCCTCGATACTTCCCTTATAGCATAGAGGCTAAATGGGTCGAATACACAGGGACGGAAAGTGATAGAAGCGTTACCGAAATGTTCACGTGTGTGTTAAAGTTTCTTCAACATTTTAAAGAATCAAAAGAAAGAAAACAAAGAATGAAAAGAGAAGAGTACGATGAAATACAAAGAAGTGAAAACATAGAAAAGAAGATATTTGTGATTTTTGATATTTCTAAAATAAAGTAAAAAGGAAAAGAAAACTCATGGCTACTAGCTACTAATGGCTCCACTAATCATGCTAACCTCTTAGTGATAGTTGCCTCACATGTATCCTTGACCATCACTAGTCCTTGATTCAAGAGCGTTTCAAAGCATGACCCATAAGATAACTTTCACATCCAAACTCAACAAAACAAGTGCAAGCTACACTTAAACTGTCAAAACTAAATAAGAGTAAGCATGGAATAAAGTAATGTTAGCTTGTTAGAGAGTTAGGATGTTAGAGTGTTAGAATCCATCATCATGAGAGAGCAAAGCCAAGTAGAGGCTATTAGATTCATGTGGATTATCAAGTAAGAAGTTAGCAAGTTAGTGGTTAGTAGTTAGTTACCATGAGGGAAAATTAGTGAAGCATGTAAAAGGAGTTAGAGAGAAGAAAACAAAGAGAGATAAAGAGAGAACCTTGCATAGATTGTCACCTTTTATTACAAGCACTCTTATTTTCCAACCATGTACCACTCTCTTTCCTATTACAAGATCTACAAGAAATGAAAATACAAAGAGGAAGAAGGAGAACAACTAAGCTAAACTACTCTAAACTATAACATGGAGAAGAAAACTACCCTAACTCTCTAAATATCTCCCTGTAAAACACCAAGGGAGGGTATTTATAGGCACCAGGAGAACGGGGCTCAGGGGACAAACCTTGGCCCAAAGCGCTGGGGAGGCCGCGCCAGTACGGTCGCGAAAACGCGGCCAGAGCCGCGTTTTTGCAGCTGTACCAGAGCAGCGCGCACGGCGCCGCCTGCTGTGCGCTGTCGCGTCGGTCTCCTATTGGTTGTACCTTCTGAATTTTTAATTTGAGCCCCTTGGTCTGACAGAATCACCTCCTAAGGTCAATGGCTACTTTGTAAGCTTTTAATCACCAATTAAATGGGATTTTTGGGCTTCTTCTTCATTTCATGCCATGGACCTAGAAACATACAAGAGAGGTATTATTAGTAGAATTTAATATTAAATAAATGTTAGATGTGGTATGAAATATACAATTTTAGAGACTAATCAATCCCTCCACTAGTTCACCAGATTCTGATTATAGCTCCGGCTTAAGTTAGGTCCTGGTGGAATCAGAAGGTTGGTTGATCATAAAATGTGCATATTTTTATTCATATTTTCTTGTTTATATTTTATAAGGCATTGCTATTTGATTGTTTTAATGTTTAGTAATGTGCAGGCATCGATAATCAAAAAGAGAAAAGAAAAGAGCCCAAAAAGAAGCCCACAAGTTAAAGAGAAGCTCAAAAGCCCATCAAGCCTAAATTAATTCAGAAATTATCCTATCCTAAATCAGCGATAAAGGAGAAAGTCAATTTAAATTAAGTTTCTTGATCCCCTAGTCAAAAATAAAAGAGAGAATTCAAGTTTAAAATTTAGATTTATAGATAACTTGTTTCCTAAGTTTTCTAGTAAACAAGATTATTTTAAGTTTCAAATTTCAAATAAGGAGATAGATCTCTAGATGAATGGATGAGATGAAGCTACATGCTAAAATGCGTGCCCGAAACCCTAAAAATGCCATGTTTTCTCCATTTTTATCATGAAAATGCCACAATTTTGTATCCTCCTGCTTATCGGTTTGGGTGGTGGTATTCTACAAGGATTCTACTACTGGGGTACCATATAAATACCTCTGCAAATCAACAGAGTAGAAGCATCTCAGAGAATTAAGTTTAGGGTTTTCTTTAGATCTATTTTCTTTCTGAATTTTCATTGTATTTTCAAGTTTTTTACTTTGAAGAAGATTTGTAAGAAGGAGAAGCCATTGTAATTCGAGGTGACAAATCAATACAAGATGCTTTTGTTCTTTTCATATCTCATTTTATTATTTACTTGCTTTTGCTCTTTATTTGATTTTTTATTTCATGCAATCTTCTTATTCAAAAATCATGCTTTGTTTCTCTTCCACCATGAGTAACTAAATCCCTTTTTCATGACTTGCTAATATCATCACCATGGATCTATAGTATTGAATAGAGAACCTAATTAAATTCCATGCATGCTTAAACCCTAAGTTTACCTTGAAGGCACATGATGATGGTAATTAAGTCAACTACTTGTAAGTACTCTTTAACTATTTTTCTTAATCTATGATTGACTATTGTCTTGATATTTTAATGTTAAATTTTAATTAGTGCTATTTCAATTAGAATCTTGTTAGTTGTCTTATGCATTTTACTTGAATCCTGGGGTAATTTATCATTTTTAGGGTTTAGCGTGAAGGTAATTGCTAGTTGATATTATTTATTTATGGTGGTAGATTATTAGCATGCTATAATCTTTCTCTACATTGATAAAAAGTCAAACTTTTTCTACCAATCTCTTTCTTTTCTACAAACAAAAGAAGAAAGTGTAAGAAAACAACAATATCGAAACGCTTCCATCGCATCTCTCCCTGAGGTTCGACCTGTATAGCCCTCGCTACACGGTTAAATTGCTAAGATTCAGAGTCAAAACCAATCAAATAAATACTTTTCATATTCTTTGTATTCTTTTTGGCAATCAAATTTTGGCATCGTTAACGGGGAGGGAACGGTATACATTTTTTTTATAACTAAATTCTTCTCTGTTTGTGTGTATAGGGACAATTACAGGAAGTTAGCATCTGCAAAGGATTAGAAGCACTTCATAGACACTGCCCTAGAAGGCAGAACACCAGAGGATTTAGGAAAGCCGCGTAAACGTGATCAAAGTCGCGAAAATATGGCAATCGCAGTGAGTTAGGGTTTTTGTTTCAATCGCAGTGAGTTAGGGTTTTTGTTTCTTCTATAGTCATTGAATCTGAGTTTCATATCTACTATAGTTGTTAGATTTTATTGTAACCTATTTGAACACTGTGTCTAATAACAACAGTAACTCGTGATTGAAAGTTAAAAATCGGATAGATTTGCACCTAGGCATTTGTCTATTTTTATTTTAAATTTTCAATTACTGTCAAAGAGTACTAGAAATCAAGGTAAGTCGATTAGAAAACACTTGTGGTGATTTAATTGCTTTGAGTGATACTATTCTATTATTTTGCACACTTTTACTAAATTGACTTAAGGGAAAAACCCCTAACAAGATAAGATGGGGAGTTATTACCCTTTCTTGGCCTACAAACAACATCTCATTTGCACTCACAACCAAAATTTAATCTAAAATTTGAATAGACTTGGCCTTAAGGACTTTTTGGACTCACTAGGAGATTGACCAAGGAGGAAATTACCCGAATTTGACTCTTATCAAATCGGTGACTAGGTAGGGGATTGAGAAGTAAAACCTCAAAAGTTGATGGTTTGGCTTACTTAGGGCCGTCTTTGACGGATACCTCCCACCAATCTTCCTACCTACCTGGCCGATTAACTCATGGTCTGATTCGAAAATATACCTCCAGCAGATAATCTAATGTTAGGAATCATCTAGGTCTAAGTCTATCTTAAATAAGGCTTCGTTGATTTTGACTTTTACTTTTTGGTGTGCTTTTATTTACTATTGATTGTGTATGTCAGCTTAGTCAAGAGACCCAGCTGCCTCTAGATTAACTAGAAACATTTCATCACCTAAAACCGATCCCAAAATGGCACAAAAAAATCTCCTTGCAGGATAGGTTCTATCCTATTAGGACATCTCTTCCATCTTGTATCAATTTCCCGAAGTTGACGGTGACAAATTTGAGCTTAAGCCACAATTCATAAACACTCTCCTGAAATATCATGGTCTAGAGTCTGAAAAAGCATACTTCTTCATAAGAGAATTTGAGAAGGTATATGTTATGATAAAAATAGCGCAATTATGTGACAATTCCGTCAAGCTACGTGTGTGTTTCATGGCAAATGATAACAGATCTAAGGTACTTTCTGAACCATCCCTTGATGATTGTGATTTAACTATGGATGAATTAGGAGAGGCACTTATAGAACTTTTAAATAATTATGATTTTATAAAGAAAAAGTATCTAAAAATGAAAAAAGAAAATGAAGTTCTTCAAAATAAAATTATCGCTCTTTCTAAAAAAAAAAGATGATTTAACTTTCACTCTTTTATCTACACAAAAAGTTTTTGATGCATACAAGATTTCATGTAAAGTAAAGTTTCTCATGTTTGATGAAAATGAAATTTCTACTTTAAAAACTAAAATCAACACTTTGGGAAATATTTTAAAAAAAAATGTGAGTTTGATAAAGCTAAATTAGAGGTCATGTTTTCTAAGAAAAATTCTTCAAAGAAACATATTCATACTACATATGCTCACACTTCTAAATCACACACTAAGTATGTTCATGTTTCACATGCTCATCATACGCATCATGCATTCATGTATTATAGAGTTTATTCATGTACTTATAGTGGCCGAAAGGGTCACTTAGCCAAATTTTATTTTGATCGTGTAAATACTTCTAATAATCATATTTGGGTTCGAAGTACTAACATAGTAGGACCCAAGAAAATATGGGTACCAAAATCAACAACTTTATTATTTGATGTAGGTACACACCAAGGCTCCAAGACGTAGGAAGCGGTGGTATCTTGATAGCGGTTGCTTCAGACACATGACTTGGAACATTAATAATTTTGCAACCCTATCAAGGTATCATGAAGGTGGCATTGTCACCTTCAGAGATGACTCAAGGGGTAACATTATCGGTGTAGGTAACGTTAAATTTAGTTCATCTCCACTGATAGAAAATGTTATTTTATTTGATGGACTCAAAAATAACCTCTTGTGTATTAGTTAACTATGTGATCGAGGTTTCAAAGTTATTTTTAATGATTCTTCTTGCAATGTTTTAGATGGTAAAACCGATGCTTGCATTCTTTCTGGATTTCATGAAAATAATGTATATATTATTGATATATTAAATTTAGATTGCAATGCTATATATTTAAATGCTTTCAATGAGGATTCTTGGTTATGGCATAGAAAATTAGGCCATATATCTTTTGATTATATATCTAGAATTAACTCTAAGGAATCGGTGAAAGGTATTCCTTACTTGAAGTTTGAAAAGGACCACATTTGTGATGCATGCCAACTTGGGAAACAAACCAAGTCCTCTTTCAAATCAATCATGGATATCAAGATATCTAGACCATTAGAGTTCATCCTCATAGATTTGTTTGGTCCTACCAAAACCAAGAGTTTAAATAGAAACAATTATGCTTTTGCATTGGTTGACGACTTTTCTTGTTTTACATGAGTTTTCTTTTTGGAACATAAAGATAAAGCTTTTTTGCATTTTAATGTTTTTAGAAAAAAGGTTGAAAAAAAAGATTTTTTGAATTTGCACATGAGAAGTGATCGAGGTGGTGAATACATTAACCATTCTTTTATCACTTATTGTGAAGAAAATGGAATTAGGCATGAATTATCTTGTCCTAGAACTCCACAACAAAATAGAGTCGTTGAAAGGAAGTGAAGTACACCTAAAGGGGTGTGAATAGATGTACTAGCTAATCTAAAGACAAATTATGTGTAATTAAAACTCAATTGCAACACACTATATGTAACCTAAGAGTGTAGCTGAATTCCCGGTGAAGGGCTCGTACTATCTCCTCGAGATTCCTCTAAATTAAGAGTTGAGGTGCTATATGAAGCTTTCTTGATTCAACACAAGTATGGACACAAACAAACTATATCTAACATATGAATAACTGCAAAATAAAGTAATGCAAGATATAAAAGAGAAAGAGTTAAGAGATAGTGGATCAAACGCAAACAACAAGATATGTTTCGAGGTTCGAACCACTGCTTTACGTTCCCACCTTCACACAGAAGAATTTCCACTATGTCCACACAGGACCTTCCACAAAGGGACCTCCACTGAGGAATTATAACTCTACACTTGGAGTACACTACTCCTCTCTCAAATACAATCACCTCTACACAAGAGGGATAGGCACAATGCCAAAGCAAAGAAGAGATTATAATCTTGGTGATCACAATAGACTACAAACAACACTTAGTGATCACAATAGACCACAACAATTTTACTCAAAAAAATAAGACCTATAGATAGGATTAGAGATGAAAGCTCAAGTGTAAGAAAATAAAGTGTTTGAAAAAGAGAATAACAAATAAAAACACTTGGAAAAAACACCAAATAGATTTGTAAAGAAAGATCGAAACCAATTTCTCAATGACTCTCTTTTCTTTGATTTTTCCAACACTTTAAAAATAAATAAACGATAAAACTTTTAGCCTCAAAAAACACCTTTTAAACTTTCTACAAAACACTAAAAGATTGAAATAAAAGCTCTCTAAAAATCTTATTGGAAACAGCCCAAGAGAACCCCTTTATATAAGCTCTCAAGAATATAGTCGTTGGCAGCCAGAAAAGGTCATTTTTGACCTTCCATTCGACCGGCCACAGTCATATTTTTGACCATTGAGCCACTGGTCGACTGCTCAGTCGACCATCCCAGGCTAACTCACCTGCCGGTTAACCGCCCGGTCGACCGAGCCTAAAGGCACTCAGCCTGTCGGTCGACCGCCCGGTCTACCAGCGCTACCCGAGAATTGGGAAGTTACAGTAGGTCGACCGCCCGGTCGACTGGCCTTATAGGCTGGCCTTGTGCTCATCCCTTGTGCACATTAGTCGACCGACCAGTCGACCGACCTCTGGTCCGGCCGACCGCCAGCAGGTTCAAGCTGGGATTAAGGATTTGAAACTTGGTCTTTTAACTCCTATAAAATCTCATAAAATCTTATAAATTTCATAAAAATATGTTCTTATAAATATTTGAAGAAAAAATATGTGTGATGAAAGATCAACACATATTACAAACTATTTGAACTACTTTTGTGATATAGAAATTAAGCTTTAACACTAAAGCAGTATTTTCCAAAAACCAAACTTTGAAATGGAAATCCGATTTTTCTTAAACTTGTATAAATATAAAAACATGATATTTAAACTCTTTTTAAGTATAGAGTGTATGGATAGAATCCAATACACATATAAAAGATATATCTATGTTTTTGATATGAAATCCAAAATAAGTTTTGTTAATTCCAATGCTCTGAACACATGACATAGAATCACCAAAATAAGTTTTTCTAAATATATGAAGCATAGATGTATATAGATGAAATCCAATACACATTAAACCATGTAGACTTGTTTTAATTCTATCTATTCATAAAAACCATATATAATTATATTTGAAATCCAAAACTAGTTAAATCAAAAACCAAACGTATTGAACTTGTGTGTGTGTGTGTGTGAACTTGAGCATATCAATAATAGTCTATATTTACAAAAGATCTAAAATAAAAACACAAACCGAAATCTTCTTGTAGAACTCCTTCTTCAAGCTGACTTGATCCAAACACGATCCAAAGAGCTTGACTCCATCCGAGTTTTAGATGTGACCTTGACGCGCGAGCTCTTGATCTACATCAGTTAGCTCCAAAACTCCTTTGTTGAAACTAGACACCTACTAAAATCTTGTTCAATAATTGAAACTATATAAATACAAGATCATTAGTAAATTAACCTTCATAAATTAGTCATCATCAAAACTAAGGTGAATGGTCTCTGGGCTAACAGGAAGAATCTTACTCTTCAAGAAATAGCTAGAACAATAATTAGTGAATATAGACTCCCTCAATATTTATGAGCCGAGGCCGTAAACACTTCATGTTACATATTAAATAGAATCTATTTTTGTAAAAATAATTTCAAAACTCCTTTTGAAATTTACTATTTGAGAAAGCCTAATATTTCTTACTTTAGAGTTTTTGTATGCAAATATTTTGTTTTAAGCACCAAAGATAACTTAGATAAATTTGATGCTAAAACTTTTGAAGCTATTTTTGAAGGTTATTCTAACACTAATAAGACTTATAGAATCTTCAATAAATCTACTTTGACAATTGAAGAATCTATGCATGTTAAGTTTGAAGAATCTAATATTTTTGCTAAGAATGTTGTAGAGATTGATTTTTTAGGTGAAGACATGGAGAAAGTAACTTTGAAGAACTCACCTATCGAAGAAGATAAGCCAAAGCTTGATAAACAAGGTGAAGTTCAAGAGGTTTAAGTGGCACTAACACTACCACTTCCAAAAGATTGGAGATTCGCTACAAATCATCCTAAGGAACTCATCATAGGTGATGTATCAAAGGGGTAACTACTCGCCCCAAACTCCATTATTTTTGTGGTCATTTTTCTTTTATTTCTTATATTGAACCAAAGAACATTCTCGAAACTGAGGGTGACTCATATTGGTTGCTTGCAATGCAAGATGAGCTCAATAATTTGAGCGCAACCAAGTTTGGCACTTTATTTTTAAGCGCCTTGATGGACCAACAATTAGTACTAAATGGATTTTTAGGAGCAAGTAGAATGAATCGGGTAATGTTGTTCAGAATAAAGCTAGGTTAGTAGCCCAAGGTGACACCCAAATCGAAGGTATCGATTTTGAGGAAACCTTTCCACCCGTAGCACGGATTGAAGCCATACGAATTATACTTGCTTTTACTTCTTAGAAAGATTTTAAACTTTTTCAAATGGATATAAAAAGCGCATTTTTAAATTGTTTTATTAAAGAGGAAGTGTATGTTGAACAACCCCCTGGGTTTGTTAATCCTACACATCCAGATTTTGTTTTCAAATTAGACAAAGCTTTATATGGTTTAAAACAAGCTCCTAGAGCTTGGTATGAAAGACTTTCAGCATTTCTTATTTCAAATGGTTTTGTAAAAGGTAAAATAGATACAACTTTGTTTACAAAACATGTAGATAGTGATATTCTTATTTTTCAAATTTATGTTGATGATATTATATTTGGATCTACTAATGAAAAGCTTTGCAAAGATTTTAAATCATGCATAAAGAATGAGTTTGAGATGTCTATGATGGGTGACCTAAACTACTTCCTTAGACTCCAAATCAAGTAAAGGAGTGATGGGATTTTTATAAATCAAGCCAAGTACACAAGGGAAATCTTCAAGAATTTTGGACTTGAAAGGGCAAAGACGAGCAAAACATGGCTACCACAACAAAACTTGATAAGGATGAACAAGTTATCAATGCAGACATTAAACTTTATAGAAGCATGACTGATAGTTTACTTTATTTAACGGCTAGTAGGTCGGATATCATGTTTAGTGTATGTCATGTGCTAAATTCCAATCTTGTCCTGAAGAGTCCCATTTGATTGCGGTAAAACGCATTATTAGATATCTTAAGGGCATTATTGGAATGGGTTTGTGGTATCTGAAGACCGGGTAATTTTCCATGTCGAGTTTTTCGGATGCTGATTATGCCGGTTGTAGAGTGGATAAGAAGAGTACAAGTGAAACTTGTCTGTTTCTAAGAAATTGTCTTATTTCATGGTCTTCCAAGAAACAAAATTATGTTGCTCTCTCAACTGCCAAGGTGGAGTATGTTGTGACGGGGGCTTGTTGTGTACAAGTTCTTTGGATGAAACATACTCTTCTTAACTATGATTTGCATTATGACCATATTAAGATATTTTATGAGAATATTAGTACTATTCATATGACTAAAAATTCAAATCAACATAGTAAAATAGAGCACATAGAAATTCGATATCACTTTCTTACAGATCACTATGAGAAAGGAGATATTGAAATTGATTATGTTTCAACTGATTTTTAGCTAGCAGATATTTTTACTAAGCCACTTGATTTTAACATATTCTCTTTCATTTGTGGAGAACTAAATGTTTGTACTGTTGATTCATAAGTTTTCCTTCTATAAAATCTACATATGTTTTAATTTTTAGTTGTTTTTGCTTACCCTTTTTGATGCATGAAAAAAGGGGGAGAAGTATTTATGAGTATTTATTGGTATTTGTTTGATCATGCTCTTATACAATGCCTTTATCATATAACTTGTTGATATCTTGTACTTGATAGCTAGCATGACTTGAGAGAGAGTTTTTACAAAGCTCTTTCCTAGATTTTCTTTTAAATAGCTCATATTTTTTGTCATCATCAAAAAGGGGGAGATTGTTGGCCCAAAGGTTACAATCCCTAGTTTTGTGTTTTGATGATAGCAAAGCATATAAAGTTATTTGGTACTAATCAAGTTCAAGAGTATATTTCAGAGTTCAAAAATATCTAATAGGGTTCAAGAAAATCTAACAGGTTTCTTCCTCTAAAGGAAGGTGTTGATGGCTGAAGGGTACTCAAGAACAGGATCATAGCTCAAAGCACTCAGTGTCGCTCAAGCGTCACTACAAGAGAAGACCGCTTGAATATTCTTCTAGTCAATTAAAACCTTTTAAGAAACTAGTTTGTTAAAGAGTAGCATAGAGATTTGAGGCTCAAAGATATACGCACACAAAAGTGTATGTTTTCAAAAGTATGGTTTTGACATGTTTGGTTTTGATACTTTTTCCACATTTTCTTAAAAATTTCTATCTCAGTTTAGAACTTGTATCTCATGGCTGTACATGTCTTCTCTCTTCCAAAATTCAAACAAAAAATATTTGAAAATTTTCTTTATCTTCAAAAATTACCTTGACCCAGTTTTTGTCCTAGGTCGGTCGATCGGACGGTCGACCCTGCCTATTATAGGCCAGAACGATCGACCGTACAGTCAACCGAATCTCTGACAATTGGGTTGTGCATGTTGTGCACATTCCCGGTCGACCGGTCCCTTATTGCAGTCGACCGACTGTAACTAGTTTGGTCTCGGTTAAACACGGTCGACCGACCAGTCGACCAAGAGCCAATGGTCAAATATTTTTTTTAATGGTGGTCACCGATAGACTGCCAGATTGGCAGTAATGGCCAGTTCTTTTAAATCTGTTTTTAAATAATATATTTCTTTCAAAATGTGAAAAGTTAATTTCAAGAGTCAATTTCATCTTTTTAGACCTGGTAAAACTATTCTAAAGGTGTTTTTCTAAAACCTATATATAGGGTCATTGGGATTGAATATTTCATAACAAAAATTTTATTGAAAATCTAGTTTTGCTTTCAAATAAAAAATTTGAAGTTTTCTTTTATGATCTTATTTTCAAATTTTTATTTGAGTTTTTCTGCTCTTAAAATCTCTCTTTTCTGATTTTCACTCTCACTTACATCTTTGAGCTTCAAGTTTACATTTTACTATATTGGGTTTTTATGAGAGAGTTGCAAAGATGGTGTTTGTGATCACTTGATCACCCAGAACTTGTTATCTCAATTAGCTTTGTGCTGCCTCTAGTGCAGAGGATTGAGTTAGGGAGTTACGTACTCCGAGTGGTTATAATTCCATGTTGTAAGGTCCTTTTGTGGAGGATCTAATAGTGGGTAGTGAAATCCTTCACGGTGGTGAAGACGGGACGTAGAGCGGTGATTCGAACCACGGAACAAATCTTTTTGTTTATGATTGCTTTATTGTCTCTATTTACTTGTTTATCATTCATTTATTCTTGTCGATCAATACTCATTTCAGCATGATAGCAATTGAGTACCTCAACTCTTATCTAGAGGAATTATAAGGAGAAGTCCAGAGCCCTTCATGGGGAATCCGACTTCAAGTCTTAGTTTGATTGATCGGTTGTATTATTTCATATTAAATTGTCTAGAATTTTCATTTGATTAGCTATACACCTATTCACCCCCTATAGGTGTAATTTCAATTGGTATCAGAGCCTTGGTCTCCAAATTTTGGCTTAACAACCTTAGAGATCCTAATTGCTAATCATTTCATTGACATCTTCATTTTCATCCACTATAGTAAAACTGGTCGAAGGTATTAAGACCCCTCTCAAGTTTGATGGCCTTAACTTTCCCATATGGAAAGTTAAGATGACCGTGTTTTTGCAATCCCTAGGAAGCCGGATGCAAAAGCGATGACTAAAACAGTTAGTGTACCCACTAGTGATGAGGACACTTGGTCCGATATTGCCACCAAGGAGTTTGATGTCAATGCAAAGGCACACTATGCATTGCTTAAAGCCTTGAACGATGATGACATAGCTATTGCAATTTCGCCTATGAGATTTGGTCACACCTAGTGGTCACTCATGAGGGAACATCACAAGTCAAGAGGGCTAAAATTGATCTCTTGCATTCCCAATATGAAACTTCACTATGCATGAAAATGAGTCCATTGATGATATGGTTACAAAATTTACTAAATTAAATAATAGTCTTGCTTCTTTAGATGATACTATTGACAATGATCAAAAAGTCTAGAAGGTCATTCGTACACTTTCACCCTCATAGGAAGTCAAAACTACTATATTGAAAGAGTTAAATGACAAAGAAGAGATGGAGCCCATTGGTCTTATCGGTAACCTTAAGACCCAGGAGATGGAGAGGAAGGCTAGAGAAGAAACGACACCACAAAAGAAGAAGACAATTGACTTCAAGTCTAATCCCACCATTTATGACGATGATGAAGAAGAAGATGATGAAGATTTTTCCCTCCTTGTAAGAAATGTAAAGAGGATGTACAACAAGGCAAAGATCAACAATAAGAGACGGTGGCAAGCAAAGGAGGAAAAGAAAATCATCTGTTTGAACCGTCAGAAACCCGGACATATCATTACTGAATGTCCGGATATCAAAAACAAGTCATCTTCCTCAAACAAGCCAAAGAAGCCATTTAAGAAGAAAGCTTTCAAAGCTGCATGGGATTCAGAAAGTGAATCCGAAGAGGAGGTGAACACAGCAAACGTGTGTTTCATGGCAAATAATAACACACCTACGGTAACTTCTGAACCATCCCTTGATGATTGTGATTTAACTATGGATGAATTAGGAGATACATTTGTAGAACTTTCAAATTATTATGATTTTCTAAAGAAGAAATATTCAAAAATGAAAAAGGAAAATGAAGTTCTTCAAAATAAAATGATCATTCTTTCTAAAGAAAAAGATGATTTATCTTCCACTCTTTTATCTACACAAAAAGATTTTGATGCATACAAGATTTCATGTAAAGCAAAATTTCTCATAATTAATGAAAATGAAATTACTGGTTTAAAAACTAAATTCAACACATTGGAAAATATTTTAAAGAAATGTGAGTTTGATAAGGCTAAATTAGAGGCTATATTTTTTAAGAAAAATTCTTCAAAGAAACATTTTCATGCTACACATGCTCACACTTCTAAATCACACACTAAGCGTGCTCATGTCACATGCTCATCATACATATCATGCATATATGTATGGTAGAGTTTATTCATGTACTTATTGTGGCCGAAAGGGTCACTTAGCTAAATTTTATTTTGATCGTATAAATGCTTCTAATATTCAAATTTGGGTTCGAAGTACTAACATCATAGGACCCAAGAAAATATGGGTATCAAAATTAATAACTTCATTATTTGATGTAGGTACACACCAAGGCTCCAAGAGGCAGGGAGCGGTGGTATCTTCATAGTGGTTGCTCAAGGCACATGAATTGGGACATCAATAATTTTTCAACCCTATCAAGGTATCATGAAGGTGGCACCATCACCTTCAGAAATGACTCAAAGGGTAACATTATCGGTATGGGTAACATTAAAGTTGGTTCATCTCCATTAATTGAAAATGTTGTTTTACTTGATTGTCTCAAGCATAACCTCTTGAGTATTAGTCAACTTTGTGATTGAGATTTTAAAGTTATTTTTGATGATTCTGCTTGCAATGTTTTAGATGATAAAACTGATGCCTGCATTCTTTCCGAATTTCCAGAAAATAATGTATATATTATTGATATACCAAATTTAGATTGTAATGCTACATGTGTAAATGCTTTCAATGAGGATTTTTGGTTATGGCATAGAATATTAGGCCATGTATCTTTTGATCATCTATCTAGAATTAACTCTAAGGAATCGGTGAAGGGTATTCTTTACTTGAAGTTTGAAAATGATTGTATTTGTGATGCGTGCTAACTTGGGAAACAAACCAAGTCCTCTTTCAAATTAATCAAGGATATCAAATGATATCATGACGTCTTCACGTTTTACATGGGTTTTCTTTTTGGAACATAAAGATCAAGCTTTTTTTGCATTTTAATATTTTTAGAAAAAGAGTTGAAAAAGAAAAAAAATTTTCAATTTTACGCAAAAGAAGTGATAGAGATGGTGAATTCATTAACCATTCTTTTATAACTTATTGTGAAGAAAATGAAAATAAGCATGAATTATCTTATCCAAGAACTCCACAACAAAATGGAGTCATTGAAAGGAAGAATCGTACTCTTCAAAAAATGGCTGGGACAATAATTAGTGAATACAGACTCTCTCAATATTTATGGGCCGAGGCCGTAAACACTTCATATTACATATCAAATAAAATTTATTTTTGTAAAAATACTTTCAAAACTTTTTTTGAAATTTATTATTTGAGAAAGCCTAATATTTCTTACTTTAGAGTTTTTGGATGCAAACGTTTTGTTTTAAATACCAAAGATAACTTAGGTAAATTTGATGCTAAAGTTTTTGAAGATATTTTTTTTAGTTATTCTAACACTAGCAAAGCTTACAGAACCTTCAATAAATCTACTTTATAATTGAAGAATCTATGCATGTTAATTTTGAAGAATCTAATGCTTTTATTAAGAATGTTATAGAGATTGATTCTTTAGGTGAAGACATGGAGAAAGTAACTTTGAAGGACACACTTATCTAAGAAGATAGCCAAAGCTTGATAAACAAGGTGAAGTTCAAGAGGTTGAAGTGGCACCAACACTACCACTTCTAAAGGATTGGAGATTCACTATAAGTCATCTCAAGGAACTCATCATAGGTGATGTATCAAAGGGGGTAACTACTCGCTCCAAACTCTATGATTTTTGTGGCCATGATTGGTAGTGAAAAGTGCATTTTTATCATAACATTTACCATCACATTTTCATATTTATTCATATAATTCTGCACAATTATTAATATTTTGTAATTTATTGTGTGCAGGCCTCGAAATAATAAAAAGAAAGAATTAAAGCCTAAAAAGAGCCCAAAAGCCCACATTCAAAGCCCAAGTGCAAAAGTGCAAATACCAAATGTCAAAAGTGCAAATACTCAAGGGCTAAAGTTGCAAATATCAAAGAAGAGGAAAGGATAGACTTCTATCCAACCCTAAACACTTGCAGGATGAGGATAAAAGCCAAAGAAGAGAGTGCAAAGATAAGAAAATTCGTGGATAAAAGATTTGGGATATTTGAGATCCAGTTAACTTGATTTCTAAGTTATCTCGAAATCCCAAGATCAAGAGCCAGGATACAACTTCCAGAAGAAAACGACCAGGTGGACGGACCAGAAGAAGCCACGCGCCAAAGCGCGTGGCCAACAGATAACATTGAGCCGCGGAAACGCGGCCCAAGCCGCGTTTCCGCGGCAATTTGGATGAGACCAAGGAACTGTTTTCGTGTACGAGCTTATCCGGGACTCTACCTCCTTCTGCACCTATAAATACCCCTGCAGTGCAACCGAGAAGGGCGTCCAGAGCCAGAGGGCCAAATCTAGGGTTTTTAGGCTTTCTTCTTTCTTGTAGTTTAGGTTTTCTTTTCTTTTTTAATTTTTATGTAAGTGAGGGAGAGGGCTATGTTGAGAGTGACACCGATGTATGCTTCTCTTCTCTTCCATTGTATCAAGTAATAAAGGTAACTTTTCTTTTTATGTCATTGCTTTATTTTCCTTTTTGTTTTCTTCTCTTTTTCTATTTTTATCTCTGTTAGTTTATGATGAGCATGCAAGTGATTTCCAAAGCACAAGTATAACGAATCTTGGTGGGTGCCAACGATATTTCATGGTAATGTTCTCCTCCTCAAGGTACGTATCACTTCATACTTGCCCAAGCTTGATGATATAATGCGAACAGGGGACTGAGATCGATCCTATGGTTTATGCGTTCAACGCCTCCGAAGCAAGGTAGAACGTGTTAGGTTTTCACGTAATTCATTGACCATACGAAGGTAAGTGTTTATTCTATTTTCTTGTTTTAGATTAAGTCACCAACACCTCTCCTTCAAATTCTTTCTTTCCCATCTCATTGTAATTATCACTTTTTCATCTTCTTTCTAACTTAACTTTAACTATTCTTTTTGTTAACTTAAAGAAAGTAATTTTTAGAGATAACTTACAAACGCTTCTATCGCTAGTCCCTCCCTGAGGATCACGACCCGCATAGCCACTGCTACTGCGGATTCGAATTGAGAACCTTACACAACTTGTTCTAAATCTAATATTATTTATTTTGTGTGCAGGTAAAAACTTAATCAAAAAATTGGCGCTGTTGCCGGGGAGGGACGGTAAGTTTTTCTCTAAAATAAAAAAATAACTATTAACTAATTCTTTTATTCTTTCTATTTACAGTTTTGGAGAATAGGGAAACTGACAGCAGAAGTGGACATATAGCAACTCTGTGCCTCTGCCCTCGAAGGCAGAGCACAAGAGCCTACTTCAGAGCCGCGGAAACGCGGCAACTGCCGCGAAACCGCGGCTTGAGTAGTTCCCTACTGATCCATCTTTTTGCAGGTTGCTGCAAATTGCAATATCTGTCTACTGCTCGGTTAAACTTTGTTCTGTGATAACCCTGCTTACTGCTAATTAATCAACAATAAAATACTTGTTGTTAAAGATAAAAATTGATTAGACGTTTGCATATTAGGCATGTGTCTTTTCAATTCCTTTATTTTTACTGTTGAAGAGTGCTGGAGCAAGGTACGTTCGCATTGCATGTAGAATAGGACTCATCTCTTGGTTGATGCTTTGAGTGAATCTTATTTACATATTTTGTACACTTGCACAAATTTATTTTAAGGGCATAGCCCATTAACAAGATAAGGTGGGGATTTCATCACCCTTCCTTAGCCCAAAAATCATATCCCAAGCACTCACTAACCCAAGCCTAACTTAAAATTAGTAGACGTTGGCCCTAGGGACATCTCGGACTCAATCAGGAGATTATCCTAAGGGAGAACAGTGCTGGAATTTGACTCCTGCCAAATCAGTGTCTAGGAAGGGGATTGAGGGTCGAAAGCCCGAAGATTGGTGGTTATTTAATTAAGGAACGTCTTTGATGGAAAACCTCCCACCACTCTTGCCCTGACCTGGCTGATTAACTTATGGTCAAAGTCTGCACCCTACCTCCCGTGGACAGTCTAACCAGTTAGGAGTCATCTAGGTCATAGGTCTACCCTAACTTAGGTTAGAAATTTTCTTTTTTTTTTGTTTATTTGTTTGTTTTCTTTTTCTTTTGTTTGTTTTGTGTGATATGGCCTATAACAATAATTTTTTCAATTTTAATGAGGATCCATATTATACACCAACCTCTTTTTCGGATATTACCAACCCGGCATATCATAATTCTAACCAACCTAGTGTGCCAGATTGGTCTTATCCGAATCATTACATGCCCCAGCCCCAATACTATGAACAAGATTGGAATAATCATCACTACTCTTCACAGAGTCAATGGGGATTCAACACCCCTGAGCCATATGGTCAACCACCTGTTCAACCATTATCTTCGTACACGTCTTTTCCCACATCACCAATGTTTCAATCCTCCAATGATCCATTCAATGGGTTAGGAGAAAAATTGGATCGGTTGCAAGAGATAATGAATGATCAAATTTCTAGACTTTCAAACATTCTTGAACTTACCAACCAAGTTGATAGGAACCAAGAATCATCCTATCTAGAAGACCTTGATCAAAATTCAATTTCATCACATCAATATGAACTGGACCAATCTCAATCCTTGGACAAATTGGCTAGTTTTAATTTCAATGAGATTGAATTAGATTGTGAATGTGAACCCGATCCCCAACTTTGCGACTCAGTTTCCATCTTCGAATCTATGTTGACTCCAGTATCCTTACCCAATTTGGACCAACTTTCTGAGCCAACATTTATTCCTGTGCCCATAAATCATGAAATTGAATCACCCATTTTTGAAGATCATCATAGTGAACTTGACCAATTTCATACTTTTGAAAGTCCCCTTGACAAATTGGCAAGTTCTAATTTTTATGAGATTGAGACTAATGAGATATGTGACCTAGATTCTCAAATCTATGATCAAGTTCAAATTCCCGAATCATTATTGACTCCTGTTTTGTTACCCGACTTAGGTAATATTTTAGAGTCAGTTTTGATTCCCACACCTATCATTCCTGAACTTGAATCACCAACATTGAGTCACATTCAATTGTGGGAAAATGATTGTGGACTTGAGTTTCAATTTCTTGACTTGGACCCAATTCTTGAACCTAGCCCGACTCCTGAACCCTTACTTGATTTGAGTTTCTTTCCTGAGTCGGTATTAGTTCCTGAACCGATCATTCTTGAGTCCAAGTCAACCATCCTATCAAGTCACATTCTTTTGATTGACATAGGTATAGACCATGACTCTGTGATGATTTTCCAGGACTGGTCATGTAAAGGAAGTAAGTTTCACGAGAGGATCTTCCATGATCCTATTCATTCTGGGGACTGTAAATATGTAAACAAAAAAGAGGTCAATAAAGGTAGGTCCCGTGAACTACCACATTATCCTGATTGGGCCGCATTTCGTGGACCAATTAGACCACCACTGGAACCACCACCTTAAGGTAACTTCTGCCTTCCCTTATTCTTTTCCATGCATATATGCATTCATTCATACATTGAAGACAATGCATGAGATAAGTGTGGTGGTGGGCTTTACTAACATAGTTAGAAACAAACAAAAATTTGCTAATAAAAAAAAAACTTATAAAAAGGACAATATTTTGACTTATCTTTTGAAAGAAATCTAAGTTAATCTTAAGAATTAGGAAAATCATGATTAGGATTTCTAAAAACTTGGTCAAAATAAATAAATTGTTTAAATTTTAGGTATAGGAGGAGAAATTGAATAATTAATTAGTCTTAATTTTTACCTTAATAAAATTTGCATACCTAATGCATATCTAGGATTCTAAGACGAAGACCTTTGTGCCTCATATATATAAAAAAAAAAAAATCACTAATTAAGCTGATACATGTGCCTCAAGAAGCATAAGTATTCATGCCTAAAGGTGAGTAAATAAAATAAAGTCCTTAGTTTTGGGGCCTAGTTCACTCGAATTTGAGTCCGCGGGGTGTTTTCTCACCTGGTGCCCTAAAGCCAACCGGTTTGGGAGTCATCGACTTTAAATTCGCTACATGGGTGGATTAGAAAGCCTAATAAAACTAAGAAATATGAGATATGTATTAACACATCTAAGAGTCAATTAGTTAGGTATGAGGGCCTCAAGAAGCCTTGATACTTACACAAAAGAAAATTAGATGAGTTATACATATTAAATAAAAAAATAAAAAAAATTATTAACACATCTAATAGTCAATTAGTTAGGTATTAGGGCCTCAAGAAGCCTTGATGCTTACACGAAAGAAAATTAGATGAAGTTATAAAAATAATAAAGAGGCATGAGAGTCCAAGTTAAGGAATTCCTAGTATAAATTTACAAGGATGCATATGATTTTTGGTAACGAAAAAGACTATACACAAAATTCAATTTTGACCCTTACCTAAAATAGATAACAATTTACTTTATAAAGACTAAGTCTAAGAATGAATAAAAATGAGGATCCTAAAAACTTATAGATTACTTAGTCTTTGCAAAAGTATTTCAAATATTTTCTTTTTATGGATTTTGTGGGTGTAATCAGCTGAAAACCCTCACGAGACAACACTCGTCCTCTAGGGTAACCTAGGGGTTTAACGGCTTGTTGCACGTGCTAAGTGCAACCGTGATTCCTACGAAAGTGAGTTAGGTTAGATTAATTTTTCTTTTCTTTTTCTTTTTCTTTGATTTTTACTCGAGGACGAGCAAAAAGATAAGTGTGGGGGTGTGATTGGTAGTGAAAAGTGCATTTTTATCATAACATTTACCATCACAATTTTATATTTATTCATATAATTCTGTACATTTATTAATATTTTGTAATTTATTGTGTGCAGGCCTCAAAAATTTGATTAGGGAAAGGATAGTGTGAAGTTTTTGCACAAATATTATGTAAAAGAGGAAAGGTTTAGAGTCAACCTTTAATGCTTGATCACTTCACAATGTAGTTAATATGATTGATGTATCCTTTCCAATCTCCGTTATAGCAATGGCTATACCGGGTCGATCCTCGAGGAGAGCTCACAATGGAAGTTTTACGGTCCTTAGTGAAGAAAAGAAAACGAAGATTCTTCTTTGTATTTACACAAATGCAAGAAGCATGGAAAAGAAAATGAAAGAATTGGTGGATTTGTGCATAATGGAAAAGAAATCAAAAGAACTTTGGAAAGTGTATTGCTAAGAAAGAAAGCTATTGAAGAATTCTTGGAAGAAAACTTTGGATGAGAAAGGCCATGGCTAACTAACTTTACCACTTCGCTAACTTACTAAGCTCAATGGTGATGCTTGATTGCCTCATGTTGATTCATTGGCAATAGAGATTACTTTGCTTGTTTGTTCAAGTACTCTACCGTTTGAAAGATGAGTGTTCCTTTAGGTCATAGCTTGTAGCCTCATGTTGATTCATTGGCTCTCAAGATAGATTTTCAATAATGGACTCTAGGAGTGACACTCAAGGGATGCTAAGGAAGAAGATACAACATTCAATTAACATTCAAGACATAACAACAAATTAGCTTGAAGTAAAGAAGTTGTTCTACAAGTAGCATATGTTTGGTGATCCATCTCCATGTTCCATCAAGGCTCTTGTTCTAGACAAGGCTCTAAATGAGGCACACATGAGTCATATGGAGTTTGAACAAGTATTTACCAAGTGAAAGCAACTCTCCTTCCTTGGAAAGCAAAAGAAACTCTAACAATGCAAGTATAGAAATTAGCAATCATCCAAAGAGATAGAAGTTAGCTAGGTAAGTTGTTAGCTAGCCATGTAAGAGAGATTTAGCTATACATTGCACAAGAAACAAAACAACAATTCATGATGTAAAGCAATAGAAGTAAAGCAATAGAAATGCACTAGAAGTAAAACAAGAAAGTAAAGCAAAGTAAAGCAACGTACTAGAGATTGTAAAGAGAAGAATGAAGCTTTGATTAATCCTTGCTTACAAGTAATGTCACCTCCTTGCTTACAAGCTTTCAACAGCACTCTCTTTTCTCTCTTTGACAAAATCTCTAGGAGGAAGAAGAGGGAGACTAAAACCTAGAGAATACTAGAACAAAATACAAGACTTTCCCCTAATTTCTCCTCTCTCTTCTCTGCTCTCTTGTGCAAGCCCTGGTCCTGTATTTATAGGCCTCAGAGAGAAGCATCTAGAGCCCAGATCGTTGGAGAAAAATCCGGGCTCCAACCACCCTGTAACTGCCGCAGATACGCGGGAAAGCGCGGCAAAATCTTGGCCGTTCAGGCCAGATTTTCTGGTACAGGTTTGTTATGAGTTTGTTATCCACGTGGCCTTCTAGAAGATTGAGTTGGCGCGAGGATCTCTCCTGATTCTGGATTCAAACTTGGGCTCTTTTGGGCTTTGAATTAATCTCTTTAATTATTGCTAATTAAAGAGATTTTGGACCTTTTTCTCTTTTAAGATGTGGACCTGCAAAAATAGAGAGAAGATGATCAAGAATCATATTTTTATTGACAATTTGCATGGTATGAAAGTGGTAAAATATGCAAATATGTATAACAATCACACCCCCATACCTAGCTTTTGCTCGTCCTCGAGCAAAACAAGAAAAGAAAAAGAAAGAAAAAGAAAATCCTAACTAGTTTATTACACCACTTTCGTAGGTGACACGATTGCACTGAGCACGTGCAACAAGCCGTTAAACCTCTAGGTTACCCTAGAGGAGGAGTATTGTCTCCTGAGGGTTTTTAGCGGATTGCACCCACAAAATCCATAAAGAAAAATAAAAGGGTTAGTGAAAATTTTGATCCATGTTTTAAAGATTCTCCCTTAAGTTATAGGTTTCAGGTTACTCTAAACTTGTCATTCCTCTTATAAGCGTCTATTTGGAGTTTTGTTATCAATTTAGGTTAAGATTTTAGGGAAAAGATCAAAAACCAGATTTTGCATCCATCCTAGGATATATACATCTATAAATATGAAGGATCTTTCTTAGACTAAGTTCATTTATTTACTAATATATATAATATTTTTTTATATATATATATATATACAATTTTTATTTATTTACATTTTCTTAGCATCCTTAGGCTTTCTAGTTTACCCTTGTAGCGAGTCTCTTACCGATGACTCCCAAACCAGATGGTCTTAGGGCACCAGATGAGAAAACATCCCTCGGGTTCGATGACTCAAGTAAACTAGGCCACGAAGGAATTTAAGGATTTAACCACCTTTAGGCGTGATCGGCAATGCTTCTTGAGGCACGGCTAACCAGCTTAGTTAGTGGCTAAGTATTTATTATTTATTTATGTACATCTCTTTTTTTTCTTTTTTTTTTTATTATATATATATGTAAATAAAATCACAAAGTCTTTGATTAATCCTTCAATATGTTTAATGTATATATCCTAAAGAAAGAATTAAAATCTAGTAATTTTTCTAATCCTTTATTACTTAACCTAAAAATCTAATAAAACTCCGCTTTTCGACTTATAATTCGAAATCTTAGTTTAGAGCTTCCTTAATCCCTAAAGTTAAGTTTGATTCTTTAGACATGGATCAAGAATTTCCTTTTTTTTTTATTATTTTTTTCTTTTTTTATTTTCCTAAAAGAAAATAAAATCTAACAAGAAAATAGAAAATTTACAAAGAAAGGTAAAATCTAAAAAAATAAAAACCTAAAAAGAAACTGAAAATCCTAAAATAAAAATAAAAGGCCTAAAAAGAAAATGAAAAATCCTATGTTAGCATCTACCCCCCCATACCTATCTCATGCATTGTCCCCAATGTATGCAAGATGAAATGATGCATGAAATAGGTAAAGGATAAATATCACCCCCTTTGTCGCTTTGGACCAGCAGTGGTGCTAGGTCCAGCAGACTGTGAACGTCTCAAAGCTGCCTCCATACTGTCTAACGTAGAGGATTGCTCCTCTACCTTCTTTCTAAGACAAACCTGCCCCCTAAAGATTTTCTTCATGCCCTTCCAGATGGTGGACATGAAGGCTCGAGATTCAGATGGGGGGTCCTGCCTCCAAAATTGTGGCTCATCTATTTCCTCTAAGCTTTCCGTCGAAGAAGACTCCACCGGAATATCTTCGGGTTGGACAGTAGGAGTCCAAACCGCATGTAAGCAACCATTATAAGAACTGGTGGGTCTTTCTGCGATAACAAACACTCGGTCAAAGGTATCAAACACATCGGCTGGTATGAAATGTTTACACAGACGTGTAATCAAGACTGGATGGGAATGCTTGGCACCCCGAGTGCGGGAGGAATTAGCAATGATCGCGTGAAAAATGGCCTTATTCAAACAAACCGGGTGTTGTCGAGTCATCAGATCATGAATAATTTGTAACACTGGTCTGTTAAAGGATGTGACATGTTCAAGCCCTAAAATGTTGCGTTGGATCCAACGTCCCACGCAGTACACATTTCTAAAGGTCGTGTTGGCTTTGAGCCCACGATCCTGCTCTATGCAACGAGCACCCATGATTGTCATATAGTCTATCAATGGCAAAGGGTTGCTATGATGGGGGTGACTTGGGACATGAGTAATTTCCTCAAGAAGAGGAATTGTGACGACGATGTCCCCTAATGGCATATGGACTACAAATTGGTATGTCTCATAACTCACAGATGCATAATCAAGTGCATTATAGAATGTAGTGACTAGTTCAGGGCAGTAATACACATCAGTGTCATTGATATCGTAAACCAAAGAATACCAATTCCATGCACGCAAGCGATCAACAAATATGTGCCCATACCCCCCATGATCATTCAGAATTTTTGAAAAGTCTTTCTCTACAAACACATTTGGAGCCATGTGTAATAATGAAAATTAATGAAATGGATCTAGAGAGAAAAGATCAAACCACCCCCGGAGTTCGTGGGGGGAAATCCAAAGACAGATGTGCAGAAGGCACCAGAGACAGACTCTGGAAGAATGAGTACTGTAGATGCTACCAGATGAAGAAATCGACCGGCCAGAATTTTGCAGATCTCCAGATGTGGCAAGAGAGCAGCAGATCTGCGGCTGGATTGAGGAAAATGCGGCAAAATGAGGGTTCCAGGGAAGCAGAAAATTTCTGAGAGGTCGGCTCTGGAAGGAAGAGGCAGATCTGAGAGGGATTTACGTTTGAGGGAGGAGGGGTAGGTGAAGAGAGTATTTATAGGAGGGAAAGAAAAGAAGAGTTCCAATAATAGCCCTAGGTCAAAAGTGTATTTACAACCCTAGGAAAAGGAATAGAAAAATGAATGGAATCCTAGGGAAGATAGAATCCTAGGAATTTGAAATTCTTTTAAACACAAAATTCCCTCATTTTTTTTCTATATTTATTTACAAAAAATGATCCCAAAATGATATGCAGGGAAATTTGGGAAACTGTACATATGGAATGGTCACAAATAAACTGGGTCGCAAAGACCCAATTCATGAACTTCTTGTGACATGAATTCAGTGGTAAGGAATGGCTTTAAACGTTGACCGTTCACAGTGAATTTGTTGCCATTATTTGGGTCAAGAATCTCGATTGCACCGTGTGGGAAGACATTTTGAACAATGAATGGTCATGACCACCTGGTTCTCAATTTACCAGGAAAAAGGTGGAGTCGTGAATTGTACAACAGAACCTTTTGTCCAGGGACAAAAATTTTTCTGTGAATGGATCTATCATGAAAAAGTTTGGTTCTGTGTTTGGTGATCCGAGCATTGTCATATACCTCGTTTCTTAGCTCTTCTAGTTGGGATATCTGTAACTTCCTTAAAGCACCGGCTGTATCCAAATTCAAGTTCAGCTGCTTTAAAGCCCACATAGCTCGGTGTTCTAACTCCACAGGCAAGTGACAAGGTTTTCTAAATACGACTCGATATGGAGACATACTGAGGACAGTCTTGTAAGCGGTCCTGTATGCCCATAAAGCATCAGTGAGTTTGATGGACCAGTCTTTACGATTCTGTCCAACGGTTTTCTCCAAGATGAGTTTTATTTGTCTATTCGTGACTTCTACTTGCCCGTTGGTTTGAGGATGGTATGCTGTGGATAATTTGTGAGAAATAGAATATTTGCGCATTAGAGCTTCAAAAGCCCGATTGCAAAAATGACTCCAATTATCACTTATTATCGCACCAGGGGCTCCGAAGCGAGAGATGATGTAGTCTCATAAAAACTTGATAACAACTTGGTTGTCATTTGTCCTTGTTGGAATTGCTTCAGCCCATTTCGAAACATAATCTACGGCTACCAAAATGTATTGGTTACCATAGGACAGAGGAAAGGGTCCCATAAAGTCGATGCCCCAGAGGTCAAAAATTTCGACTTCTAAGATGGGTGTGAGGGGCATCATGTCTCTCTGTGTAATTCTACCCGTCATTTGACACCTATCACAGAGCTTGCAGAAAGTGTATGCATCTTTAAAGAGAGTGGGCCAGTAAAATCCACTCTGAAGTACTTTCTCAGCAGTTTTTCGTGGACCAAAATGTCCACCGCAAGCTAACTTGTGACAAAATATCAAAACACTTCTGATGTTCATCCTCAGGAAGGCACCTACGTATTATCTGGTCAGGCCAATATTTGAATAAATACGGTTCACCCCAAAAGAAGAACCGCATTTGACGCATGAAACGGTGTTTTTCCTGGCCTGACCAATGAGAAGGTATTTGCCTGGTAGCAAGGTAATTCACTATGTCAGCATACCAAGGCTCTCCACACATCACAAAAATGTGTTCGTCAGGGAAATCGTCATTAGTCGGTATTCTCTCCTTAGGTGCATTTGGGATTCTAGACAAGTAATCAGCTACCACATTCTCAACGCCCTTTTTATCTTTAATCTCCAGATCAAACTCTTGCAAAAGAGGTATCCATCTAATAAGTCTTGCCTTTGCATCCTTCTTTTGCATTAAATACTTTAGGGCGGAGTGATCAGTGAAAATTATCGTCCTGGACCTTAGCAAATATTGGCGAAATTTTTCCAACGCAAAAACAACCGCTAAAAATTCCTTTTCAGTAGTTGTATAATTGAGTTGGGCATCATTCAGCGTTCTGCTAGCATAATAGATTACGTGTTGCCTAGTATCAATACGCTGCCCTAGAACAGCGCCTATAGCAAAGTCAGAGGCATCACACATAATCTCTAAAGGCTTGGTCCAATCTGGTGCAGAAATGATCGGTACTGAGACAAGTCTACTCTTAAGCTCCTTCAATGATTTTTGACATTCCTCATCAAATATAAAGGGTACATCCTTTCCTAAGAGATTTGTCAAAGGTCTTGCAATATTGCTAAACCCTTGAATAAATCGTCTATAGAAGCCGGCGTGCCCTAAAAATGACCTAATGTCCTTTAAGCATGTTGGTTCAGTGAGCTTCGTTATGACTTCCACCTTAGACTTGTCCACCTCAATTCCTATACGTGAAACCTTGTGCCCAAGAACGATTCCTTGCTTGACCATAAAGTGACACTTTTCCCAGTTAAGTGTCAAATTTTTCTCCATACAGCGTTGTAAAACCAGCTTCAAATGGTACAAGCATTGCTCAAAGGAATCCCCATAAATCGAAAAATCATCCATGAAAATTTCTAGAAATTTCTCCACCATGTCTGAAAAAAGGCTCAGCATGCAACGTTGAAACGTTGCGGGAGCATTGCATAGGCCGAAGGGCATCCTTCGGTATGCAAATGTTCCAAAAGGACAGGTGAAGGTAGTTTTGTCTTGGTCTTCGGGAGCGATTGGGATTTGATTATATCCTGAATATCCATCCAGGAAACAATAGTACTCATGTCCCGCCAATCTTTCAAGCATTTGATCAATGAATGGAAGAGGAAAGTGGTCTTTACGTGTGGCAGTGTTCAACTTTCTATAATCAATACAAACTCGAATCTTCGTTGGAAGACGTGTTTGTATCAATTCTTTATTCTCATTTTCCACCACAGTAAATTCAGCTTTCTTGGGCACAGCGTGAACTGGACTAACCCACTGACTATCGGATATGGGATAGATAATCCCATTGTCTAATAGCTTCAAAATCTCAGATCTAACAGCTTCCTGCATTATTGGGTTCAGTCTACGCTGTGGGTTTCGTTTTGGCTTGGCATCTTCCGTCAGATGAATCCTATGTTGAACTATGGAAGGAGTAATCCCCTTGATATCAGTCATGGTCCAACCAATGGCTTCTCTATTTTCCCTTAACACAGTCAGAAGGTCCTCTTCTTGTTGTTTAGTTAGATTGGATGCAATGATTACAGGAAAGGATTCCTTCTCATCCAAGTACTTGTACTTGAGATGGTCGGGAAGAACCTTAAGATCAGAAGAAGGGACAGGCTCTATCACTGGTTGTTCATGGTGCAAGGGAAGAATATGGATGGAATTAGTGGTCCTTTCAACATTTGATTCAACAATCTGATCAAGGTTGAAGTCATCAGACTCCAACTCAAATTCCTCTTCAGACTCATACTCAACCTCCTCAACATGTTCACTAGTTAAACCCTCGATCAAGTTCACTTCAAAAGAATCATTGTCCAAATCCCTAGGCTGCTTTCCCAGATGGAAAACATTCACCTCCTTTGTCATATCTCCAAATGTTAGACGCATTGAGCCATTTCTGCAGTTGATGATCGCATTTGCGGTGGCTAAGAAAGGACGTCCGAGAATGACAGGTGTTTGTGCTCTGTGATTTTGTACGGGTTGTGTTTCTAGAACGACAAAGTCTACGGGGTAAATGAATTCCCCGACCCGTATTAAAACATCTGTAATCTCCCCCTTGGGAATCTTTACAGAGCGGTCAGCCAACTGTATCGTCATTTGGGTCGGGCGAAGGTTGCCTAACCCTAATTGCTGATACACGGAAAAGGGGAGAAGATTGATGCTCGCGCCCAAGTCAAGCAAAGCCCTATTTATGGTGGTCTGCCCTATGATGCAAGAAATGGTTAGGCTCCCTGGGTCTTTGTATTTCACAGGGATCGGACCATTGAGCAGTTCACTTATGTTGGAAGCCAAGAAGACTTTTTTAGGGACATTTGCTTTTCTCTTTTTGGTACACATTTCTTTTAGAAATTTGGCGTAGGATGGGACTTGTTGTATGGCATCAAGGAGAGGGACATTGATTTGTACTTGGTTGAATATCTCTCTTATCTTCTCCATGTGAGCATTCATCTTATGATTTGTAAGCCTATTTGGGAAGGGAACAACAGGCTTATATACTTGCTCATCAACTTTTTCTTTTCCTTTTGACTGGGAAGTGGATGGTTGTGTGCTTGATGAAGGATTGTCTTGAATCGGTTGGATTGGAACAGAAGGTGGTGGTACTGGCACAGTTTTGGGTGGCTGATTTGAAACCTTATTATCTACATGCTTTCTAGACCTAAGGATTTGAATAGCTTGGCATTGGCTGGGGCCCAAATCTTCAACTTCGTGCAGGGGAAAATGGGTTTTGGGATTTGGCACAGGTTGGCTAGGTAGCATTCCTTTTTGTCTTTCAGCCAGAGAATTAGCCAACTGCCCTATCTGGATTTGCAATTTGTTCATGTCCTGCTGCTGATTGTTCATCATTGAAGCTTGAGTCTTAGATAAGGTCTCTATCATTTTCTCCAAATCAGAAAGTCTCTTGTCTGAAGGGTTTGGTGGTGGATGACGCTGATACTGGGGCTGAAAATTTGCTTGGTAAGGCACAGGATTCTGATATGACTGGAATCTTTGTGGACTCTGATATGAATGGATATTTGGTGGGTCTTGGTGGTAAGTCGGTGGATGAGACTGAGCAGGGATTGTTGTGGAAATGGTTGCCTCGGCTGCTCAGGACCAGACTGACTCCAAGAAAAGTTTGGATGGTTTCGCCACCCCGGATTATATGTCTTGGAGTAAGGATTGTAAGTGTGTCTGGTGTATGCGGCATTCGTACTCTCCTGAAACATTTGAGTTTGATATACTGGACACTCCTCAAACAGATGATTCAGATCATGGCAATAGGTACAACCCGGGTTTACCACAGATGATGGGTTGACCTGATTAACAGTAGAACTTTCCTTAGACTCTAGCAATTCAATCCTCTTCATCAATTGTGTTATTTTAGCTTCTGCAGCTATTGAGGAGTCTATGGAGTGTAAACCTGTTCTGGAAGTTGTGGGTGTGGGTTTCTCAGTACATGACTCCCACTGGACTGTCTTTTCAGCTAAAGCCTCAAAAAGATCCCAACCCTGATCTTCATCCTTCTTTAAGAATTCTCCTTGGCACATAGTTTCAAGGAGTGTCTTAGTCTGATAATCAAGCCCATTATAGATAATTTGACACTGGCGCCATTTTTCTATACCGTGATGGGGACACAGGGCTATTAGGTCTTTAAAACGCTCAAAGTACTTCCAGAATGGTTCATTGGCTTCTTGTTTGAATTGCATTATATTTTTCCTCATAAGGGCTGTCTTATGGATAGGATAAAACTTTTTAAGAAAGACCTTAACAAAATCATCCCATGAAGAAATTGAGCTGACAGGGAGATTATAAAGCCACTTCTTAGCAATATCCTTAAGTGCGAAAGGTATAAACCTAAGTCTGACAGCATCCTCGGTTAACTGAGAAATTCTCATCATAAGGCATACTTCTTCAAACTCTCGGATGAAGAAGTACGCATCTTCAGATTCTAGGCCATGGAATCGTGGAAGAGTGTTTATGAACTGCAGCTTCAACTCAAAGTTATTTCCATTGGTGTTTGGGAGGAGAATGCAAGATGGAAGTGATGTGCGAATCGGGTAGAACTTGTCTTGCAACGAAACGTTGTTGGTCATGACTGGGATTGTGTCGAGTGGAGGTGTATGTGCTAGTGTAGAACTTCTCACAAGCCTAGCAGAATTCGGATCTCGATACCACTCTTGCATAAATAATTACACAATCAACGTGCACCGATCACACAGCGAAAAAAATGAAAAATAACAAATAAGAAAAAAGAAAAATCAATCCAAGCTATCTAGGGTTCCTGGACCTAGACGACTCCTAACTGATTAGATAGTCCACAGGAGGTTTAGTGTAGACTCTGACTATAAGCAAATCAGCCAGGGAAGGGCAAGGTTGGTGGGAGGTTTTCCGTCAGAGACGTTCCTTAATTAAGTAACCAGCAACCTTCGGGCTTTCGGCCCTCAATCCCTTTCCTAGACACTGATTTTACAAAAGTCAATTTCCAACACTTTTCCCCCTTAGGATAATCTTCTAAGTGAGTCCGGATGTCCCTAGGGCCAGCGTCTAGCAGTTTTTATTTTGAAGCTTAGGATTGTGAGTGCTTGGGAAAATGATTTGTGGGCTAAGGAAAGGGTGATAAAATCCCCACCTTATCTTTTTTATGGGTAATGCCCTTAGAATTAATTTGTGCAAGTGTACGATGTAAACAAACAAGGTTCACTCAAAGCGTAATTAAATCAAACAAAGAGTGAGTCCTAGTCAATATGCGATGCGTACGTACCTTGTCTCCAGCACTCTTCAACAGTAAAAGTAAAGGAATTGAAAGACACGTGCCTAGAATGCAAATGTCTAAACAATTTTTTTAACTTTGCAACAAATTTTTTACTATTAATTATTAGCAGATATAAGGTGAAGCATACAAGATTTTAATTATTGCAGCAGCTGTATTTTGCAGAGCAAGCAACCCTGCAGAAATTAGGTCAGTAGTTAACTCCTCCTTGCCGCAATTCTGCGGCCAAATGCCGTGAATCTGCGGCAATTCAGAGGACTTCTGGTTTCTGCTTTCGAGAGCAGAAGCCCAGAGCCACTTATATGTTTCTGCAATGCAAAGTTTCCTGTTTTCTTCACCTGTAACCTGCAACAGAGAAGAAGGTTCGTTTAGTTTCTCACTTGAAATCAAAAACCGTTGCTCTCCCCGGCAACGGCGCCAAAAATTTGATTAGGGAAAGGATAGTGTGAAGTTTTTGCACAAATATTATGTAAAAGAGGAAAGGTTTAGAGTCAACCTTTAGTGCTTGATCACTTCACAATGTAGTTAATATGATTGATGTATCCTTTCCAATCTCCGTTATAGCAATGGCTATACCGGGTCGATCCTCGAGGAGAGCTCACGATGGAAGTTTTACGGTCCTTAGTGAAGAAAAGAAAACGAAGATTCTTCTTTGTATTTACACAAATGCAAGAAGCATGGAAAAGAAAATGAAAGAATTGGTGGATTTGTGCATAATGGAAAAGAAATCAAAAGAACTTTGGAAAGTGTATTGCTAAGAAAGAAAGCTATTGAAGAATTCTTGGAAGAAAACTTTGGATGAGAAAGGCCATGGCTAACTAACTTTACCACTTCGCTAACTTACTAAGCTCAATGGTGATGCTTGATTGCCTCATGTTGATTCATTGGCAATAGAGATTACTTTGCTTGTTTGTTCAAGTACTCTACCGTTTGAAAGATGAGTGTTCCTTTAGGTCATAGCTTGTAGCCGCATGTTGATTCATTGGCTCTCAAGATAGATTTTCAATAATGGACTCTAGGAGTGACACTCAAGGGATGCTAAGGAAGAAGATACAACATTCAATTAACATTCAAGACATAACAACAAATTAGCTTGAAGTAAAGAAGTTGTTCTACAAGTAGCATATGTTTGGTGATCCATCTCCATGTTCCATCAAGGCTCTTGTTCTAGACAAGGCTCTAAATGAGGCACACATGAGTCATATGGAGTTTGAACAAGTATTTACCAAGTGAAAGCAACTCTCCTTCCTTGGAAAGCAAAAGAAACTCTAACAATGCGAGTATAGAAATTAGCAATCATCCAAAGAGATAGAAGTTAGCTAGGTAAGTTGTTAGCTAGCCATGTAAGAGAGATTTAGCTATACATTGCACAAGAAACAAAACAACAATTCATGATGTAAAGCAATAGAAGTAAAGCAATAGAAATGCACTAGAAGTAAAACAAGAAAGTAAAGCAAAGTAAAGCAACGTACTAGAGATTGTAAAGAGAAGACTGAATCTTTGATTAATCCTTGCTTACAAGTAATGTCACCTCCTTGCTTACAAGCTTTCAACAGCACTCTCTTTTCTCTCTTTGACAAAATCTCTAGGAGGAAGAAGAGGGAGACTAAAACCTAGAGAATACTAGAACAAAATACAAGACTTTCCCCTAATTTCTCCTCTCTCTTCTCTACTCTCTTGTGCAAGCCCTGGTCCTGTATTTATAGGCCTCAGAGAGAAGCATCTAGAGCCCAGATCGTTGGAGAAAAATCCGGGCTCCAACCACCCTATAACTGCCGCAGATACGCGGGAAAGCGCGGCAAAATCTTGGCCGTTCAGGCCAGATTTTCTGGTACAGGTTTGTTATGAGTTTGTTATCCACGTGGCCTTCTAGAAGATTGAGTTGGCGCGAGGATCTCTCCTGATTCTGGATTCAAACTTGGGCTCTTTTGGGCTTTGAATTAATCTCTTTAATTATTGCTAATTAAAGAGATTTTGGACCTTTTTCTCTTTTAAGATGTGGACCTGCAAAAATAGAGAGAAGATGATCAAGAATCATATTTTTATTGACAATTTGCATGGTATGGAAGTGATAAAATATGAAAATATGTATAACAATCAGCCTCGAAATAATAAAATGAAAGAATTAAAGCCTAAAAAGAGCCCAAAAGCCCACATTCAAAGCCTAAGTGCAAAAGTGCAAATACCAAATGTCAAAAGTGCAAATACACAAGGGCTAAAGTTGCAAATATCAAAGAAGAGGGAAGGATAGACTTCTATCCAACCCTAAACACTTGCAGGATGAGGATAAAAGCCAAAGAAGAGAGTGCAAAGATAAGGAAATTCGTGGATAAAAGATTTGGGATATTTGAGATCTAGGTAACTTGATTTCTAAGTTATCTCGAAATCTCAAGATCAAGAGCCAGGATACAGCTTCCAGAAGAAAACGACCAGGTGGACGGACCAGAAGAAGCCACGCGCCAAAGCGCGTGGCCAACAGATAACATTGAGCCGCGGAAACGCGGCCCAAGCCGCGTTTCCGCGGCAATTTGGATGAGACCAGGGAACTGTTTTCGTGTACGAGCTTATCCGGGACTCTACCTCCTTCTGCACCTATAAATACCCCTGCAGTGCAACCGAGAAGGGCGTCCAGAGCCAGAGGGCCTAATCTAGGGTTTTAGGCTTTCTTCTTTCTTGTAGTTTAGGTTTTCTTTTCTTTTTTAATTTTTATATAAGTGAGGGAGAGGGCTATGTTGAGAGTGACACCGATGTATGCTTCTCTTCTCTTCCATTGTATCAAGTAATAAAGGTAACTTTTCTTTTTATGTCATTGCTTTATTTTCCTTTTTGTTGTCTTCTCTTTTTCTATTTTTATCTCTGTTGGTTTATGATGAGCATGCAAGTGATTTCCAAAGCACAAGTATAACGAATCTTGGTGGGTGCCAACGATATTTCATGGTGATGTTCTCCTCCTCAAGGTACGTATCACTTCATACTTGCCCAAGCTTGATGATATAATGCGAACAGGGGACTGAGATCGATCCTATGGTTTATGCGTTCAACGCCTCCGAAGCAAGGTAGAACGTGTTAGGTTTTCACGTAATTCATTGACTATACGAAGGTAAGTGTTTATTCTATTTTCTTGTTTTAGATTAAGTCACCAACACCTCTCCTTCAAATTCTTTCTTTCCCATCTCATTGTAATTATCACTTTTTCATCTTCTTTCTAACTTAACTTTAACTATTCTTTTTGTTAACTTAAAGAAAATAATTTTTAGAGATAACTTACAAACGCTTCTATCGCTAGTCCCTCCCTGAGGATCACGACCCGCATAGCCACTGCTACTGCGGATTCGAATTGAGAACCTTGCACAACTTGTTCTAAATCTAATATTATTTATTTTGTGTGCAGGTAAAAACTCAATCAGGCCATTTTGCTGTTGTTTCTCATATTGAACAAAAGAACATCCTCGAAGCCGAGGGTGACTCATATTAGTTGATTGCAATGCAAGAAGAGATTGATCAATTTGAGCGCAACCAAGTTTGGCACCTTGTTTCTAGATCCCATGATAGACCAACAACTGGTACTAAATGGATTTTTAGGAACACATTGGCTGAGTCGGATAATGTTGTTAGGAATAAAGCTAGGTTAGTAGCCCATGGTTACACTCAAGTCGAAGGTATCAATTTTGAGAAAACCTTTGCACCCATAGCACGGCTTGAAGCCATACGAATCACACTTGCTTTTGCTTCTTATAAAGATTTCAAAAATTATTCAAATGGATATCAAAAGCGCATTTTAAATGGATTTTTTGAAGAGGAAGTGTATGTTGAACAACCCCCTGAGTTTGTTGATCCAACAGGTCCGAATTTTGTTTTCAAATTAGACAAAGCTTTATATGGTTTAAAACAAGCTCCTAGAGCTTGGTATGAAAGACTTTCAGCATTTCTTATTTCAAATGATTTTGTAAAAGGCAAAATTGATACTGAAAAACACCTAGAGGGGGGGTGAATAGGTGTTAATGCTAATATAATGATTTTTTTAAACAAGTATGTATGTATGATGCAACTGGTCACTCAAAATAAGAAATTGAAGCCGAATTTCCCGTGAAGGGCTCTAGAACTTCTCCTCTTTGATTCCTCTAGATTATGAGTTGAGGTGCGTAATTACTTTCTTGTTGAGATGAGTAAAGACCGAAAAATGCAAGTAAATGAAATGGGTGCAATAATGAAGTGCAAACAAGAGATATCACAATATAGAAATGTAAAGCAATGAAAAAGCAATAAGGAAACCAATCGCAAACACAAGGAATTTGTTTCGAGATTCGAGCCACTGCTCTACGTCCCCGCCTCCACCACCGTGAAGGATTTCCACTAAATCCGCAAAGAAAATTTTCACACCAGAACCTTTACACCCAAGGGGATTACAATTGGTCTACACAAGACAGGAGTACCCAACTCCCACCAATCTAACCTCTACACAAGAGGGATCTCAACACAAGAAAATACAAGTAACTAAGTGATCAAAAGACCATGCACTTCTCTCTTACAACTTCTTATAGAGTAGGGATGATTTTTGGCTCAAGAAGTGAAGTGAGAAAATTCAGTTGTAAAGAAGTAAAAGAAGCTTGAAAACAATTGAAAAACTTTAACCAAGAAAGAACTTTTAGAGAGTGAGAGCTTTGAAAACTTTTCTTTTCTTTAGAAACATGAAAACAATGGTGATTTTCTTGAATTCAACAAGGGACCAATGCCATCTATTTATAGGGATGAGAAAAGATCATTTCATCATTTAATCTAGGTTAATAGTTCAGGTAATAGTCTCAAGAAATTCATAGATAGCTGAAAGAAACATCAAAATCAAATCCAGAAAACAGTTTTCAAGAAACTAGCCGTTGGGGCTGCTGGCGGCGGCCGGTCGACCGGCAGTCTATCTGGCAAAAGAGTCGTTGGACGCGGTCGACCGGTCGGTCGATCGCAGGCTAAACAAAAAACACTTGTTTGTTCTGTCGGTCGACTGGCCCGGTCGACCGACAAAACCCGAGAGCAAGGGTCAGTCAGTCGGTCGACCGGCAGACGTGCACAAACGTGCACGCCAATGCCACAAGGCCCAGTCGATCGGTCCGGTCGACCGATCTGGCCTGAAATAGATCCGGTCGACCACCCGGTCGACCGTTAGGCCTGAAACAGTATAGTTTTGGGAAATCTTTTGAATTTTGAAGAATTTTTAAAATATTTTTAAAAGGTTTGATGATCAAGTAGCATGCTACAAGGGATGAGATACATGATATAAACTAGATGTAAAAATATGAAATATTTTGAGACATGTATATCAATAAGACATGCACCTAATCCAACTAACCAAAACAAAAACCGTATTTTGAAAAATGAAATTGTGTGTGTGTTTTCTTGCGCCAACTTATCATAACCTTACTCTTTAACAAACTAATTCTTACAAAGGTTCTAGGTGACTACAAGATCTTCAAATTAGGGCTTCTCCATATGCAATGTTGAAAGCTTGAATCCTTGATCCCGAATTGAGTTAATCTTGAGTCAAAAATACCTTCCTTTAGGGAAGAAGACATCTTGAATCCTTAGAACCCTGAAACACACTTAAACACTAAAATATGATTAGTACAAATAACTATATATGTTTTGTAATCATCAAAACTCAGAAACCGGGTGATTGTAACCTTGGGCCAACAATCTCCCCCTTTTTGATGATGACAAAACATATGAGTTATTTAACAAAAAATGGGGGAAAAAATGGAAAAAAAGCTTGGAGGCTCCCCCTCAAATCATGCTATATATATGAATGGCTATATACATGAATGAAAAGTAAAAACAAGAACTTGGCATAAGAAAGACATAAGAATTCAAAACATATAGCTCAACAAACAATAACTCAAAACATCAAACACATAACTCAAAAACTCAAACTCAAAATACATAACTCAAAACTCAAAATAATAAACTAACTTTTTCTCCCCTTTTTGTCATACATCAAAAAGGGTAAACATTGTTAAAAAAATTTCATGATTCCATAATACAAACATTCAATTCACCACAAATAAAAGAAAATCTAGTATAGTCTAGTGGTTTTGTAAATATATCGGCAAGTTGAAAATTGGTAGAAACATAATCAATGTCAATATCAACTTTCTCATAATGATCTCTAAGAAAGTGATACCGAATGTCAATGTGCTTAGTTTTACTATGTTGATGTGCATTTTTAGTCATATGAATAGTACTAGTATTATCACAAAATATTTTAATATGGTCATAATGCAAATCATAGTCAAGGAGAGTATGTTTCATCCAAAGGACTTATGCACAACAAGCCCCCGCCGCAACATACTCCGCCTCGGCGGTTGAGAGGACTACCGAATTTTGTTTCTTAGAAGACCATGAAACAAGACAATTATCGAGAAATTGACATGTTCCACTTGTACTCTTCCTATCCACTCTACAGCCCGCATAGTCGACATCCGAGAAACTCGTCATAGAAAATTGTCCGGTCTTCGGATACCACAAACCCATTTCAATTGTGCCCTTAAGGTATCTAATAATGCGTTTTACCGCAATCAAATGGGACTCTTTAGGACATGATTGAAATCGAGCACAAAGACAAACACAAAACATAATGTCCGGCCTACTAGCCGTTAAATACAACAAGCTACCAATTGATTGGTCGCTAATGTTGCATATTTAATATCATATTTCCATACTTATTATAGAATAAAATTTGCATTGTTCTAATTAAATGCTTAATTTATTTGCAAGCCCATTCCTTAAGGAGACGAAGAGAAATGAACCCAAAAGCCCACCAAATTCTGAATTAAATCAGAATTAATTCGCACTCAGTAAATAAGGGCAAAATCAAGAGGTTGAAAATCGGTTAAGAAGAATCCTCTCAGAATCGATCGGTTAAAGCCAAGAATCAAAGGCCATTTCGTCACAATCCTGGACTCAAACGAGAAAACCAACTGAAGATAAAAGCAGAACGTGAAACCGGGAGACCCACCAATAGGGTGTGGCCACCTGGCCACACCCTGGCCGCGGAAACACGGCCAAAGCCGCATTTTTGCGGCTTGGTTGTGGAGTTAGGGGGAGCGTTTGCTCCCCCGATCTCCCCGGGATCCTGTAGGTTGGGTTTTTGCCTATAAAAAGCCAGTATTTGCACTGAAAATGGGACGACCATGCAGAGATAGGATTTAGACTAGTTTTCCATTTTTTAGTTTAGGTTTTTGTTTTTTTTTCATGTAATTTTAGTTTTCATTTATGAAAATCAGAGGAGATCAGACTTTCATCGAAGAACAAGAATGAAGCTTGAGCTGAGAGTGACACCGGTGTAAGGTTTCTTTCTTTTCTTTGATTGTTATCAAATCGAATCTATGTTCTTTCTTTGTGTGTACTTCTTTTTAGTTTTCTTCTTCTTCTTCTTTTCTACTTTACTTTTCTTTTGGTACAAATTGTCTTCCAAGTGAGTCTAAAAGCATCGAAAGAGCCTTGCCTTTGCGAGTGCCACCGATAGCTCATGACGATGGATGTGAGTCTCTCTCTGTATCATTTCATGCTTGAGTTGTCTTGATGATGTAATGTGGAAGAGACCAATACTCAACTCTTATGGGCTATGCGCTGATTGCCTCCACTTCATGGTAACATCGTCGCTAAAGACTCAAGGTAAGCTTTTGGTGAAAAGAAGGTAAGTAATTGTTTTTATTTCTTTTCTTTGATTTCTGTAAATTAAATCACCAACACTACCTCTTCCAAATCATTCTTTTTCAACTCATTTGTACATAGTCGCTTTCTGATTCTCTCCACTTTCTCATTCTACCGTTTTCTTTCTAACTTTAACATAACTCATTTTTTTCATTTTTCTTTCTTTAAAACAAAGAAGAACTCTCGTTTTATCTTCATTAAGATTTCAATAAAGAACCATGAACGCTTCTATCGCAAAACCCTCCTTGTGGACACGACCCGTTAGCCACAAGCTACACGGTATATTCTTAAACTTTTTGATTCTTTCTTTTATTTTAGCAATCAAAATTTTGGCGCCGTTGCCCGAGAGGGTAACGTTTTTATTGAAATCTGATTTTTATTGAAAAATTTTTAGAACTAAAACGAATTTTCTTCTCTGTTGCAGGTTATAGGGCAAGCAAAGCTGGAAATTAAGATTGCAGTAACATATAAGTGGTATTGGGCCTCTGCTCTAGAAAGCAGAGACCAATTGCCCTCTGCTTTGCCGCGTTATCGCGGCCAAAGCCGCGGATCCGCGGCAAAAAGGAGTTGACTACTAACGTTGTTTTTTGCAGGGCTGCTTGACTTGCAAAATTCTAGTTTTCTGCAATTTATTTTTTCTTATATACCATCACCAAAAGCCTGCTAATAAACCAACAGTAAAATACTTGTTGAAAAAGATAAAAAAATTGATTAAACATTTGCATTTTAGGCACGTGTCTTTTCAATTCATTTATTTTTACTGTTGAAGAGTGCTGGAGCAAGGTACGTTCGCATTGCATGTAGAATAGGACTCAACTCTTGGTTGATTTTCATTGCTTTGAGTGAATCTTATTTACATATCTTGTACACTTGCACAAACTTATCTTAAGGGCACTAACCCATAACAAGATAAGGTGGGGATTTAATCACCCTTCCTTGGCCCAAAAATCAGATTCCAAGCACTCACTAACCCGAGCCTAACTAAAAATGAGTAGACGTTGGCCCTAGGGACATCTCGGACTCAATTAGGAGATTATCCTAAGGGGGAAAGGTGTTGGAATTTGACTCCTGCTAAATCAGTGTCTAGGAAGGGGATTAAGGGCCGAAAGCCCGAAGATTTGTGGTTATTTAATTAAGGAACGTCTTTGACGGAAAACCTCCCACCAGTCTTGCCCTGACCTGGCTGATTAGCTTGTGGTCAAAGTCTGCATTAAATCTCCCGTGGACAGTCTAATCAGTTAGGAGTCGTCTAGATCATAGGTCTACCTTAACTTAGTTAGAATTTTTTTCCTTTTATTTGTTTGCTTATTTGTTTGTTTTTTTTCTTTCTTTTTGTTTGTTATTCTATTGTGTGATATGGCTTATAATAATAATTTTTCCAACTTTAATAGTAATCCATATTACACACCGACTTCTTTTTCGGATATTACCAACCCGGCATATCATAACTTTAACCAACCTAGTGTGCCGGATTGGTCTTATCTGAATCAATATAACCCATGTCCCCAATCTTATAACCATAATTTCCATAATAATTTCAACTCTTCACAGAGTCAGTGGGGATTCATGTCCCCCGAGTCCAATTTTCAACCAACTTGTCCTCCTTCTCCACCTAGTCCACAATATTTTCAAGATTCATACTTAGATCCACCAGTCCAAAATAGAAAACTATCAATTTTGGAAATGAGTATGCGTGAGTCCAAACACAAATCCCAAAATCTGATGGACTCACAATTTCACCACCAATTCCAAGACAATACTTCATCTTTTCATCAAACAAATGAACCTATCAACTATGAAAAGATGCTTGAAGCCATGACTCATGCTCAAAACGCTCGTAATCGTGACATAGATATGATGGTCCAATCTCTACGTTCCCACCGTTTGATCAGTTCTGATGTCACTAACCATTCTGTTAGAGCCGATGAGTTAGGTTGTTTTGGAAATCAAGGTTCCATTTCAGAACAATCATTTGAACGTGCCCAAACTCAAAATTTTGAAAAGAATATTGACAGTTTGGCAAGTTATCCTTTTCCTGAAATCGAACTTGAAAATGAATATGATCATGAATCTCAACTTAGTGATTCAATTTTACTTCCTGATTCAATAATGACTCCGGTGTCTTCACCTGATTTCAATCTTTTTCCTAAGTCAACATTGAATCCTGTGCCAATTCATCATGAAATTGAATCACCCATTCTTGATGATCATATTGAACTTGACCAATTTTACACTTTTGAAAATCTTATTGACAAATTGGCAAGTTCTCATTTTTTGATATTGAACTCAATGAGATATGTGACCGAGATTCTCAAATCTGTGATCCAGTTCAACTTTCTGAATCAATATTGACTCCTGTTTTGTTACCAGACTTGAGTAATATTTTAGAGTCAGTTTTGATTCCTACACCCATCATTCTTGAACTTGAATCACCAATATTAAGTTAGATTCCATTGATAGAAAATACATGTGGACTTGAGTTTCAACTTCTTGACTTGGACCCAATTCCTGAACCTATTTCGACTCCTGAACCTTTACTTGACTTAAGTCACCTTTCTGAGTCGGTATTAGTTCATGTACTTCCTGAGTCCAAGTCAATCATTCTATCTTTTCACAATCCATTCTGGGACGAGGTGGTTGACAAATTTGACTCCGAAATCAATTATGGAATTTGAAAATTAGATGGGGTCAAATATTTAATAAAAATCCTTTATGGATTCATCATTTTAATGGGTTATATTAGTGAAATTTCTGGTGGGTTCCTCCGAACCCCACGAAAAGTTGATTGGGCCACATTTCGTGGACCAATCAGACCACCACCGGAACCACCACCTTAAGGTAACATTTTCCTTCCCTTTCTTCTTTTTGATGCATCTATGCATTAATTCATACATTGAGGGCAATGCATGAGATAGGTATGGGGGAGGGTCTAACATAACTTAGTTTTTCTTTTTATTAAAAAAAAATTAACATTTTCTTTACTTTTAAAAACTTTTTGGAAAATAGAAACAATATTTTGATATATTTTTTGTAAGAAATTAAGTTAATTTTAAGGAATAGGAAAATCCAAATTAGGATTTCTTATACTTGGTCAAATAAGATTATTTGTTTGATTTTTAGGGTTAGGAAAAAAATTTGTCAAAGTAATTTAGTCTTGATCTTTACCTTGATGAAATATGCACACTTCATACACTTACACACTTAGGGTTCAAAAACAAAGATTCTTATGCCTTATATAAAAATAAAAAAAAAGAACAAAAAAAGAACAAAAATATAAACAAATCTAATTATTGATTAGCTAGGTGCTTTGGCCTAAGCAAGCCTTAGTATTTATGCGAAAGATGATTAGATAAGTTTGAAAAGAAAAAATATATATATAAAAATCCTCTGATTAAGCTGGGTATTTGTGCCCAATAAAGCATAAGTATCCACGCCTAAAAGAGGTTCAAATAATAAAATCCTTAGTTCTGTGGCCTTATTTGCTTGAGTCCTTAAGTCCTTGGGGTGTTTTCTCACCCGGTGCCCTAAGACCGTTTGGTTTGGGAGTCATCGATTAAAGGCTCGTTACATGGGCAGATTAGAAAGCCTAATAGAACTAAGGAATAATACCACAAATATATATATATATATATAAGGCATAAGAGTTAGAGTTAATGAACCCTTAGTCATAATTTTCACAATCACAAGGTGCATATGACTTAGGGTAAAGTAATAGACTAGATGAGAAGTACAATTTGACTCCTTACTTTGATTGATAACAAATTTTTAAATAGAGACTAAGTTTAGGAATGAAAAATTCAGTTTTCCTATAACTTATAGATTGCTTAAATCTTACAATTATATTTCAAATATTTTTCTCTTTCAAAATGCTATTCGAAAATACTAACTCTTTGTTTCTCTTTCTTTATGGATTTTGTGGGCGTAATCCACTGAAAACCCTCACGAGACAAAACTCGTCCTCTAGGGGAAACCTAGAGGTTTAACGGCTTGTTGCACATGCTCAGTGCAATCGCGTGACCTGCGAAAATGGTCTAATAATCCTTAGTATAGTTTAGTTGTTTTGCTCGAGGATGAGCAAAACATAGGTATGGGGGTGTGATTGGTCGCTAATGTTACATATTTAATATCATATTTCCATACTTATTATAGAATAAAATTTGCATTGTTCTAATTAAATGCTAAATTTATTTGCAGGCCCATTCCTTAAGGAGACGAAGAGAAATGAGCCCAAAAGCCCACCAAATCTGAATTAAATTAGAATTAATTCGCACTCAGTAAATCAGGGCAAAATCAAGAGGTTGAAAACCGGTTGAGAAGAATCCTCTCAGAATCGATCGGTTAATGCCAAGAATCAAAGGCCATTTCGTCACAATCCTGAACTCAAACGAGAAAATCAACTGAAGATAAAAGCAGAACGTGAAACCGGGGAGACCCACCAACAGGGTGTGGCCACCTGGCCACACCCTGGCCGCGGAAACGCGGCCAAAGCCGTGTTTTCACGGCTTGGTTGTGGAGTTAGGGGGAGCGTTTGCTCCCCCGATCTCCCCGGGATCCTGTAGGTTGGGTTTTTGCCTATAAAAAGCCAGTATTTGCACTGAAAATGGGACGACCATGCAGAGATAGGATTTAGACTAGTTTTCCATTTTTAGTTTAGGTTTTTTGTTTTTCTTTTTAATGTAATTTTAGTTTTCATTTATGTAAATCAGAGGAGATCAGACTTTCATCGAAGAATAAGAATGAAGCTTGAGCTGAGAGTGACACCGGTGTAAGGTTTCTTTCTTTTCTTTGATTGTTATCACATCGAATCTATGTTCTTTCTTTGTGTGTACTTCTTTTTAGTTTTCTTCTTCTTCTTCTTTTCTACTTTACTCTTCTTTTGGTACAAATTGTCTTCCAAGTGAGTCTAAAAGCATCAAAAGAGCCTTGCCTTTGCGAGTGCCACCAATAGCTCATGACGATGGATGTGAGTCTCTCTCTGTATCATTTCATGCTTCAGTTGTCTTGATGATGTAATATGGAAGAGACCAATACTCAACTCTTATGGGCTATGCGCTGATTGCCTCCACTTCAAGGTAACATCATCGCTAAAGACTCAAGGTAAGCTTTTGGTGAAAGGAAGGTAAGTAATTGTTTTTATTTCTTTTCTTTGATTTCTGTAAATTAAATCACCAACACTACCTCTTCCAAATCATTCTTTTCAACTCATTTGTACATAGTCGCTTTCTGATTCTCTCCACTTTCTCATTCTACCGTTTTCTTTCTAAGTTTAACATAACTCGTTTTTTTCATTTTTCTTTCTTAAAAACAAAGAAGAACTCTCGTTTTATCTTCATTAAGATTTCAATAAAGAACCGTGAACGCTTCTATCGCAAAACCCTCCTTGTGGACACGACCCGTTAGCCACAAGCTATACGGTATATTCTTAAACTTTTTTATTGTTTCTTTTATTTTAGCAATCACCAATCATGCTATGGTAGAGTTTAATGTCTACATTTGTACCTTGTTCATCCTTGTCAAGCTTTGTGGTGGTAGACATGGGAGTTTTGCTTGTCTTAGCCCCTTCAAGCCCAAATTTCTTGATGAGTTCCTTCGTGTACTTGTGTAACGCCCCGATCCCGAGGGTACGGAGACGTCACTGCGACGTATATACACAGGTCATAAATACCCTTACGTATATACGCTAAGCATCAGTACAGGCAAGAATCACAGTACCACAATACGTAGTATTTATACACATGCCAACATAAGGAGTACAATTTACAAAGTTATCACATAGTGTGATATACTATTACATGTATCGTATATCACAGCCAGGTACAAAAGTAAAATTTACAATATAAATACAAGATGCTCACGAGCTGAAGGAAAATCCCGCAAGCTGGAAGAAAGAGTCGGGTACGAAGGGAACCAAGATTAGTCAGCCTGCTCTGAGAGGAAAACTTGATCTTCGGTGGAGGGCTCTACTTCAATCCAAGCTTCAGAACCTGAACATACAAATTCAAGGGAGTCAGAACCTCCCAACAAATGTTCAGGTTACAGCCAAGTGGCATAAGAGATATGTAAAGGGGGCACGACGTATTATAGATGGAAAAACCCGAATGCATCGACAAACTCGATAAAGCATACAACGGATCCATAGTTGGCATCTTTTATTATTATTATTACTCGTCTTACCCTGATGTCTAGATATGTGGACTAGTGTCCCAGCACACATATATCCACATCTGAATAAAGCAAGGTTGTTATTGGAAACCAGCGGGGGTATCAACGAACAATGTTTACAGTGGGTCCCGTGCATACCCGGGACCACGGCCCAGGATGTTCCGTTGCTTGGTGACGGAACCTACCGCAAGGCGATTCAGGAGGGTCTTATGGATGCCCTTATCAAGATGGTACCAGGAAGGAGGGAGCCAGCTCTCCCCTCGGTCCCCTGGAGGCCCACAGGTCAGACCGGAAGTTTTAGTTGCACAACATGCCTAATACCACTGTAAACACGAATATGTATTGATAGCCGCGAGTTTCCCTCGACCCGATGCAAGTTGTTCCTTTTTTATGATTTATTATGTATTTATCAGATCCGAGAATGAGCAGGAACAAGTCAGGAATACATGTATCTCAGGAGTACAGTAAGTACTATAAAGAAATCAAGATGTCAGGTCATCATTCCCGTTGTCGTGATAATTATAAGAGTCAAGTGTATCATGCCGGGTGTCAAGTGATAGCATGACAAGAGGGTGATATTCGTCAAGTGACAAGTTATGTAATAACAAGGGGCAATTATCAGGTAGTAGTATGTCGGGTGTCAGGTGATAACATATCGGTTGATAAGTGATACAACCAAGAGGAGATGAGCAAGCTGGAGGCACAGGTAGCGAACAGAGTTTAGGCACTAATACGCTTGGTGAGGTTACCGGGACAACTCGTTTTAGAATACGAGTAGAAAATCCGGTAGTAACTTGCCTAGACGAATTTAGTGAATAAAGCGCTGAGCGCTAAGTATGCTCACCAGATGGAGCTGAGAAACCTAACGGTCTCAAATTACTTCTCTTTCGAGATAGTGAGAGATCGGAGGCTGAACTGAGAAACCTGACGGTCCCAATCACCTCTCTTTCAAGATAGTGAGAGACCGGAGGCTGAATGGCCGCACGAGTTGTTCTATCCTATTACAAGCATTACAGTATATCAGTCCGGTTCAAATGAAGACATGCCCACAGATTACAACACACACACCGTACAACCACATCGCACTAATACCAAAGACAACATAATAATGATTTTAATACAAATCTATTTTCTGGCGAGGAAAATCACTCGCCTAAAACGCCACTTTTGAAGCTTTGCGCGTCCGATTCCCCGGGAGAGGAAAAATACCAAGCGAGCAAAGGAAAGGGGCTTGGCCTTTGGGTGGCCGCCGGCCCTAGGGTGGTGCGCTACCCCTTGGTGGTGGCCTAGGGAGTGGCCGGCCCCAAGGAGAGGGAGGAGGAGAGGAAAGGGAAGGTGATTTTTTTGGTGGTGGTGGTATTTGGTAAAGAAGATGGATTTTGGTGGAGTAATAAAAGAAAGTAAAGGAAGTAGTGGAGATGAAGGTGGTGTTGTGATGGTGAACTTGATGGTGGAAGTGAAGATGGTGGTGAAATTAGTACAGATGATGGTGATGAAAAAGGTTATGAAAAAAGATGGTGGTGGTGTCGTTAGTGTTGTCGTTGTAATCGTCACCGGAATGATTACCGAAATAATCGTAAACGATTACCGGAATAATCACCAGAGATGATACCGACGAAGAAGAGCTCGGCCCAATCCAAAGGAGGTGGCCGGCCCTTAGAGAAGATGATGGGGTGGTGGTTTGTGGAGAAGTTTTGTTGTAGTGGTAGTCTTGGAAAAGGTAAAGGAGAAGGTGGAGACTTTGGTAGAGTTGTTGGAGTTGTGATGTTTTAAATGGAGATGGAGGAGGAAGAAGATGAAGGTAGAGAGTTATAGAAGTTGTAGTGGTTGTGGTTGTGGTGGAGATGTAGGAGGAGTTGGTGGTGGTTAAGGTGTTGGTGAAGAGAAAATGAAGTGAAATGAAGAAGGAAAGGTTTATATAGAAATTGGAATTGTGAAGGTGATGTAAATAAATGTTTAGAGAGGGGGTTTTTGTAAAATGGAGGGGGTGAGGTGTCCCTCTCTTGGCCGGCCATGGTGATGGGAGAGAGTTGGATATTTTGGAGAAGATATTTTTGGAGGAAAGGAGATATTTTGGTGGAAAGTTGTAGAAGATAATGGAAGAATGGAGAATTTTGTAGAATTTGGTGGAAGGAAGAGGAAGGAAAGAAAATAGGAAAAAAGAAAAGAAAATGGAAAAAGGAAGATATTTTCTTGGAAGAAAATGGAAAAATAATTAGAGTGGCGGATTCCCGGGATTCGGTTGCGGATGCGGAAAACTTCGGAAAAATACCGAAATCGTCCGAAATCAAGTATCTCAGAACGACCGCAAAATTCTCAAAAATCAAGAATATTATTCTAAGAATCATGGTTAAATTCGTTTCAATAAATTCTTTATAGTTTTAAATTAAAAATTCTGAAATTGGCCGCCAATATCGGTCGACGCCAAATCCGGCAGAAATCTGTTAAACTTTGAAAATTCCTAAAAAATGAATTAAGATAGTAAATATTATTCTAAGTAGATATGTGAAAGTAGTTTCTCAAAATTTGACCCCAGTTGTAAATTAAAAATCCAGGAATAAACCAGCGGTACCGATTAATCCCGATTTTAGGGTGTTTAAAAAAATAATTCAGAAAAAATCTGAAAAATCATGAAAAATCTAGAATATTGGGAAATAGAGTTTAAAACTAAAATTGACCCAATCGGATTATCAGAGAGATCAAATAATGTAGTACTTCCTTTGTACGAGAAATAAATAAGAGAAAATAATAAATAAAAATAACAAAGTGTTTAACAAATCAGGATACGCATCTGAGTACGTATTCTGAGGATGGGGTGTTACAACTTGGCTTGATTGATGAAAATCCCATCCTTCCTTTGCTAGATTTGGAGACCAAGGAAGTAGTTAAGCTCGCCCATCATAGACATCTCAAATTCCTCCTTCATACATGATTCAAAAACTTTGCAAAGATTTTCATTAGTAGAACCAAATATAATATCATCAATATATATTTGAACTATAAGTATATCATTTTCAACATGTTGGTAAACAAAGTAGTATTTATTTTTCCTTTATTAAAACCATTAGAAATAAGAAATGAGGAAAGTCTTTCATACCAAGCCCTAGGGCTTGTTTTAAACCATAAAGAGCTTTGTCAAGTTTGAAAACAAAATCCGGATGGTAGGATCAATAAAACCGAGGGGTTGTTCAACATACACCTCCTCTTTAATAAATCCATTTAAGAAAGCACTTTTTACATCCATTTGAAAAGGTTTGAAATCTTTATATGAAGCAAATGCAAGTGTCATCCGTATGGCTTCAAGCCGTGCTACGAGTGCAAAAGTTTCCTCAAAATCGATACCTTCGACTTGAGTGTAACCTTGGGCCACTAACCTAGCTTTATTCCTAATAACATTTCCCGACTCATCCAATTTGTTCTTAAAGATCCACTTAGTACCAATGTTGGTCTATCGTGGGGCCTAGGAACAAGATGCCAAACTTGATTGCGCTCAAATTGATTGAGCTCCTCTTGCATGGCAAGCAACCAATATGAGTCGCCCTCGGCTTCGAGGATGTTCTTTGGTTCAAAATGAGAAATAAATGCATAGTGCCCACAAAGATCATGAAGCTTAGAACAAGTAGTTACCCCTTTTGATACTTCACCTATAACAAGATCCTTGGGATGATGTGGATTGAATCTCCAATCTTTTGGAAGTGGTTGAGTTGTCTCCACTTCAACTTCTTGAACTTTATTTTCTTCATCACCCTTGGCATATCTTCAAGAGTAGGTGAGTCCTTCAAAGTAATTTTCTTCATGTCTTCATTTAGGAAATCTATTTCTACAACATTCTCAACAAACACATTAGATTCCTCAAACTTTACATGTATAGATTCTTCAATAGTCAAGGATGACTTATTGAAAACTCTATAAGCTTTACTAGTGTTAGAGTAACCAACAAAAATTGCTTCATATGATTTTGCATCAAATTTACCTAAATTATCTTTAGTATTCAAAACAAAACATTTACAACCAAAAACTTTAAGTATGAAACATTTGGTTTTCTTGAAAAATAAATCTCAAAAGATGTTTTAGAAGAGTTTTGCATAAGAAAACCCTATTTGATATGTAGCAAGATGTGTTAACGGTCTCGGCCCATAGATAATGAGGGAGACCGTACTCATTTATCATTGTCCTAGCCATCTCTTGTAATGTACGATTTTTCCTCTCAACGACTCCATTTGTTGTGGAATTCTAGGACACGATAGTTCATGCTTAATTCCATGTTCTTCGCAAAAAGTGGTAAAGGGTTGGTTATTGAATTCACCACCTCTATCACTTCTTATTCTTAAAATAGAAGAATCTTTTCCTTTTCAACTCTTTTCTTAAAGGCTTGAAAATATGAAAAGGCTTGATTTTTGTGTTCTAAAAAGAAAACCCAAGTAAAACGAGAGAAATTATCAACTAAAACGAAAGCAAAACGATTCCCACTTAGACTTTTGGTTTGTATAGGACCAAACAAATCCATATGGATCAACTTCAAAGGTCGTGATGTCATGATATCCTTGATTGATTTGAAAGAGGACTTGGTTTGTTTCCCAAGTTAGCACGCATCGCAAATGCGGCCATTTTCAAATTTCAAGAAAGGAATTGATTGAGCTTGAACCTGCACACAAAATACAGAATTTTAGATCTAAGAATAAAGATGTGCAAGTGCTCAATTCTTACCGCTATAGCAAGTGGCTATGCGGGTCGTGATCCACAAGGAGGGTTTTGCGATAGAAGCGTTCACGGTTCTTTACTGAAATCTTTATGAAGACAAAATGAAAGTTCTTCTTTGTTTTAAAGAAATGAAAATGAAAACGAGTTATGTTAAGGTTAGAGAGAAAAATGGTAGAATGAGAAAGTAGAAAAGAATGAGAGAATGATATTTACAAAGAAATGGAAAGAAAGCGACTATGTACAAATGAGTTGGGAAAGAAGTGATTTGGAAGATATGGGTTGGTGATTTAATTTACAGAAATAAAAAAAAGAAAGAGATGAAAGAAGTACTCACCTAGTTTGATTGATGACTTACTTGGAACCCTTGCATGTTCTACCTTGCTTTGGAGGCGTTCAACGCATAGGTCATAAGATCGAGCTCAGTCCCTGTTCGCATTATATTCAAGCCTTGCAAGAATGAAGTGATACAGATCTTGAGGGGGAGAACGTCTTCATGAAGTATCGTTGGCACTCACAAAGGCTTTTGTATACTTATACTTCTGGATTCACTTGCAAGCTCATCAAAAACAAAAGAGGTAAAGTAGAAGAGGAAGAAGAAAACAAAAGAAAATACGAACATAAACAAATGTTTACCTTTATTGCTTGCAAAAACAATGGAAGAAAGGAGGAGGGTACATCAGTGTCACTCTCAACATAAGCCTCTCTCTCTTACTTACATGAATCTTCATCTAACCTAAGTTTACATACAATTACATAAAAAGAAAAGAAAAACCTAAACTACAAAGAATGAAAACTAGGCTAAATCCTATCTCTGCATTGTCGTCCATTTTCAGTCCAAATACTGGCTTTTTATAGGCAAAAAACCCAACCTACAGGATCCCGGAAGATCGGCGGAGCAAACTCTCCCCCTAACTCCACAACCAAGCCGCGGAAACGCGGCTTTGGCCGCGTTTCCGCGGCAGGGTGTGACCAGGTGGCCACACCCTGTTGGTGGGTCTCCCTGGTTTTCCCTTCTGCTTTTTTTCTTCAGTTGGTTTTCTCGTTTGAGTCCGGGATTTTGACGAAATGGCCTTTGATCTTTGCTTCAACCGATCGATTCTGAGAGGATTCTTCTCAACCGATTTTCAACCTCTTGATTTTGCCCTGATTCACTGAGCTCGAATAATTCTGATTTAATTCAGAATTTGGTGGGCTTTGGCTCATTCTCTTCATCTCCTTAAGGAATGGGCCTGCAAATAATTAAACATTAATAGGACAATGCATATTTTATTCTATAATAAGTATGGTAAACATTTAATTAGGACAATAATATTTTATTCTATAATAAGTATGGCAATATGATACTAAATGTGCAACATTAGCGACTAATCAGGAATACCTTTCACCATTTCCTTGTTGTTTAATCTAGATAGATGGTCAAAAAAAATGTGGCCTAATCTCCTATGCCACAACCAAGAGTCATCATCGAGGGCATTCAAACAAGTAGCATTGCATAGCATATTAGGCATATCAATCATGTATACATTGTTTTCACGAAATCCGGAAAATATACATGTATTGGATTGTCTATCAATAACACTACATGCTAGGTCATCAAAAATAACATTAAAACCTTTATCACAAAGTTGACTAACACTCAAGAGATTATGCTTGAGGCCATCAACTAAAACAATATTTTCTATTAAAGGAGATGTACCAAGTTTAACATTACCAATACCAATGATTTTTCCTTTGGCGTCATCTCCGAAGGTGACGGTGCCACCTTCATGATATCTTGATAGGGTTGCGAAGTTGTTGATATCCCAAGTCATGTGCCTTGAGCAACCACTATCAAGATACCACCACTCCTTACGTCGTTGGGCTTTGGAATGTACCTACATCATTTAACAAATTTGTTGACTTTGGTATCCAAACTTTCTTGGGTCCTTGAATGTTAGTATTCCGAACCCAAACATGATTATGCGATGTATTAATCCTATTATAGCAAAATTTAACCAAATGACCTTTACGGCCACAATTTGTGCATGAAAAAACTTTACCATACATGAATGCATGATGAGTGTGTGGAGTGTGGGCATGTTTAGGGTGCTTAGCATGATGTAAAGGTTGTGATTTATGAACATGAGTATGAGTAACATGTGAATGTTTCTTTGGGACATGTTTCTTAGGAAACATAGCCTCTAGTCTAGTTTTATCAAATTCACATTTCTTCAAAACTACTCCTAATGAATCAATTTCTTCTTTAGCAAAGAAATCTCATTTTCATCAATTTGTGGAAATTTACCTTTGCAAGAAATCTTATAGTCATCAAAATCCTTTTGAGTAGAGAAGAGAGTTGAAAACAATTCATCTTTTTCTTTTGTGAGAACGAAAACTTTTGTGGTTGAGTGATTCATTTTCCTTTTTCATTTTCAAGTATTTCTTTTTAAGAAAATCATAGTTATGAGATAGTTCTTCAAAGCTTCTCCTAGTTCATCTATAGATAGTTCACAATCAATGGAAGTATCGGGAGCTACCTTGCTTGTGCTTTCATTTGCCATGAAGCACATGTTGGCGGTGTCGACTTCCTCATCGAATTCACTCTCCGAATCTCAAGTAGCCTTTAAAGCTTTCTTTTTGTATGGCTTCTTGGAGGTGGAGGGTTGCCTTTGTTTTCTGGACATTCCGCAACAATGTGACCCGGCTTCCGGCAATTGAAGCAAATGATTTTCTTCTCTTCTTTACCTTACCATCTCCTTCTATTTTGGAACTTTGATTGAGGCTAAACCTGCACACAATTACAGAATATTAGATTTAAGAATAAAAAATGTGCAAGTGCTCAATTCTTCCGCTATAGCAAGTGGCTATGCGGGTTGTAACACCCCGCTCCCGGAATACGTACTTAGTTGCGTATTCAGATTTCTCGATCGTATTTTTTTGATTTACTTCCTGTGTTTGTTTTGTATTATGAATTATTAGCGTGATTGTTTTGTCTGGATTTGGATTCGTGGTTTCGGAGTCAGCCCTAGTCTAAACAAGGACCCGATCCTAGTGTATTGTTCAATTTAGTCTTTCCGGTATTCTGATTTGACCGATTTCAGTTTTAAATATCATTTTCCATTATTATATATTTTCTATGATTTTCTAGATTTTTCCTGAATTTAAATGAAAATCTTCAAAACCGGTGTCGACTAGTGCTGCTGACCGATTCCCAGATTTTTAATTTGCAAACAGCTTGGAATTTCTAGATGGTCCTTTAGACATTTTCTCTTAAAATCACATTTCTTACCTAAATGCTTTTTATGAGTATTTTATAAATTTATGAAAATTCCACCGGAGTCGGTAGCTAATTGATTCCGGGATTTTTAGTTTTAAAACTATAAAGTATTTCTTAAAACGGATTTCACTATGAGTCTTAAAATATTATTATTGATTTTGGTATAATTTGCGAGTCGTTCCGAGATACTTGATTTCGGGACGATTTCGGTATTTTCCGAATGTTTTCCGTATCCTCGACTTAAACCCGGGAATCTGTGTTTCCAATATTTTCATTTTTCTAGTCAAAGAGAATATCTTCTCTTTATCAATTCTTTTCCTTTTTCCTTTTTCCTTATTTCTCTTCCTTCCTCCACAATCCACAAGAATTCCATTTTCAAAATTCCAACAATTCCAAAATTCCATTTTCTTCCACACACTTCCACCAACTTCCTCATTAATGCCTCTCTTTCTCTCTCTCTTCCATGGCCGGCCAAGTGGCCAAAAGAGGGACACCTCATCCCCCCTTATTTGCAAAAACCCCCCTCTCTTCTATCTTATTTGCATCTCCTTTACAAAATCTAAAACCTATATAAACTTTCCTTTTCATTTCTACTTCTTTTTCTCTTCACTTCACCAAAGAATTTGTCTCCACCTAATTCCTCCTTCACCTCAACCTCAACCACCAACTCTAAAGCATCACCAAGGCCATCATCTCCACCTCAACCACTACTACTTTTGGATTGGGATCGTGTCTATTATCGCCGAGGATCAAGTTTGTCGGCAACGATCTCTTCGAACGCGTAAAGCTTCAAATAACCGATCTATGTGAGTATTTCTACTCACCAAGACTTGGCTAATTCCTAGCATACTTGTGTTCACATATCTTGTGTACTTGTGCCTTCAAAATTATGTTATTTGATCATCAAACACAACTATCAAAATCTGTTCTGTATTCTGTTTCCAGACGATTAGTCGACTTGACCTAGGGATTAGTCGACTTGAAACCCTTATTTGAAACGTAACCTTTTCTGGAACACAGTTTTAGTCGACTTACCTTAATTATTAGTCGACTATAAATCACTGTTAGTCGACTACCCATTCTATCCTAGTCGACTAACTTTACCTGAAACCAAAACTCAACTTTCTGTAACTCAGTATTAGTCGACTTGACATGACTGTTAGTCGACTTGAGATGTCTGTTAGTCGACTACCCTTTCCACCCTAGTCGACTAACTTTTCCTGAATCAGAATCCAACTCTCTGGAACCCAGTTTTAGTCGACTATACCAGAATATTAGTCGACTAACCCCTTTATTAGTCGACTACCTATTCCACCTAGTCGACTAACTTTGGCTGTTTGTTATAGTTGATTTCTTTCTTGAATCTGGATCTTATCCTTGGTGCATGTGCAATATATTATTCTTACTTGTGCTTCATGACTGATACTTCATGACTCATTACTTGATGTATATCACCTCTTGTCACTTCATGACTCATTACTTCATGTATATCACCTCTTGTCACTTTATATTTCCATGTCTATGTATTGCCATGCAACTGCTTGTTTCATTCTTATACTTGTACCATGCCTGTGCTATTCTTACTTCTTTATCGCATACCATGCTTGGCCGACCCTTCGTGGTCGTTGACCTTGGGTTACTTCTATGTTACCACCTGCCATGTCATTACTTCAGACCTGTCGGTTTCATGCTTCCATTTAACACATGTATATCACTTGGCAATTGATTGTTATCATCTACCACCAGACTATTATCAATCTCTTATCATGATTGGTTGCTTGTTAAATATCACCATCCTGTCATGCTATCACTTAACACCCAGCATGATATACTTGACTTTGTGATTATCATGTTTACGGGAATCCTGTCTTGTTATTCTGAATGGAACTAAGTGCCACACGGAGCAAAGTGCCACATCACACACGTGGTGGGGGCCACCTCTTGAATCCGTGGGGGCCATCTCTAGAATCCATCCCCTCAGAACAAAGTGCCACACCATATTCGGTGGGGGCCACCTCTTGAATCTGTAGGGCTATTCCTGTTATGTCCAGTTATTTCCCGTAATCTGATAATCGTGATAATTCTTAATAAGCTACAACTTGTATGGGGAATGGGAGGAAGTGATGGATGCCGGAATGATACCTTGCTTATAGTAATGGAATAAAATATTGACGATTCGTGTTAGTGGGACTAAGGGCCCACAGAAGATGCGTGTTAGGGGGACTTAGGGCCTCCAAACTGGTCCCAGGTGTATGGGAACTACTATAAGAAGTGATATCAGTTCTCCATCTACTTTCGGTAACAACCCTCGCCTAGCTTATATATGGATGTATGTGTTTTGAGGTATACACCAGGACACATACCTAGATATATGGGTCAGACGAGTAATAATAATAACGATGCCTGTTGTGACACATGCTACGCTTGTTATGATTCCTGTTACACCTGCTATGCATGTTATGATTCCCGTTATGTATTCCTGTCATGTCTGTTATGTGTTCCTGTTATGACTACTTTGTAACTCGGGTTGTATGTGCTTGGATTACGATGATATGAGATAAAGGTATATATATGAGGGTTTCCTTGTTTGGATTATTCCTTCGATGTACTAGTCTCATGGGACCGTGACTTAAGCGTATACAATCAATCTTGCTTGTAATCAGCTTTACCCTGGATTTCCTGTTTTATGATGATTATGTTATGCCCGTTCATACATACTACATTCGTGTTCTAACCCCTGTTTTCTGAACTTGATATCCTTTGTTGTATTCATATTGTGCTCACCCTGGCTCGCCACCTGGCATTGTATCATACTCGCCTGGGGAGTTTCACTGACTCCCCTGGATCCTCATGTCCAGGTCATGGAGCTAGGAGCGTGTGAATTCTCCCTGTTGCTGATCAGAGTAGCGCAGCAGTAGCGTGGATCTCCAGCAGACCTTGCAGAGCTCCATCCTTCCAGGCCCCTGTGTGCCTCTCGAGTTTCCTTTTAGTAAAACTCGTGAGTGCCTTTTATACTGTTCATACTTGTACATTTTCATGTATTCCCGCATTTGCGCATATCAGTGATGTAATATTCATGTAATGTTGGATCACTTCTGGTGATAACTTTATAATTGTACTCATGTGTTGGAATGTATAATGCACCATTTGCTTCCGTACTCTGATTCTTGCCTTTACTGATGCTTAGCGTATATACGTGAAGGTACTTCTGACCTACGTATATACGTCGCAGTGACGTCCCCGTATCCTCGGGATCGGGGCGTTACAGGATGGTATCAGAGCCAGGTTCAGCTTAGGCTCTTACTTCCTCAGTACGTCCAGACGGCAAATTAATGGTAAAGAAATTTGCAACTGGAATGCTTGAGTCTTTGTTATACATTCCAACGACAAGTGCAGAGTTATCTATTCTATCTTGATCATCCTTCCTTTGATTCCTAATTTATTCCATCTTTTCCCTGTTTTGGTTTTTCGAAGCCTTTGATTCCACCATTGTCCTCCTTGAGTTCAATTTACCCCTTAACGAAATTGCGAGGACGCAATTTTTTGTAAGGTGGATGGATTGTAACACCCCGCTCCCGGAATACGTACTTAGCTGCGTATTCAGATTTCTCGATCGTATTTTTCGATTTACTTCCTGTGTTTGTTTTGTATTATGAATTATTAGCGTGATTGTTTTGTCTTGGATTTGGATTCGTGGTTTCGGAGTCAGCCCTAGTCTGAACCAAGGACCCGATCCTAGTGTATTGTTCAATTTAGTCTTTCCGGTATTCTGATTTGACCGATTTCAGTTTTAAATATCATTTCCATTATTATATATTTTCTATGATTTTCTAGATTTTTCCTGAATTTAAATGAAATCTTCAAAACCGGTGTCGACCAGTGCTGCTGACCGATTCCCAAATTTTTAATTTGCAAACAGCTTGGAATTTCTAGATGGTCCTTTAGACATTTTCTCTTAAAATCACATTTCTTACCTAAATGCTTTTTATGAGTATTTTATAAATTTATGAAAATTCCACCGGAGTCGGTAGCTAATTGATTCCGGGATTTTTAGTTTTAAAACTATAAAGTATTTCTTAAACGGATTTCACTATGAGTCTTAAAATATTATTATTGATTTTTGGTATAATTTGCGAGTCGTTCCGAGATACTTGATTTCGGGACGATTTCGGTATTTTCCGAATGTTTTCCGTATCCTCGACTTAAACCCGGGAATCTGTGTTTCCAATATTTTCATTTTTCTAGTCAAAGAGAATATCTTCTCTTTATCAATTCTTTTCCTTTTCCTTTTCCTTATTTCTCTTCCTTCCTCCACAATCCACAAGAATTCCATTTTCCAAAATTCCAACAATTCCAAAATTCCATTTTCTCCCACACACTTCCACCAACTTCCTCATTAATGCCTCTCTTTCTCTCTCTCTTCCATGGCCGGCCAAGTGGCCAAAAGAGGGACACCTCATCCCCCCCTTATTTGCAAAACCCCCCTCTCTTCTATCTTATTTGCATCTCCTTTACAAAATCTAAAACCTATATAAACTTTCCTTTTCATTTCTACTTCTTTTTCTCTTCACTTCACCAAAGAATTTGTCTCCACCTAATTCCTCCTTCACCTCACCTCAACAACCAACTCTAAAGCATCACCAAGGCCATCATCTCCACCTCAACCACTACTACTTTTGGATTGGGATCGTGTCTATTATCGCTGAGGATCAAGTTTGTCGGCAACGATCTCTTCGAACGCGTAAAGCTTCAAATAACCGATCTATGTGAGTATTTCTACTCACCAAGACTTGGCTAATTCCTAGCATACTTGTGTTCACATATCTTGTGTACTTGTGCCTTCAAAATTATGTTATTTGATCATCAAACACAACTATCAAAATCTGTTCTGTATTCTGTTTCCAGACAATTAGTCGACTTGACCTAGGGATTAGTCGACTTGAAACCCTTATTTGAAACGTAACCTTCTCTGGAACACAGTTTTAGTCGACTTACCTTAATTATTAGTCGACTATAAATCACTGTTGGTCGACTACCCATTCTATCCTAGTCGACTAACTTTACCTGAAACCAAAACTCAACTTTCTGTAACTCAGTATTAGTCGACTTGACATGACTGTTAGTCGACTTGAGATATCTGTTAGTCGACTACCCTTTCCACCCTAGTCGACTAACTTTTCCTGAATCAGAATCCAACTCTCTGGAACCCAGTTTTAGTCGACTATACCAGAATATTAGTCGACTAACCCCTTTATTAGTCGACTACCTATTCCACCTAGTCGACTAACTTTGGCTGTTTGTTATAGTTGATTTCTTTCTTGAATCTGGATCTTATCCTTGGTGCATGTGCAATATATTATTCTTACTTGTGCTTCATGACTGATACTTCATGACTCATTACTTGATGTATATCACCTCTTGTCACTTCATGACTGATACTTCATGACTCATTACTTGATGTATATCACCTCTTGTCACTTTATATTTCCATGTCTATGTATTGCCATGCAACTGCTTGTTTCATTCTTATACTTGTACCATGCCTGTGCTATTCTTACTTCTTTATCGCATACCATGCTTGGCCGACCCTTCGTGGTCGTTGACCTTGGGTTACTTCTATGTTACCACCTGCCATGTCATTACTTCAGACCTGTCGGTTTCATGCTTCCATTTAACACATGTATATCACTTGGCAATTGATTGTTATCATCTACCACCAGACTATTATCAATCTCTTATCATGATTGGTTGCTTGTTAAATATCACCATCCTGTCATGCTATCACTTAACACCCAGCATGATATACTTGACTTTGTGATTATCATGTTTACGGGAATCCTGTCTTGTTATTCTGAATGGAACTAAGTGCCACACGGAGCAAAGTGCCACATCACACACGTGGTGGGGGCCACCTCTTGAATCCGTGGGGGCCATCTCTAGAATCCATCCCCTCAGAACAAAGTGCCACACCATATTCGGTGGGGGCCACCTCTTGAATCTGTAGGGCTATTCCTGTTATGTCCAGTTATTTCCCGTAATCTGATAATCGTGATAATTCTTAATAAGCTACAACTTGTATGGGGAATGGGAGGAAGTGATGGATGCCGGAATGATACCTTGCTTATAGTAATGGAATAAATATTGACGATTCGTGTTAGTGGGACTAAGGGCCCACAGAAGATGCGTGTTAGGGGGACTTAGGGCCTCCAAACTGGTCCCAGGTGTATGGGAACTACTATAAGAAGTGATATCAGTTCTCCATCTACTTCCGGTAACAACCCTCGCCTAGCTTATATATGGATGTATGTGTTTTGAGGTATACACCAGGACACATACCTAGATATATGGGTCAGACGAGTAATAATAATAACGATGCCTGTTGTGACACATGCTACGCTTGTTATGATTCCTGTTACACCTGCTATGCATGTTATGATTCCCGTTATGTATTCCTGTCATGTCTGTTATGTGTTCCTGTTATGACTACTTTGTAACTCGGGTTGTATGTGCTTGGATTACGATGATATGAGATAAAGGTATATAGATGAGGGTTTCCTTGTTTGGATTATTCCTTCGATGTACTAGTCTCATGGGACCGTGACTTAAGCGTATACAATCAATCTTGCTTGTAATCAGCTTTACCCTGGATTTCCTGTTTTATGATGATTATGTTATGCCCGTTCATACATACTACATTCGTGTTCTAACCCCTGTTTTCTGAACTTGATATCCTTTGTTGTATTCATATTGTGCTCACCCTGGCTCGCCACCTGGCATTGTATCATACTCGCCTGGGGAGTTTCACTGACTCCCCTGGATCCTCATGTCCAGGTCATGGAGCTAGGAGCGTGTGAATTCTCCCTGTTGCTGATCAGAGTAGCGCAGCAGTAGCGTGGATCTCCAGCAGACCTTGCAGAGCTCCATCCTTCCAGGCCCCTGTGTGCCTCTCGAGTTTCCTTTTAGTAAAACTCGTGAGTGCCTTTTATACTGTTCATACTTGTACATTTTCATGTATTCCCGCATTTGCGCATATCAGTGATGTAATATTCATGTAATGTTGGATCACTTCTGGTGATAACTTTGTAATTGTACTCATGTGTTGGAATGTATAATGCACCATTTGCTTCCGTACTCTGATTCTTGCCTTTACTGATGCTTAGCGTATATACGTGAAGGTACTTCTGACCTACGTATATACGTCGCAGAGTGACGTCCCCGTATCCTCGGGATCGGGGCGTTACACGGGTCGTGATCCACAAGGAGGGTTTGCAATGGAAGCGTTTACAGTTTTATTGAAATCGTTATCAAAACTAAGCGAAGGTTCTTCTCTGTTTTTAAAATTAAGAAAAAGAAAAAGAAAGTTATAGTTAAAGTTAGAGAGAAAGCGAGAGATGAAGAAGGTGGAAAATCAGAAACAATAAAAAGCGACTATGTACAAATGAAGTGGAGGAAAAGATCGAAAACGATTGGGAAGAAGTGGTGAAAGAAATCGTGTTGGCGATCTATACTATAGCGATAAAAGAAAAGAAGAATGTTAAGAATTACTTACCTAGTTTGGTGATGACTTACTTGGAAACCTTTTTGCAAGTTCTACCTTTTTGCTTCGGAGGCGTTCAACGCATAGATCATAAACTCGAACTCGGTCCCCGTGCACATTATATCGTCAAGCATAAGAAGAACGAAGTGATGCGAGCTTGGAAGAGGAGAACGTCTTCATGAACTATCGCTGGCTCTCACGTAGCATCGGTGTACTTGCTTTAGAGTTCACTTGTAGACTCAACACATACAACCAAGGTGAAGTAGAAAAGGAAAACGAAAAGCAAAACAAATGTAAAGGAAAGTAAAGAAACGAACACAAAGAAAAGTTTACCTTTATTGCTTACTGAGACAATGAAAGAAGGAGGAGGAGTACATCGGTGTCACTCTTAACATCAGCCTCTCTCTCTTACTTACATGAATCATCTTCTAACCTAAGCCTACATACAAGTTACATAAAAAAGAAAAACCTAAACCTAAAAATGAAAAGCTTGGCTAAGTCCTATCTCTGCCTTCGCCTCATTTTCAGTGCAGCAAATGCCTTTTTATAGCCCAAACCCTAACAACCAAGATCCCGGGAACGTTGGGGGAGCAAACGCTCCCCCAACTGACTTCAGTTGGCCGCAGAATTGCGGCTTGGGCCGCAATTCTGCGGTACTGGTGTGGCCAGGTGGCCACACCCTGTTGGTGGGTCTGTCCGGGGTCTTCTTCTGGCTTTATCCTTTGTTGGTTTTGTCGTTGGAGCTCCGGATTCTGACGAAATGACCTTGGATTTCTTGGCTTTAACCGATCGATTCTGAGAGGATTCTTCTCAACCGGTTTCAACATCTTGATTTTGCCCTGATTTTATTTGTACGAATTAACTCTGATTTAATTCAGAATTCTGGTGGGCTTTTGGGCTCATTTCTCTTCATCTCCTTAAGGATTGGGCCTGCAAATAAATCAAACAAATAATTAGGACAATGCAGGCTTTTATTCTAAAATCAGTATGAAAATGTGACATTAAATATGCAACATTAGTGACCAATCACACCCCCATACCTATCTTTTGCTCGTCCTCGAGCAAAACAACTAAACTATACTAAGGATTATTAGACCACTTTCGCAGGTCGCGCGATTGCACTGAGCATGTGCAACAAGCCGTTAAACCTCTAGGTTTCCCCTAGAGGACGAGTTTTGTCTCGTGAGGGTTTTCAGCGGATTGCACCCACAAAATCCATAAAGAAAGAGAAATAAAGAGTTAGTATTTTCGAAAAGCATTTTGAAAGAGAAAATATTTGAAATATGATTGTAAGATCTAAGCAATCTATAAGTTATAGGAAAACCGAATTTTTCATTCCTAAACTTAATCTCTATTCAAAAATTTGTTATCAATCAAAGTAAGGAGTCAAATTGTACTTCTCATCTAGTCTATTACTTTACCCTAAGTCATATGCACCTTGTGACTGTGAAAATTTTGACTAAGGGTTCATTAACTCTAACTCTTATGCCTTATTTATTTGTATATATATATATATATATTTTGTGGTATTATTCCTTAGTTTAGGCTTTCTAATCTGCCCATGTAACGAGCCTCTAATCGATGACTCCCAAACCAGACGGTCTTAAGGCACCAGGTGAGAAGACACCCCTAGGACTTAAGGACTCGAGCAAACAAGGCCACAAAACTAAGGATTTATTATATGAACCTCTTTTAGGCGTGAATACTTATGCTTTATTAGGCACAAATACCTAGCTTAATCAGAGGATCTAATCATCTTTCGCATAAATACTAAGGCTTGCTTAGGCCAAAGCACCTAGCTAATCAATAATTAGATTTATTCATTTTTTTTTACTTATCTAATCATCTTTCGCATAAATACTAAGGCTTGCTTAGTCCAAAGCACCTAGCTAATCAATAATTAGACTTATTCATATTTTTTTTTAAGGCATAAGAATCTTTGTTTTTGAACCCTAAGTGTGTAAGTGTATGAAGTGTGCATATTTCATCAAGGTAAAGATCAAGACTAAATTACTTTGACAAATTATCTTCCTAACTCTAAAAATCAAACAAATAATCTTATTTTGACCAAGTATAAGAAATCCTAATTTAGATTTTCCTATTCCTTAAAATTAACTTAATTTCTTACAAAAATAAGTCAAAATATTGTTTCTATTTTTCAAAAAGTTTTTAAAAGTAAAGGAAAATGTTAAAAAAAAAATTTTATTTTAAAGAAAAAGAAAAGTTATGTTAGACCCTCCCCCACACCTATCTCATGCATTGTCCTCAATGTATGAATTAATGCATAGATGCATGAAAAAGAAGAAAGGGAAGGAAAGTGTTACCTTATGGTGGTGGTTCCGGTGGTGGTCTGATTGGTCCACGAAACGCGGCCCAATCAACTTTTCTTGGGTCTCGGAGGAACCCACCAAGAATTTCTTTAATATAACCCATTAAAAAGATGAATCCATAAAGGATCTTTATTAAGTATTTAACCCCATCTAATTTCCATATTTCATAATTGATTTCGGAGTCATATTTATCAACCACCTCGTCCCAGAATGGAGTATGAAATGATAGAACGGTTGACTTGGACTCAGGAATGACAGGAACTAATACCGACTCAGGAAGGTGACTTAAGTCAAGTAAAGGTTCAGGAGTCGAAATAGGTTCAAAATTGGGTCCAAGTCAAGAAGTTGAAACTCTAGTCCACATTTATTTTCCAACAATGGAATGTGACCTAATATGGGTGATTCCAGTTCAGGAATGATAGGTGGAGGAATCAAAACTGACTCTAAAATATTACTCAAGTTTGGTAACAAAACAGGAGTCAAGATTGATTTAGAAAGTTGAACTGGATCACAGATTTGAGAATCTAGGTCACATATCTCATTGAGTTCAATATCAAAAAATGGAGAACTTACCAATTTGTCAATAGGATCTTCAAAAGTGTATAATTGGTCAAGTTCAATATGATCCTCAAAGATGGGTGATTCAATTTCTTTATGAATTGGTACAGGATCCAATGTTGACTCCGAGAAAAAATTGAAGTCAGGTGAAGATACCGGAGTCATAATCGAATCAGGAAATGGAATTGAATCACTAAGTTGGGGTTCAGGATCATAATCATTTTCAAGTTCTATTTCAGGAAAAGGAAAACTAGCCAAACTATCAATATCATTTGGAGTTGGGTAAGTTCACATGGTTGTTCTGAAATGGAATCTTGATTTCCAAAACTACATGACTCTTCGGCTCTAACAGAATGGTAAGTGACATCAGGACGGTGGGAACGTAGAGATTCGACCATCATATCTATGTCACGATTTCTAGCATTTTGAGCATGAGTCATGGCTTCTAGCATCTTTTCATAATTGATTGGTTCATTGTTTTGATGAAAAGATGAAGAGTTGTCTTGGAAGTGGTATTGAAATTGTGAGTCCATTAGATTTTGGGATTTGTGTTTGGACTCACGCATACTCCGTTCCAAAATTGATGGTTTCCTATTTTGGATGGGTGGAACTGAGTATGAATCTTGAACATAATGTGGACTGGGTGGAGAAGGAGGGCAAGATGGTTGGAAATTATGCTCGGGGGAGGTGAATCCCCACTGACTCGGTGAAGAGTTGAAATCATTATGGAAATTATAGTTGTTAGATGGGGGGTATGGGTCATATTGATTCGGATAAGACCAATCCGGCACACTAGGTTGATCAAAGTTATGATATGCCGGGTTGGTAATATCCGAAAATGAAGTCGGTGTGTAATATGGATTATTATTGTAGTTGAAAAAATTATTATTATAGTCCATATCACACAATAGAATACAAACAAAGAAAAACAAACAAATAAACAAACAAAAAGAAAAAATTCTAGCCTAAGTTAGGGTAGACTTAGGACCTAGACGACTCCTAACTGGTTAGACTGTCCACGGGAGGTCTAATGTAGACTTTAACCACAAGCTAATCAGCCAGGTCAGGGCAAGGTTGGTGGGAGGTTTTCCGTCAAAGACTTTCCTTAATTAAATAACCACCAACCTTCGGGCTTTCGGCCCTCAATCCCTTTCCTAGACACTGATTTTGCAGAAGTTAGATTCCAACATTTTTCCCCCTTAGGATAATCTCCTAATTGAGTCCGAGATGTCCCTAGGGCCAACGTCTACTCGATTTAGGTTAGGCTTGGGTTAGTGAGTGCTTGGATTCTGATTTTTGGGCTAAGGAAGGGTGATTAAATCCCCACCTTATCTTGTTATTGGGTGGTGCCCTTAAGATCAGTTTTTTGTGCAAGTGTACAAGATGAATAAGATGCACTCAAAGCGATATAAATCAACCAAGAGATAGTCCTATTCTAGATGCAATGCAAACATACCTTGCTCCAGCACTCTTCAACAGTAAAAGTAAATGAATTGAAAAGACACGTGCCTAGAAATGCAAATGTCTAATCAATTTTTAACTTTGCAAAAAAAAAAAATTTTTACTGTTGATTATTAGCAGATATAAGGTGAAGCATACAAGAATTTAAGTACTGCAGCAGATGTATTTTGCAGAGTAAGCAACCCTGCAGAAATTTGGTCAGTAGTTAACTCCTCCTTGCCGCAAATCTGCGGCTTTTGCCGTGGAATTGCGGCAATTCAGAGGACTTCTGGTTTCTGCTTTCAAGAGCAGAAGCCCAGAGCCAATTGTATGTCACTGCAATGCAAATTTTCCTGTTTCTTCACCTGTAACCTGCAACAAAGAAGAAAATTCATTTAGTTCTCAAAAATTTGCAATAAAAATTCAGATTTCAATAAAAACCGTTTTACCCTCCCCGGCAACGGCGCCAAAATTTGATTGAGGCTAAACCTGCACACAAATTACAGAATATTAGATTTAAGAATAAAAAATGTGCAAGTGCTCAATTCTTCCGCTATAGCAAGTGGCTATGCGGGTCGTGATCCACAAAGAGGGTTTGCGATGGAAGCGTTTACAGTTTTATTGAAATCGTTATCAAAACTAAGTGAAGGTTCTTCTCTGTTTTTAAAATTAAGAAAAAGAAAAAGAAAGTTATAGTTAAAGTTAGAGAGAAAGCGAGAGATGAAGAAGGTGGAAAATCAGAAAACAATAAAAAGCGACTATGTACAAATGAAGTTGAGGAAAAGATCGAAAACAATTGGGAAGAAGTGGTGAAAGAAATCGTGTTGGCGATCTATACTATAGCCATAAAAGAAAAGAAAGAATGTTAAGAATTACTTACCTAGTTTGGTGATGACTTACTTGGAAACTTTTTGCAAGTTCTACCTTTTTGCTTCGGACGCGTTCAACGCATAGATCATAAACTCGAACTCGGTCCCCGTGCACATTATATCGTCAAGCATAAGAAGAACGAAGTGATGCGAGCTTGGAAGAGGAGAACGTCTTCATGAACTATCGCTGGCTCTCACGTAGCATCGGTGTACTTGCTTTAGAGTTCACTTGTAGACTCAACACATACAACCAAGGTGAAGTAGAAAAGGAAAACGAAAAGCAAAACAAATGTAAAGGAAAGTAAAGAAACGAACACAAAGAAAAGTTTACCTTTATTGCTTACTGAGACAATGAAAGAAAGGAGGAGGAGTACATCGGTGTCACTCTCAACATCAGCCTCTCTCTCTTACTTACATGAATCATCTTCTAACCTAAGCCTACATACAAGTTACATAAAAAAGAAAAACCTAAACCTAGAAATGAAAAGCTTGGCTAAGTCCTATCTCTGCCTTCGCCTCATTTTCATTGCAGCAAATGCCTTTTTATAGCCCAAACCCTAACAACCAAGATCCCGGGAACGTTGGGGGAGCAAACGCTCCCCAACTGACTTTAGTTGGCCGCAGAATTGCGGCTTGGGCCGCAATTCTGCGGCGCTGGTGTGGCCAGGTGGCCACACCCTGTTGGTGGGTCTGTCCGGGGTCTTCTTCTGGCTTTATCCTTTGTTGGTTTTGTCGTTGGAGCTCCGGATTCTGACGAAATGACCTTGGATTTCTTGGCTTTAACCGATCGATTCTGAGAGGATTCTTCTCAACCGGTTTCAACCTCTTGATTTTGCCCTGATTTTATTTGTGCGAATTAACTCTGATTTAATTCAGAATTCTGGTGGGCTTTTGGGCTCATTTCTCTTCATCTCCTTAAGGATTGGGCCTGCAAATAAATCAAACAAATAATTAGGACAATGCAGGCTTTTATTCTAAAATCAGTATGAAAATGTGACATTAAATATGCAACATTAGTGACCAATCAAACTTTGCCTTGTTGTACATTCTCCGAACGTTCTTTACAAGAAGAGAAAGATCTTCATCATCCTCGTCGGAGTAGGTGGAAAGCTCTTGAAGGCAATAGCTTTCTTCTTGGAAGAGCCATCTCTTCTCTTGCTTTTCTTTCCATCTCATGGGTCTTGAGATTCCCAATGAGATCGATAAGCTCCATTTCTTCCTTGTCATTGAGCTCCTTTAAAGTTGTGGCTTTGACTTCCCAAGATGGAGGGAGTGCACGGATGATTTTCCTCACTTTTTGGTCGTTGTCAATGCTGTCACCTAAAGAAGAAAGTCCATTAGTAACTTTGTAAACTTAGTAACCATATCATCTATGGTTTCATTCTCTTGCATAGAAAAATTTTCATATTGGCAACGAAGAAGGTCGATTTTTGCCCTCTTTGCTTGTGAAGTTCCCTCATGAGTGACAAGTAAGTGAGTCCAAATCTCATAAGCGGATTTGCAATGAATGACTCTAGATATATCATCGTCATTAAGAGCTTGAAGCAAGGTATAGTGTGCCCTAGCATTAGCGTCAAACTCTTTCGTGGCAATATCAGACCAAGTGTCCTCATCACCAAGGGGTGCACTAAAAGGTTTGGTCACCGCCTTTGCAACCCGGCTCCCTAAGGATTGCAAAAACACGGTCATCTTAACCTTCCATATGAGAAAGTTAAGGCCATCAAACTTGGGTGGGGTCTTAATTCCTTCGGCCATTTTTACTAAGTGAATGAGGATGAAAATGAATAGAGTGATTAGCAATATAGGATCTCTCTAAGGTTGTTAAACCAAGAGCCTAGAGACCAAGCTCTGATACCAATTGAAAAACACCTAGAGGGGGGTGAATAGGTGTTAATGCTAATCTAATGATCTTTTTAAACAAGTATGTATGTATGATGCAACTGGTCACTCAAAATAAGAAATTGAAGCTGAATTCCCCGTGAATGGCTCTAGAACTTCTCCTCTTTGATTCCTCTAGATTATGAGTTGAGGTGCGTAATTGCTTTCTTGTTGAGATGAGTAAAGACCGAAAAATGCAAGTAAATGAAATGGGTGCAATAATGAAGTGCAAACAAGAGATATCACAATATAGAAATGTAAAGCAATGAAAAAGCAATAAGGAAACCAATCGCAAACACAAGGAATTTGTTTCGAGGTTCGAGCCACTGCTCTACGTCCCCGCCTCCACCACCGTGAAGGATTTCCACTAAATCCGCAAAGGGTATTTTCACACTGGAACCTTTACACCCAAGGGGATTACAATTGGTCTACACAAGACAGGAGTACCCAACTCCCACCAATCCAACCTCTACACAAGAGGGATCTCAACACAAGAAAATACAAGTAACTAAGTGATCAAAGGACCACGCACTTCTCTCTTACAACTTCTTATAGAGTAGGGATGATTTTTGGCTCAAGAAGTGAAGTGAGAAAATTCAGTTGTAAAGAAGTAAAAGAAGCTTGAAAACAACTGAAAAACTTTAACCAAGAAAGCACTTTTAGAAAGTGAGAGCTTTGAAAACTTTTCTTTTCTTTAGAAACTTGAAAACAATGGGGATTTTCTTGAATTCAACAAGGGACCAATGCCATCTATTTATAGGGATGAGAAAAGATCATTTCATCATTTAATCTAGGTTAATAGGTCAGGTAATAGCCTCAAGAAATTCATAGATAGCTGAAAGAAACATCAAAATCAAATCCAGAAAATAGTTTTCAAGAAACTAGCCATTGGGGGCTGCTGGCGGCGGCCGGTCGACCGGCCCGATCGGCCGGCAGTCTATCTGGCAAAAGAGTCGTTGGACGTGGTCGACCGGTCGGTCGACCGCAGGCTAAACAAAAACACTTGTTTGTTCTGTCGGTCGACTGGCCCGATCGACCGACAAAACCCGAGAGCAAGGGTTAGTCAGTCGGTCGACCGGTCCGGTCGACCGGCAGACGTGCACAAACGTGCACGCCAATGCCACAAGGCCCGGTCGACCGATCTGGCCTGAAACAAATCCGGTCGACCGCCCGGTTGACCGTTAGGCCTGAAACAGTATAGTTTTAGGAAATCTTTTGAATTTTGAAGAATTTTTAAAATATTTTTAAAGGTATGATGATCAAGTAGCATGCTACAAGGGATGAGATACATGATATAAACTAGATGTAAAAATATGAAATATTTTGAGACATGTATATCAATCAAGACATGCACCTAATCCAACTAACCAAAACAAAAACCGTATTTTGAAAAATGAAATTGTGTGTGTGTTTTTTTGAGCCAACTTATCATAACCTTACTCTTTAACAAACTAATTCTTACAAAAGTTCTAGGTGACTACAAGATCTTCAAATTAGGGCTTCTCCATATGCAATGTTGAAAGCTTGAATCCTTGATTCCGAATTGAGTCAATCTTGAGTTAAAAATACCTTCCTTTAGGGAAGAAGACATCTTGAACCCTTAGAACCCTGAAACACACTTAAACACTAAAATATGATTAGTACAAATAACTATATATGTTTTGTAATCATCAAAACTCAAAAACCGGGTGATTGTAATCTTAGGCAAACAGATTCCACTTTGTTTACAAACCATGTAGATAGTGATATTCTTATTTTTCAAATTTATGTTGATGATATTATATTTGGATTCACTAATGAAAAGCTTTGCAAAGATTTTGAATCATGCATAAAGAATGCGTTTTAGATGTCTATGATTGGCGAGTTAAACTACTTCTTTGGAATCCAAATCAAGTAAAGGAGTGATAGGATTTTTATAAATCAAGCCAAGTACACAAGGGAAATCATCAAGAATTTCTTACTTGAAAGGGGAAAGACGAGCAAAACTCTCATGGCTACCACAACAAAACTTGACAAGGATGAACAAAGTATAAATGTAGACATTAAACTTTATACAAGCATGATTGGTATTTTACTTTATTTAACGGCTACTAGGCTAGATATCATATTTAGTGTATGTCTATGTGCTAGATTCCAATCTTATCCTGAAGAGTCCCACTTCATTACGGTAAGACGCATTATTAGATATCTTAGGGGCACTATTGGTATGGGCTTGTGGTATCCGAAGACTGGACAATTTTATGACGAGTTTTTCTGATGCTGATTTCTCGGCTATAGAGTGGATAGGAAGAGTACAAGTGAAACTTGTAAGTTTCTAGGAAATCGTCTTGTTTCATGATCTTCTAAGAAACAAAATTTTGTAGCCCTCTCAACCGTCGAGGTGGAGTATGTTGCGGCTGGGGCTTGTTGTGCACAAGTCGTTTGGATGAAACATACTCTCCTTGACTATGATTTGCATTATGATCATATTAAAATATTTTGTGATAATACTATTATCATTCATATGACTAAAATTGCAAATCAATATAGTAAGACAAAACACATAGAAATTCAATATCACTTTCTTAGAGATCACTATGAGAAGGTGATATTGAAATTGATTATGTTTCAACTAATTTATAACTAGCAGATATTTTTACTAAGCCACTTGATTTTAACAGATTCTCTTTCATTTGTGGAGAACTAAATGTTTGTATTATTGATTCATAAGATTTTCTTCTTATAAAATCTACATATGATTTAATTTTTTGTTGTTTTACTTATCCTTTTTTATGCATGACAAAAGGGGGGAGAAGTATTTATGAGTATTTATTGGTACTTATTTGATCATGCCCTTATACAATGTCTTTATCATATAACTTGTTTATATCTTGTACTTGATAGCTTGCATAACTTGAGGGGAAGTTTTTACAAAGCTTTTTTCTAGATTTTCTTTTAAATAGCTCATATGTTTTGTCATCATCAAAAAGGGGAGATTGTTGGCCCAAAGGTTACAATCCCTGATTTTGTGTTTTGATGATAACATAGCATATGAAGTTATTTGGTACTAATCAAGTTCAAGAGTGTATTTCAGGATTCAAAAAGATCTAATAAGGTTCAAGAAGATCTAACAGGTTTCTTCCTCTAAAGGAAGGTGTTGATGGCTCAAGGGTACTCAAGAACGGGATCATACCTCAAAGTACTCAGTGTCGCTCAAACGTCACTATCAGAGAAGATCGCTTGAAAATTCTTATAGTTGATTAGAACCCTGTAAGAAACTAGTTTGTTAAAGAGTAGAATATAGATTTGAGGCTCAAAGATATACGCATACAAAAGTGCACGTTTTCAAAAGTATGATTTTGACATGTTTGATTTTGATACTTGTTCCACATTTTCTTAGAAATTTCTATCTCAGTTTAGAACTTATATCTAATGGCTATACCTATCTTCTCTCTTTAAAAATTCAAACAAAACTATTTAAAAATTTCTTTATCTTCAAAAATTACCTTAACCTAGTTTTTGGCCTAGGTTGATCGACCGGGCGGTCGACCGTGCCTATTACAGGCCATAACGGTCGATTGAACCTCTGACAATTGGGGTGTACCTGTTGTGCACATTCCCGGTCGACCAACCGGTCGACCGGTCCCTTATTGCGGTCGATCGAGCGGTCGACCGACTGTAACTAGTTTGGTCTCGATTAAACACGGTCGGCCGACCGATCGACCGAGAGCCAACAGTCAAATGTTTTTGAATGGCCATTCGACTGGCCAGTCAACCGACAGACTGCCAGATTGGCAGTAACGGCCAGCTCTTTTAAATCTATTTTTAAACATATTTCTTTTAAAGCGTGAAAAGTTAAATTTCTAGGGTCAATTTCTTCTTTTTAGACCTGATAAAACTATTCTAAAAATGTTTTCTAAAACCTATATAAAGGGTCATTGGGATTGAATATTTTATAAGAACAAATTCTATTGAAAATCTAGTTTTTGCTTTCAAAGAGAAAAAGTTTTAAGTTTTCTTTTGTGCTCTTATTTTCAAATTTTTAATTGAGTTTTTCTGCTCTTAAAATCTCTCTTTTCTGATGTCCACTCTCACTTCCATCCTTGAGCTTCAAGTTTACATTTTACTTTGTAAGATTTTTGTAAGAGGGTTGCAAAGAAAGTGTTTGTGATCTCTTAATCATCTATAGCTTGTTATCTCAATTGGCTTTATGTTGTCTCTGGTGTAAGGATTGAGTTAGGGAGTTATGTACTCTGAGTGGTTGTAATTTCTTATTGTAATGTCCCTTTGTGGAGGATCCAATAGAAGATAGTGAAATCCTTCGCGGTGGTGAAGGCGGGAACGTAGAGCGGTGACTCAAATCTCAAAACAAATATTTTTGTTTGCGGTTGCTTTATTGTCTTTATTTACTACATTCATTTATTCTTATCGATCAATACTCATCTGTAATGCCCTGATCCCGCGGGTATGGAGACTTTACTGCGACGTATATACGCAGGTCAGAAATACTCTCACGTATATACGCTAAGCATCAGTACAAGTAAGAATCAGAGTACGAAAGCGCGTGGTGCATTATACATTCCAACATATGAGTACAATTACAAAGTTATCACCAGATGTGACACAATATTATAAGAATATTATATCACTGATAGGCGCAAATGCGAGAATACAAAGAGATGCGCAGGGGGTCCTGGGAGGATGGGGCTCTGACGGTCTGTCGATGATCCACGCTACCGTTGTGCTTCTCTGACCAGAAACTAGGAGAATCTACAAGCTCCAAGCTCCAAGACCTGGACATAAGAATCCAGGGGAGTCAAAACTCCCTAGAGAGTGGTGATGCTAATGCCAAATGGCATGCATAGTGTTGGCCCAAAGGCCTTCCACTCTAGCTTTGATGATGATTAACTCATGTAGTTATGTGTATTAATAATCTTGTGATTTTAGTTTCAGATCATTAACCAAGATATTAGTTGGTGATTAGCTTCAACAAGATGGTTTGGAAGCTTTCACAAGGTGATTAAAGAGCCCGAGCGACAAGATCATATATAGCACTCATTGGAGTCAAGCTCGGTGGATCACGAAGTTTTTGGATCGAGTCGGCTTGGAGATTGCGCTCTACAAGAAGACATCGGTACCTAGTTTAGTTTTGTGTTTAGATCCAAATTGTAAAGATTAGAATAGTATGATATGCTCAAGTTCACAACACACACGTTTCATGTTTTGAATATTGGTTTTCGGTTTTTCCGTTTTTGGTTTAACCGATCTTGGTTTCATGAATAGATAGATCAAAACAAGTTTAAATGGTTTTATGTATAGTAGATTCATTCTATATACATGCATGCTTAACTTCCTAGACAAACTTAGTTTTGACTTACTTATTCATGTGTTTTATGTTTTGGTATTTTTAACAAAACATATTTTGGAATTAGAGTCAAAAACATGGATATATATATGTTTCATATATATAGGATTATATCCATATACATCATGCCTAAATGTTGTTTAATATCATGTTTTTGTATTTGGATGAGCTTTGGACAAAATGTATTTTCAATTCAAAAATCCAAGTTTTAGAAAATACAGTTTTCAATTTTTGGTAAAAATGATAAGACACAAAATGTTTCAAAATGTGTGTTATTTATGATGAAATTTTTATCACAAGTTTATATTTCAAAATAAAATGATAAAACTATTTTGTGTATTTTTACAAGTTTTTATGGATTTATTAGAATATGTTTTTACCCTGTTTTTCTGACCCAGAACAGTGGCTGACAGGCCAGGTCGGTCGACCGCACGGTCGACCGAACCAAGGGCCGGCGACCTAACGGTCGACCAACGTGCACAGCCCTGTGCACGTCTGGCAGACACTCAGGACGGTCGACCGGCCGGTCGACCGTACCAGAGAGCAGTGCTCTCTGTTTTTGGGCGGTCGACCGGTTGCTGTCAGCGGTCAAAATGTGACCGTTGGCCGGTCGACCGAGCGGTCGACCGGTAGTTCATTTTTGGCAATTTCTGCTGCCAACGGCTATAATTTTCTGGGAACTATAAATACCCCATTAATGCCCAGTTTTCTTTAAGAATTTTTTGGACGAAATTTCTGAACTTTCACTGGTATTTAAACAAGTTTTAAAAAGAGTTTCTTGGTGCTAAAAAGATCAATCTTATTGTTTGAAAGTGTTTTTGATATTTCAAAGAAAAATAGTCTTTTGGGAATTTGGTTTAGTTCTATCATTCAATATCTTTGTGGTGATTTCCCAAGTGGTTTTTCTTTGTTTTAAACACTTTGATTTCTCCACACTTGAGCTACATCTACTATCTCATTCTATAGGATCTTTGTGTGGGAAAGAAATTGTTTATGGTTGTTGTTTAGACCACCAAGTTATAAACCCAATCTTTGCTTGGCTTTGTGCCTTTCCCTCATTGTGTTGAGGAGGTTGTGCATTTGGGTTGTATCCCTCAAGTTGTGAGGTGATCCTTGTATTGCTTTGTGCTAATCGCTCAAGTTGTGAGGTGATTGTTTGTTGGCTTGGAGTTGTGCCTCAAGGAGGAGGTTGTGCTTATAAGGAGAGGAGTTGGGTACTCCTTGTAATTGTTATTGCCCCAAATCCTCGGTGGAGGTTCCCTTTGTGGGAGTCCTTTGTGGACAAGCTAGTGGACTTAAAATCCTTCTGTGTGAAGGCGGGGATTGATTGAGGCTAAACCTGCACACAAAATAAAGAATTTCAGATTTAGAATGAAGATGTGCAAGTGCTCAATTCTTACCGCTATAGCAAGTGGCTATGCGGGTCGTGATCCACAAGGAGGATTTTGCGATAGAAGCGTTTACGTTCTTTATTGAAATCGTTATGAAAACAAAAGTGAAGATTCTTCTTTGTTTAAAGAAATAAAAATGAAAAAGAAAGTTGAAGTTAAGAAGAAAGTGGTAGAATAGAAAGTGGAGAAAAATCAGAAAACGATGAAAGCGATTATGTACAAATGAGTTGAGAAAGAAAACGATTTTGAGGATATGGTGTTGGTGATTTAATTTACAGAAATAAAAGAAAACAAATAAAAACAATCACTTACCTTCTTTTTACCAAAAGCTTACCTTGAGTCTTTGCGACGATGTTACCTTGAATTGGAGGCAATCAGCGCATAGCCCATAAGAGTCGATTTTTGGTCTCTTTCACATTACATCATCAAGATACTCAAGCATGAAATAATACGGAGAGACTCACAATTCCATCGTCATGAGCTATCGGTGGCACTCGCAAAAGCAAGGCTCTTTCGATGCTTTAGACTCACTTGGAAGATAGTTGTACCAAAAAGAAAAGTGAAGTAGAAAAGAAGAAGTAGAAGAAAACTAAAAAGAAGTACATACGAAGAAAGAACATCGATTCGATTTCATAACGATCAAAGAAAAGAAATAAACCTTACACCATTGTTACTTTTAGCTCAAGCTTCATTCTTGTTCTTCGATGAAAGTCGATCACCTATGAATTAAATAAATAAAAACTAAAATTACATGAAAAGAAAAACAAAAACCTAAACTAAGAAATGAAAAACTAGTCTAAATCCTAACTCTGCATGGTCGTCCATTTTCAACACAAAGAATGGCCTTTTATAGGCAAAACCCTAACCATCAGGATCCCGGGGAGATCGGGGGAGCAAACGCTCCCCCTAACTCCCTAACCTTGCCGCGAAAACGCGGCTTTGGCCGCGTTTCCGTGGCCAGGGTGTGGCCAGGGGCCACACCCTCTTGGTGGGTTGCCCTGGTTTCGCCCTCTGACTTTATCTGGAGTTGGTTTTTCAGTTTGAGTCCCGGATTCTGACGAAATGGCCTTAGATTCTTGGCTTTAACCGATCGATTCTGAGAGGATTCTTCTCAACCAGTTTTCAACCTCTTGATTTTGCCCTGATTTACTGAGTGCGAATTAATTCTGATTTAATTCAGAATTTTGGTGGGCTTTGGGCTCATTTCTCTTCATCTCCTTAAAGAATGGGCCTGCAAATAAATTAAATGCAAAGTTTTATTCAAGAATAAGTATGAAAATATGATACTAAATATGCAACATTAGCGACCAATCACACCCCCATACCTATCTTTTGCTCGTCCTCGAGCAAAACAACTAAACTATACTAGAGATTATTAGACCACTTTCGCAGGTCACGCGATTGCACTGAGCATGTGCAACAAGCCATTAAACCTCTAGGTTTCCCCTAGAGGACGAGTATTATCTCGTGAGGGTTTTTAGCGGATTGCACCCACAAAATCCATAAAGAAAGAGAAATAAAGAGTTAGTATTTTCGAAAGGCATTTTGAAAGAGAAAAATATTTGAAATATAATTGTAAGATCTAAGCAATCTATAAGTTATAGGAAGACTGAATTTTTCATTCCTAAACTTAGTCTCTATTCAAAAATTTGTTATCAATCAAGGTAAGGAGTTAAATTGTACTTCTCATCTAGTCTATTACTTTACCCTAAGTCATATGCACTTTGTGATCGTGAAAATTTTAACTAAGGGTTCATTAACTCTAACTCTTATGCCTTATTTATTTATACATATATATTTTTTGGTGGTATTATTCCTTAGGTCTATTAGGCTTTCTAATCTGCCCATGTAACGAGCCTTTAATCGATGACTCCCAAACCAAACGGTCTTAGGGCACCGGGTGAGAAGACACCCCAAGGACTTAAGGACTCGAGCAAACAAGGCCACAAAACTAAGGATTTTATTATATGAACCACTTTGAGGCGTGAATACTTATGCTTTATTAGGCACAAATAGCCAGCTTAATCAGAGAATTTTATATATTTTTTTTCTTAAACTTATCTAATCATCTTTCGCATAAATACTGTAACACCCTGAAATTCTAAATCTTGATTTAATCTTGTTAAAGGGGATAAACTGATTATCTGAGATAATGACAAAATTAAGTGAGTGTAACAATGGATGTTTAGAAATCCCGTAAAAGAAAATTCTGAAAGTGGGAAATATGGGTATTCGACATATATACATATGTTCCTATCTATGTTTGTTATGTATATGTAAAACCTTATGAATATGATCATTCTTCTATGAATACTTGCACATATATTTTATACTTTTAAATATATTGTTCATACATATATGTGTAATAAAGTGGCAAGTGAATACATTGTGTAAATACAAGAAAATGAAGCAAATACCAAAATAAATAAATAAATTGAAATAAAAATACAATCATGAGAATTATTTTATTATTTTAGAGATAGTGGAGAAAGTAGGTGTGCATGGCATGGGTAGATGGAGGGTTAAGATTAGCCTTGAAATATGTGTGTATAGGTGGCAAGATGAGGGAGAAGAGAGGTTGTGATATATGTGATATATGTTTATGTGAGGGGGGTTTGTGTAAATGGGTAGACAATTAATCCCTCATTCATCTTCTTCCATCTCTCATTTTTCAACCTAAGAAACCCATGAGAAGAATCCCAAATACAACCTCTCAAATCTCTTTCCAACCTTCAATCATTTTTTTTTTAAATCTCACTCTCTCCCTCTTCTCCCCCTCTCTCTTCTTTGGAACCGGGAGCACCCGGCCACACCCGGGCGGCCGGCGGCGGTGGCCGGTGGTGGCGGCTGGTGGTGGAGCGGCGGCCGGGCCGGTGGTGGAGCGGCGGCAAGTGGGAGCAACGACTATAGCGAGGAGAAACAAGAAGGTGAGGGAGATTTCATCTAGATCTAGATCTATTTCATTTTCTGAATTTCTAGAGAAAACCTCATAATATGTATTGATTAATTTCTGTCATTTAAAGTAGCATTCAATCTACTTTCCCCTATATTTTCTTGCAAAAATTTCTGGGCAAATCATCATCTAGAGCAAAGTAGAGAACCTTTCTAATATGTGCAGAAATCTGTTAAACAGAATTACTCTGTAAATTCGGGCTCAGTTCATTAGTATGTTAGAGTTATATTATATCATATTATATACCGTTGGAAAGACAATCAAGTCTACTTTCCAACGGTTCATACCATGTCCTAATCAGATATCTGTACCTCAAGTTACGACTGAAAAATTGCATGTTGGTCAAAACTGTCTTGTTGCAGAACTCACTCACAGCTGAAGAGTTTCGGTATATCAGAAACAGTTTAGTTAGATAAAACTGATCATGTAGTATATCGTTGGAAAGATAATCGAATCTACTTTCCAACGGCTTTTGTGGTGTCCCAATTGAGGGTCTGTGCTGAAAGTTATCGTCAAAATAAGACCGGCTAGTCAAATTTCTTGAGTTGCAGAATTTTCCTTTACGATTGAAGAGTTTGGGAATTTTCTTTTACTAGTTAACTCAATTATAAATGTTATCTAATAGACTATTAGAAAGGTGATAGCATCTCTAAGTACGTGAAATTTAAACCTGTGTTGGTTGGACGTTAGGAATCCTTTGAGAAACAAAGGAAAATATAAATCATGTCAAAGATTAGTTTCCTCCTTATGAATTACCATTTAAGGGGGGACCCATGAGAATTTTAGAATAAGTAGAGAGGAATGTTGCGCCAAGCTCGAAACTGAATACGCCCCTAATAATGAATTTTGATGTTTCATAAATTTTATATGTTTGTTTTCATTTAAGAGGTAACCCCAGGATCTGTCCTCGTAAATAATTGGAAAGAAGTTAAAAAGCCTAAAAGATTTGCTACTTGTGCCTAGTGGCAGCAAGGTGTATTGGGTATTGGACGACGATACTTACTCTAGAATTTGGTAGGTTATGACTTGATACATTCTTGAAGTAATAATTTTTGTTAAATTTCTAGCGTAACCAGTGAAACGACATAGAATCATCCTATTAGATTTTATATAAATTTCAGAGTCGTGGTGCTAGATCAAGTGGTGCTCTGGATCCCATAGCACCAGATTAGAGTTCTCTGAGCTCAGCATAAAACAATATTCTCATGAAAGAGCTCTTATCCTTATGTTATATTATTTCAAGTTCAGGTAGGTACATTGTTGGGCATATCTGCGTCATTAAATAATTACTGTTGCATTCGCTCAGACACTTGAAAAATCTGACATGTTTAGAAGTATTGATACATTTGGTTATGTCGAGCACGTCCTGATGAGGTGAATTATAGATCCAATCATTTGGTAGGACTAACACAAATCCTAATGGCAAAGGGAAAAGGTAAGCAACTGGAAGAATTACTCGACCCATCTCTCCTTCCACATATGAGTTAGAAGCGAGGTTCAAGAGGTTCAGGATAACTAAGGATTATGGCAGATGGCAAGTGCTATAATTTTAATAATAAGAAATAAGTTTAATAACACATATTGTTACTCATTATCAACACTATCCAGTGTTGCAGGTTTTCAACTCACAGTCCCGAGCTAATAGGACTGTGGTTTCTGACTCTATGATTGCGGGATAGGATTAGGCGGGAAATTTTATTGACAATATTCACAAGTTGGGAGTACTGTGATAGAAGGGTATAAAGGAGGAGATTATAACCATTTTTCATACCACTTGTCTATAAGAAATAGCATGATACTCACGTCACACCAGGCATTGATGGCTTAGACTTTGAGCTGCATGGAGACAAATTCTAAATACGACTAGAGCAATGTATTATTTATATAGGGTGTCTCAGTATCTTTATTTCAATGGCCGAGTGCACGTAGACCATCGAAGATCTTGATTCATAAACTCATCATATATAGGTAATAAGGCTGCAGGAGTCCTTCCAAGCGTTTATTTAAACAACACTTTGTTGATTACCCTGGCTATGAACAATAGCTAATTACTTTCTCAATAGGAAGAAAGATCTAATATTGATGGTTAACTATAAACTGATGCAACAGAAGACCACGAAGAAATATAGAGTGGATACCACATGGCTGTAAGCTAAGAAAATTGTATCTTTTCATATTGCCTCATAAAGATATGAAATTGGCTTGAGCAAATTAAATCATTGATGTTGGTGTCTATAGAGGATACTTCGCTTTAAATTGTGAGATTGACAATCAATAGTTACGTAAGTGGCAGTTATAAAAATCATCAGAGCGGAAACTGTTAATTACGAAGTCAGGAATCCAGGTTGGTAATGAATTGTCTAATCATATTGGTAGTCATTAATTGACTAACTGACCGAATAATTATGGTATTCGGAGTTTCGACGGAACCATACTGAACATTGGGCGTTAAGAAACTAGTGGTGTTAGACGTATGAATGAAAGCTCGGGTGCGTTAATGGGAATAGAAATCCAACATTATTACGGATACATGGGTGTAAATTATTATAAGAGTTTCTCATAATAGATAACTTGTTGATATTGCTTATTCTTCATATGGTTATTGATACACTGTGCAACCACATCTAAGTGATGATTGTTTACAACCTTGATGTATGTTGAATATATACGAAATTGACGGGGATGTCACATAAGCATAACTAACAAGTTGTATACCTATATGACAATTATCTTTACCCTCAGGCAACAATTTTAGTATTTGTTTTGTTGATGAATTGATCTCCATGACGTGTATGCATTGTAAAATTTACGATCATGATTGTATGCTACATAATTGAATGTTGATGTGCTAGTAGCACGACTCAAAAGGCTAATACTTAACAAGTAAATGAGAGCTGACTCATTAAATTGAGATGATTAGATCACTACAGTATTGACTGGTAACTCATATTTATGTATATACACATATGGTGTGTCATATATGGATGTCAGTTGACATTAGTGTCAAGCTAAAAGGTAAACTGCAATAAAGGGGTTGGTGTTCGTATTGTGACGAAATCATTATTTGTACTTTCGAATGTGTGTGTATATGTTTGTTACATCTTTTGCATTGGAGGAAGGGGCCGGGCGGGAGCCGGTAGGAGGGGGGAAGACGATGGGATTGTAATATATATATATATATATATATTGGAGGAAGGGGCCATGCGAGAACCGGTAGGAGGGGGGAAGACGGTGTTATTGTTGTATATACATACAAATACATATATATAGGAGGAAGGGGCCGTGCGGGAGCCGGTAGGAGGGAGAAGACGGGGAATTCTCACACTTCACTGTGGTTGTATATGCATGTGTATCATGTGTGTTGTGCACATCTCTAAGTATGATATATGAATATTGTGAAGTGTAGTATGATTATGTGTGATCGCGTTATCCATATGGATAAATTATACTGAGATGATATGGGGTGATATTGTGATATTGTATTACCGAAACATATACTTACCCCCCATGAAACTTCGATTTTGATTGGTTGTATCTAATGTATGAGATATGAGTTATGTGATGATATGTGTTGATAGTACTTAAAACAGAACCATGCATAAGTTATAATGACTGAGAAAGTATCTCCCTGAATTCTTAGATCAAGTAATCTGCAGCAGAAAATTAAGAAAGTTAAAGAGAATCGGTTCTAGAGAAGTCAGACCGTCACATAGAGTATATGGATCGTTGTGTTAATCATTCATTATAAGATATTGCTCTCTCCTCATTTCATTTGTTTATCTATACTTGCAAATTGTTGAAGAAAGAAACACGTCCCTTTATTGTATTTTCCTTCCTTGATTCACTTTGATTCTCTCTCACTGAGCTGTCGAGCTCACTCCCTCCCAGTTTTATGTTTCAGGTCGCTGTATGGCAGAAGACCAGCTTCAGATTTAGGCGTTTGTTGAGAAGTTTAATTTTTATTGATTGCATTGGACTGTAACTTAGTTCCTGCTGAAAATCTTACTTGATGTATACTGATACCTTATGTACGTTTTGAGAGATGGATGAGTTAGAAATAAGTTAGATTGTGATTATGGTGATGTGTTAGAGTTACAGTTAAATCTGTTTATATTGTGGATGACGAGAGGAGTACTCTCGGGCACATGTTTCCTTTTGTTTCATAAGTAGGCGATGTCAAGCCGAAATTATTATTTGGAAAATTAACAGGCTGTAGTGAGCTGAGGTATTATTATGATTGCTTGGGTGATTGTTAACTTTGACTTACATGTTAGATTTGAGAATTCGTGGACTGTTGTTGGTCAAAATTACTGTAAATTGAAATGTATATTTGGGCATGTAACATTTACAAAGGAAGTGCTGCCGAAAATTTTAAGAGCTTGGAGATGATTACGATAATCTATCAGTTTAATAGAATATTCTGTTATTTGGAATTTATGAAATCTGGGACCGTTACAGTTGGTATCAGAGCACAGGATATAAAATGAGGATAAACTTAGAATGAATAATAGAAAGAGGATTGGATAGATAGGGCTGATTGTTATGATTGATATGCATGATTACGCTTGTATGTATGTGAAAATATTGTTTGATATGATTGATTTAAGGGGGTAGGAGTTCTTGCGTAGAAGACTAATCTTGAAGCGCGGGATATTTTGTCACTGCCTTATGTTCGGATTATGGTACCCACATGCCATAATTCGGATGTGTTCGACTGAGAGTGTGGGCCCTCAGTACGAGCTGCTAGTGGTATGGGACACTGGAGTAAGGAAATGATCAAAATATCAAGCGAGTTAAGATTAAGTCAGATCGTAAGAATATAGTGTAGGAAGTTGTTCAAGAGATAATAAGTTCTCGAGGAAAAGGATCGAGAGGGATATTATATGGAAGTGCGATTTTGAAGTATATAGGAGGAATGTGAAGGTTTTACACTTATCTGTTTCAGGTATGCTAAGTTTCGAGGACGAAACTATTGTAAGGGGGGTAGAACTGTAACACCTTGAAATTCTAAATCTTGATTTAATCTTGTTAAAGGGGATAAACTGATTATCTGAGATAATGACAAAATTAAGTGAGTGTAACAATGGATGTTTAGAAATCCCGTAAAAGAAAATTCTGAAAGTGGTAAATATGGGTATTCGACATATATACATATGTTCCTATCTATGTTTGTTATGTATATGTAAAACCTTATGAATATGATCATTCTTCTATGAATACTTACACATATATTTGATACTTTTAAATATATTGTTCATACATATATGTGTAATAAAGTGGCAAGTGAATACATTGTGTAAATACAAGAAAATGAAGCAAATACCAAAATAAATAAATAAATTGAAATAAAAATACAATCATGAGAATTATTTTATTATTTTAGAGATAGTGGAGAAAGTAGGTGTGCATGGCATGGGTAGATGGAGGGTTAAGGTTAGCCTTGAAATATGTGTGTATAGGTGGCAAGATGAGGGAGAAGAGAGGTTGTGGATATATGTGATATATGTTTATGTGAGGGGGGTTTGTGTAAATGGGTAGACAATTAATCCCTCATTCATCTTCTTCCATCTCTCATTTTTCAACCTAAGAAACCCATGAGAAGAATCCCAAATACAACCTCTCAAATCTCTTTCCAACCTTCAATCATTTTTTTTTAAATCTCACTCTCTCCCTCTTCTCCCCCTCTCTCTCTTCTTTGGAACCGGGAGCACCCGGCCACACCCGGGCGGCCGGCGGCGGTGGCCGGTGGTGGCGGCCGGCGGTGGAGCGGCGGCCGGGCCGGTGGTGGAGCGGCGGCAAGTGGGAGCAACGACTATAGCGAAGAGAAACAAGAAGGTGAGGGAGATTTCATCTAGATTTAGATCTATTTCATTTTCTGAATTTCTAGAGAAAACCTCATAATATGTATTGATTAATTTCTGTCATTTAAAGTAGCATTCAATCTACTTTCCCCTATATTTTCTTGCAAAAATTTCTGGGCAAATCATCATCTAGAGCAAAGTAGAGAACCTTTCTAATATGTGCAGAAATCTATTAAACAGAATTACTCTGTAAATTTGGGCTCAGTTCATTAGTATGTTAGGGTTATATTATATCATATTATATACCGTTGGAAATACAATCAAGTCTACTTTCCAACGGTTCATACCATGTCCTAATCAGATATCTGTACCTCAAGTTACGACTGAAAAATTGCATGTTGGTCAAAACTATCTTGCTGCAGAACTCACTCACAGCTGAAGAGTTTTGGTATATCAGAAATAGTTTAGTTAGATAAAACTGATCATGTAGTATATCGTTGGAAAGATAATCGAATCTACTTTCCAACGGCTTTTGTGGTGTCCCAATTGAGGGTCTGTGCTGAAAGTTATCGTCAAAATAAGACCGGCTAGTCAAATTTCTTGAGTTGCAGAATTTTCCTTTACGATTGAAGAGTTTGGGAATTTTCTTTTACTAGTTAACTCAATTATAAATGTCATCTAATAGACTATTAGAAAGATGATAGCATCTCTAAGCACGTGAAATTTAAACCTGTGTTGGTTGGACGTTAGGAATCCTTTGAGAAACAAAGGAAAATATAAATCATGTCAAAGATTAGTTTCCTCCTTATGATTTACCATTTAATGGGGGACCCATGAGAATTTTAGAATAAGTAGAGAGGAATGTTGCGCCAAGCTCGGAACTGAATGCGCCCCTAATAATGAATGTTGATGTTTCATAAATTTTATATGTTTATTTTCATTTAAGAGGTAACCCCAGGATCTGTCCTCGTAAATAATTGGAAAGAAGTTAAAAAGCCTAAAAGATTTGCTACTTGTGCCTAGTGGCAGCAAGGTGTATTGGGTTTTGGACGACAATACTTACTCTAGAATTTGGTAGGTTATGACTTGATACATTCTTGAAGTAATAATTTTTGTTAAATTTCTAGCGTAACCAGTGAAACGACATAGAATCATCCTATTAGATTTTATATAAATTTCAGAGTCGTGGTGCTAGATCAAGTGGTGCTCTGAATCCCATAGCACCAGATTAGAATTCTCTGAGCTCAGCATAAAACAATATTCTCATGAAAGAGCTCTTATCCTTGTGTTATATTATTTCAAGTTCAGGTAGGTACATTGTTGGGCATATCTGCGTCATTAAATAATTACTGTTGCATTCGCTCAGACACTTGAAAAATCTGACATGTTTAGAAGTATTGATACATTTGGTTATGTCGAGCACGTCCTGATGAGGTGAATTATAGATCCAATCATTTGGTAGGACTAACACAAATCCTAATGGCAAAGGGAAAAGGTAAGCAACTGGAAGAATTACTCGACCCATCTCTCCTTCCACATATGAGTTAGAAGCGAGGTTCAAGAGGTTCAGGATAACTAAGGATTATGGCAGATGGCAAGTGCTATAATTTTAATAATAAGAAATAAGTTTAATAACATATTGTTACTCATTATCAACACTATCCAGTGTTACAGGTTTTCAACTCACAGTCCCGAGCTAATAGGACTGTGGTTTCCGACTCTATGATTGCGGGATAGGATTAGGCGGGAAATTTTATTGATAATATTCACAAGTTGGGAGTACCGTGATAGAAGGGTATAAAGGAGGAGATTATAACCATTTTTCATACCACTTGTCTATAAGAAATAGCATGATACTCACGTCACACCAGGCATTGATGGTTTAGACTTTGAGCTGCATGGAGACAAATTCTGAATACGACTAGAGCAATGTATTATTTATATAGGGTGTCTCAGTATCTTTATTTCAATGGCCCAGTGCACGTAGACCATCGAAGATCTTGATTCATAAACTCATCATATATAGGTAATAAGGCTACAGGAGTCCTTCTAAGCGTTTATTTAAACAACACTTCATTGATTACCTTGGCTATGAACAATAGCTAATTACTTTCTCAATAGGAAGAAAGATCTAATATTGATGGTTAACTATAAACTGATGCAACAGAAGACCACGAAGAAATATAGAGTGAATACCACATGGTTGTAAGCTAAGAAAATTGTATCTTTTCATATTGCCTCATAAAGATGTGAAATTAGGCTTGAGCAAATTAAATCATTGATGTTGGTGTCCATAGAGGATACTTCGCTTTAAATTGTGAGATTGAAAATCAATAGTTACGTAAGTGGCAGTTATAAAAATCATCAGAGCGGAAACTGTTAATTACGAAGTCGGAAATCCAGGTTGGTAATGAATTGTCTAATCATATTGGTAGTCATTAATTGACTAACTGACCGAATAATTATGGTATTCGGAGTTTCGACGGAACCATACTGAACATTGGGCGTTAAGAAACTAGTGGTGTTAGACGTATGAATGAAAGCTCGGGTGCGTTGATGGGAATAGAAATCCAACATTATTACGGATACATGGGTGTAAATTATTATAAGAGTTTCTCATAATAGATAACTTGTTGATATTGCTTATTCTTCATATGGTTATTGATACACTGTGCAACCACATCTAAGTGATGATTGTTTACAACCTTGATGTATGTTGAATATATACGAAATTGACGGGGATGTCACATAAGCATAACTAACAAGTTGTATACCTATATGACAATTATCTTTACCCTCAAGCAACAATTTTAGTATTTGTTTTGTTGATGAATTGATCTCCATGACGTGTATGCATTGTAAAATTTACGATCATGATTGTATGCTACATAATTGAATGTTGATGTGCTAGTAGCACGACTCAAAAGGCTAATACTTAACAAGTAAATGAGAGCTGACTCATTAAATTGAGATGATTAGATCACTACAGTATTGACTGGTAACTCATATTTATGTATATACACATATGGTGTGTCATATATGGATGTCAGTTGACATTAGTGTCAAGCTAAAAGGTAAACTGCAATAAAGGGGTTGGTGTTCGTATTGTGACGAAATCATTATTTGTACTTTCGAATGTGTGTGTGTATATGTTTGTTACATCTTTTGCATTGGAGGAAGGGGCCGGGCGGGAGCCGGTAGGAGGGGGGAAGACGATGGGATTGTAATATATATATATATATATATATATATATATATATATATATATATATATATATATATATATATATATATATATTGGAGGAAGGGGCCGTGCGAGAACCGGTAGGAGGGGGGAAGACGGTGTTATTGTTGTATATACATACAAATACATATATATAGGAGGAAGGGCCGTGCGGGAGCCGGTAGGAGGGAGAAGACGAGGATTCTCACACTTCACTGTGGTTGTATATGCATGTGTATCATGTGTGTTGTGCACATCTCTAAGTATGATATGTGAATATTGTGAAGTGTAGTATGATTATGTGTGATCGCGTTATCCATATGGATAAATTATACTGAGATGATATGGGGTGATATTGTGATATTGTATTACCGAAACATATACTTACCCCCATGAAACTTCGATTTTGATTGGTTGTATCTAATGTATGAGATATGAGTTATGTGATGATATGTGTTGATAGTACTTAAAACAGAACCATGCATAAATTATAATGACTGAGAAAGTATCTCACTGAATTCTTAGATCAAGTAATCTGCAGCAGAAAATTAAGAAAGTTAAAGAGAATCGATTCTAGAGAAGTCAGACCGTCACATAGAGTATATGGATCGTTGTGTTAATCATTCATTATAAGATATTGCTCTCTCCTCATTTCATTTGTTCATCTATACTTGCAAATTGTTGAAGAAAGAAACACGTCCCCTTATTGTATTTTCCTTCCTTGATTCACTTTCATTCTCTCTCACTGAGCTGTCGAGCTCACTCCCTCCCAGTTTTATGTTTCAGGTCGCTGTATGGCAGAAGACCAGCTTCAGATTTAGGCATTTGTTGAGAAGTTTAATTTTTATTGATTGCATTGGACTGTAACTTAGTTCCTGTTGAAAATCTTACTTGATGTATACTGATACCTTATGTACGTTTTGAGAGATGGATGAATTAGAAATAAGTTAGATTGTGATTATGGTGATGTGTTAGAGTTACAGTTAAATCTGTTTATATTGTGGATGACGAGAGGAGTACTCTCGGGCACATGTTTCCTTTTGTTTCATAAGTAAGCGATGTCAAGCTGAAATTATTATTTGGAGAATTAACAGGCTATAGTGAGCTGAGGTATTTTTATGATTGCTTGGGTGATTGTTAACTTTGACTTACATGTTAGATTTGAGAATTCGTGGACTGTTGTTGGTCAAAATTACTGTAAATTGAAATGTATATTTGGGCATGTAACATTTACAAAGGAAGTGTTGCCGAAAATTTTAAGAGCTTGGAGATGATTACGATAATCTATCAGTTTAATAGAATATTCTGTTATTTGGAATTTATGAAATCTGGGACCGTTACAAATACTAAGGCTTGCTTAGGCCAAAGCACCTAGCTAATCAATAATTAGATTTGTTTATCTTTTTTTTTCTTTTTTTTTCAAACTTATCTAATTATCTTTCGCATAAATACTAAGGCTTGCTTAGGCCAAAGCACCTAGCTAATCAATAATTAGATTTGTTTATTTATTTTTATTTTTTTATATATTTTTTATAAGGCATAAGAATCTTTGTTTTTGAACCCTAAGTGTGTAAGTGTATGAAGTGTGCATATTTCATCAAGGTAAAGATCAAGACTAAATTACTTTGACAAATTATCTTCCTAACCCTAAAAATCAAACAAATAATCTTATTTTGACCAAGTATAAGAAATCCTAATTTAGATATTCCTATTCCTTAAAATTAACTTAATTTCTTACAAAAAATATGTCAAAATATTATTTCTATTTTCAAAAAGTTTTTAATAAAAAGAAACCTAAGTTATTTTAGACCCTCCCCCACATCTATCTCATGCATTGTCCTCAATGTATGAATTAATGCATAGATGCATGAAAAAGAAGAAAGGGAAGGAAAGTGTTACCTTAAGGTGGTGGTCTGGTGGTGGTCTGATTGGTCCACGAAACGCGGCCCAATTGACTTTTCGTGGGATTCGGAGGAACCCACCAGAAATATCTTTAATATAACCCATTAAAAAGATAAATTCATGAAGGATCTTTATTAAGTATTTAACCCCATCTAATTTTCAAATTCCATAACAAATTTCGGAGTCAAATTTGTCAACCACCTCGTCCCAGAAATGAGTGTGAAATGATAGAATGTTTGACTTGGACTCAGGAAGTACGGGAACTAACACCGACTCAGGAAGGTGACTTAAGTCAAGTAAAGGTTCAGGAGTCAAAATAGGTTCAGGAATTGGGTCCAAGTCAAGAAGTTGAAACTCAAGTCCACATGTATTTTCCAACAATGGAATGTGACCTAATATGGGTGATTCAATTTCAGGAATGATAGGTGGAGGAATCAAAGCTGACTCTAAAATATTACTCAAGTTTGGTAACAAAGCAGGAGTCAATATTGATTCAGAAAGGTGAACTGGATCACAGATTTGAGAATCTAGGTCACATATCTCATTGAGTTCAATATCATAAAAATGAGAACTTGCCAATTTGTCAGTAGGATCTTCAAAGTGTATAATTGGTCAAGTTCAATACGATCCTCAAAGATAGGTGATTCAATTTCATTATGAATTGGTACAGGATCCAATGTTGACTCCGGGAAAAGATTGAAGTCAGGTGAAGATACCGGAGTCATTATTGAATCAGGAAGAAGAATTGAATCACTAAGTTGGGGTTCATGATCATATTCATTTTCAAGTTCGATTTCAGGAAAAGGATAACTTGCCAAACTTTCAAAATTTGGAGTTTGGGCAAGTTCAAATGATTGTTCTGAAATGGCACCTTGATTTCCAAAATAACCTGACTCGTCGGCTCTAACAGAGTGGTTAGTGACATCAGAAATGGACAAACGGTGGGAACGTAGAGATTGGACCATCATATCTATGTCACGATTACGGCGTTTTGAGCCTGAGTCATGGCTTCAAGCATCTTATCATAGTTGATAGGTTCATTGTTGTGATGAAAAGATGAAGAATTGTCTTGGAAGTGGTAGTGAAATTGTGAGTCCATTAGATTTTGAGATTTTTGTTTGGACTCACACATACTCATTTCCAAAATTGATGGTTTTCTATTTTGGACTGGTGGATCTGAGTATGAATCTTGAAAATATTGTGGACTAGGTGGAGAAGGAGGACAAGTTGGTTGAAAATTATGCTCGGGGGAGGTGAATCCCCACTGACTCTGTGAAGAGTTGAAATAATTTTGGAAAATATAGTCATTAGATGGGGGTATGGGTTATATTGATTCGGATAAGACCAATCCGGCACACTAGGTTGGTTAAAGTTATGATATGCCGGGTTGGTAATATCCGAAAATGAAGTCGGTGTGTAATATGGATTATTATTGAAGTTGGAAAAATTGTTATTATAAGCCATATCACACAATGGAATACAAACAAAACGAAAGAAAAAACAAACAAATATGGGAACAAAAAGGAAAAATTTTAAACTAAGTTAGGGTAGACCTATGACCTAGACGACTCCTAACTGATTAGACTGTCCACAGGAGGTCTAATGCAGACTTTGACCACAAGCTAATCAGCCAGGTCAGCGTAAGGTTGGTGGGAGGTTTTCCGTCAAAGACGTTCCTAAATTAAATAACCACCAACCTTCGGGCTTTCGGCCCTCAATCCCTTTCCTAGACACTGATTTGGCAGGAGTCAAGTTCCAACACCTTTCCCCTTAGGATAATCTCCTAATTGAGTCCGAGATGTCCCTAGGGCCAACGTCTACTCATTTTTAGTTAGGCTTGGGTTAGTGAGTGCTTGGAATCTGATTTTTGGGCTAAGGAAGGGTGATTAAATCCCCACCTTATCTTATTAATGGGTGGTGCCCTTAAAATCAATTTGTGCAAGTGTACAAGATAAATAAGATTCACTCAAAGCGATATAAATCAACCAAGAAGTGAGTCCTATGCTAAATGCAATGCATACGTACCTTGCTCCAGCACTCTTCAACAGTAAGAATAAATGAATTGAAAAGACACGTGCCTAAAATGCAAGCGTCTAATCAATTTTTTATCTTTTCAACAAATGTTTTACTGTTGATTATTAGCAGGCTTATGTGATGGCATATAAGAAAAAGTAAAGTTGCAGAAAATTACAATTTGCAAAGCAAGCAGCCCTGCAAAAAGAACGTTAGTAGTCCACTCCTTTTTGCCGCGTTTTCGCGGCGTTGGCCGCGGATCCGCGGCAAAGCAGAGGGCACTTGGTCTCTGCTTTCTAGAGGAGAGGCCAAGGCCACTTATATGTTTCTGCAATCCTTTTTTCCTGCTTTGCTTGCCCTATAACCTGCAACAGAGAAGAAAATTCATTTTAGTTCTAAAAAAAATTTTCAATAAAATCAGATTTCAATAAAAACGTTACCCTCCCCGGCAACGGCGCCAAAATTTGATTGAGGCTAAACCTGCACACAAAATAAAGAATTTCAGATTTAGAATGAAGATGTGCAAGTGCTCAATTCTTACCGCTATAGCAAGTGGCTATGCGGGTCGTGATCCACAAGGAGGGTTTTGCGATAGAAGCGTTTACATTCTTTATTGAAATCGTTATGAAAACAAAAGCGAAGATTCTTCTTTATTTAAAGAAATAAAAATGAAAAAGAAAGTTGAAGTTAAGAAGAAAGTGGTAGAATAGAAAGTGGAGAAAAATCAGAAAACGATGAAAGCGATTATGTACAAATGAGTTAGGAAAGAAAGCGATTTTGAGGATGGTGTTGGTGATTTAATTTACAGAAATAAAAGAAAACAAATAAAAACAATCACTTACCTTCTTTTCACCAAAAGCTTACCTTGAGTCTTTGCGACGATGTTACCTTGAATTGGAGGCAATCAGCGCATAGCCCATAAGAGTCAATTTTGGTCTCTTCCACATTACATCATCAAGATACTCAAGCATGAAATGATACAGAGAGACTCACAATTCCATCGTCATGAGCTATCGGTGGCACTCGCAAAACCAAGGCTCTTTCGATGCTTTAGACTCACTTGGAAGACAATTGTACCAAAAAGAAAAGTGAAGTAGAAAAGAAGAAGTAGAAGAAAACTAAAAAGAAGTACATACGAAGAAAGAACATCGATTCGATTTCATAACGATCAAAGAAAAAAAATAAACCTTACACCATTGTCACTTTTAGCTCAAGCTTCATTCTTATTCTTCGATGAAAGTCGATCACCTCTGAATTACATAAATAAAAACTAAAATTACATGAACAAAAAAACAAAAACCTAAACGAAGAAATGAAAAACTAGTCTAAATCCTAACTCTGCATGGTCGTCCATTTTCAGCACAAAGAATGGCCTTTTATAGGCAAAGCCCTAACCATCAGGATCCCGGGGAGATCGGGGAAGCAAACACTCCCCCTAACTCCCCAACCTTGCCGCGGAAACGCGGCTTTGGCCGCGTTTTCGCGGCCAGGGTGTGGCCAGGTGGCCACACCCTGTTGGTGGGTTGCCCTGGTTTCGCCCTCTGACTTTATCTGGAGTTGGTTTTTCAGTTTGAGTCCCGGATTCTGATGAAATGGCCTTGGATTCTTGGCTTTAACTGATCGATTCTGAGAGGATTCTTCTCAACCGATTTTCAACCTCTTGATTTTGCCCTGATTTACTGAGTGCGAATTAATTATGATTTAATTCAAAATTTTGGTGGGCTTTGGGCTCATTTCTCTTCATCTCCTTAAAGAATGGGCCTGCAAATAAATTAAGCAATTAATTAAGAAAATGCAAAGTTTTATTCAAGAATAAGTATGGAAATATGATACTAAATATGCAACATTAGCGACCAATCAGGGATGTAGAGCTGGGTGCTCGAACCTCGAAACATATCTTATTTTTTGCGCTTAATCCCTTGGCTCTTACTCTCTCTCTCTCTTTACTTTGTGCCTTGCATCAATTCATATTGTTCATTCATAATTATTTGCTTGGCTTGTTTGAGTGTGCATCTCTTGTTAATTGCAATTAGTTTTTAAATTCTGCATTAAGTTCATTAGATTAGCATTATCACCTATTCACCCCCCTAGGTGATTTCAATTGGTATCAGAGCCTCCGCTCCTGATATTTAGGTTTAACCACCTAGGAGTGAGATCTTGGTTTGCTAATCTTCATTTGCATTTTGCACACATATAGTTGCACTCATGGATAGCCCTCCTATGTTTGATTTTTCTAGACATGACTTTTGGAAGGCCAAGATGAGTAGTCATTTAAAAAGCCTAGGACATCTAGTTTATCAAGCCACTACTCAAGAATCCTACCCAAATGCTAGCAAGCATAGAAAGGCTAATGCATTAGCACTTAAGACACTTAGAGCATCTCTTAATGAAGATCTTCTACATGTGTTTGATCATTATGATTCGGCTTTTGCAGTTTGGAGCATATTGACTTCTCCCGAGCTTCCAAGGATTATCAACAAGTTGAGAAGATCTAGGAGAGACAAGTCCGACGAGCATTGCCTCATGGTCCAAGGGAAAGACTCCCTTGAGGTACAATCGGATTCTCAACTAGATGATACCTCTAGTTCATATTGATTTGGGTGTTTGGAAGTTCAAAATTTAAATGTAGAACTTGCCTCAAAGCTTGAAAAATTCTTAGAAAAACATGAACTTTTGAAAAAGAAGAACTTTGATTTAAAAGAAGAAATGAAGGATTTGTGCTCAACTTTTGAATCGGTTTTGCAAAAGAAGGAAGAGATTACTAGTGAACGTGACTCACTAAGATCTCAACTAGACCTTGCCCTAAAAGAGATTAATGTTTTGAAAAGCAAAAATGATTGTGATGATGTTGTGAAAAACAATCAGGTTTTATCTTCAAAATTAGATTGTGTTTTTAAAGATAACCTTACTTTGAAAAATGAAATTGATTTAATTACAAAAGAATTGGATTTTGTTTTAAAGAAAAATGAATCTTTAAAATTGATATAGATTCACATGTTTGCCATGCTAGTGTAGCTTCACCTAGCACATCTTTTGCATGCTCCACTTTATCTTCTAGTATTGAAAATGATATAAATATTTTGAAGAAAAGTGTAGATTGTTTGGGCTCCACTTTGAGCCAATGTACTTTAGATCATACACGCTTGAAAACCTTGGTTCGTAAGAAACAAAGTCCATCTTTGCATGTACACCCATCACGGCATACACATGCTCATCACGATCACAAACTTCACACTATGTATGCCCATGTATACACATGTACACATTGTGGTCGAAAAGGCCACCTTGCTAGATTTTGCTATGATCGTTTACATGTTGAAAATTTAGCAAATAATCTTGTTTGTGTTAGGAAAGATACTAACCCCTATGGACCCAAAAGAAAATGGGTATCAAAGACCACCCCTCATGTAATTGATGTAGGTGTGGGCTCTCGCATCACGTGAGAGTAGCGGTGCCTTGAAGTGGATGCGTTCCTTGCTCAAAGAAAACAATTTGGATGCATCACTTTCAAGGGGAGTTTGGTGGGAGGACCACCTTGGTTTGGAGAACTTGAGAGGTGCCTTCATCGATTTTGGTATCTATCTCTAACTCCCGTTTTTATTTACATGCTTTCACATCATTAATTTATAGCATGTCATGTTTTATTGTTCATTATGCTTATGCCATGTAATTTAGATTAGTGATATACATGTTTAGTTATTTGAGACACCCATGGACCTATCTTTGTGTTCTCACATTGTTTTTAAACTAACATGTATGTCCTAGATCTAATGCATGTGCATGTACATAATGATCATATGTGTGTTTATGATTTTTGTTTTGATGTTTATAGTTTATTATGTTAAATGCCATGATTCTTAGATCATTGACATGCATGTATAGCTTTTGAGATCACCCATGTTTAGATGGACCCATATGTTGTGTTCTCACCATTTGTTTAGCTATTATGCACATCATAGCTCTAATAGCATGTGAATTTACATAATGATCGTTTTATGTTTGTAATGATGATTTATGTCCCGTTTCGTGCTTCATGACTTGAATATATGTTTAGATGTTAGTTTTCATGAAAACTAGGATTTATACTTGTACATAGAATGGGCCACAAGTAACTCTTTTTATGTTTGTGCTTGAATGCCTATTTGTACCCATTAGATGTGCTAGTATAGTCTAGTTTTGATGATTCATGCATTCTAACTTGTATTCCTCATTTTGAATATGTTTCTATGATCATGTGTTTTAACTTCATGTATATGTCTATCTTATCCAAACTATTAATTATACATGTACATCCTTGAGCCACGTGCCTTCATGCATAACTTTTGTGGACTCATTATGTTTAGGATATGTATGTATACTTTAGTTTGTACATGACATACATATGCCTTGAAGTTTAAATCGCTTTGATGGTTTTCATGTTTTTAGGTTATTTCAATTGGTAATGAAAATTTAGTTTCTCATGTTTTCATGTTTTTTTTTAGGAATTTCATATGAGCTTATTGAATATTTTCATGATTGTGTGTTTCACATTATACTTGTACACTCATTTTATTAGTTTACTCATGATTTATTTTCATGAGACTATGATATGGGCTAAATAGACTTTGAGTGTTAGTGATCATGTGATTTTCATGTTTTATGAAAAATGATTTCGTTTTATTCCTTACTTGAAGGATTTCGTACTAGTTTACAAGTTTTCCCATTTACCTAGTTCGTATTCTTCTCATGGTAGATGTTTTCAAACCTACTATATTTTCCAAATCTATCTATTTTGAAAACCCCTACCTTCCACGGGCGGATGCATGGGCGATCATGCTCATGTATGCCTTATATTGAAAATCATTTTAAACTTGAACATGATTGGGAGGATAGTTATATGATGTATACACTTGATCATTATTGTTGTTTCAATTGGTATCATTGAAATTATTTCAATTGGTATCAATATAGACATTTTTGTATACTCATATATTTTTTGTATATGTATGCTTGCACTTCAAATAGTATCAATTTCAATTGGTATCTAATTTCTCTATATATATATATGTTTTTATTTTGTGCTTATTATATTCTTATATCTTAGAGCACAAATTTTAATCATGATAAAGCTTGTTTTATAATGACTATCTTGTTTCAATTGACTATTTTCAATTGGTATCCATATACAAGCTTATTCATTGTTTCATTTTGTATTTCATAAAGGGGGAGAAACATTGTATTTCATCTTTCAATTGGTATTTGACTTCCACTCCCATACTTTATGATTGAAAATTTCAATTTGGTATCATATATTCAAAATGAAAATATTTACAATTGGTATCAAAATCCTTGTTTAGAAATTCAAAATTAGTTATATTTAATTTCAATTGGTATCAAGATTGTTTTCTTACAATTCGTATGTTATTTGTTTACTTATCAATTGATATCAAGATTTTTGTTTTCATTTGATATATGTTTTCATATAAACATGTTTAGTTTGAAACAATTCTCAATAAAAACAATTTGTTACAATGCCTCGTTTACCTTTATTTCTACTGGTATCATTTGATATAGGCATTCCTTAAAATGTTTTTATACTCATTTCAATTGATATCATTTATTCACTTCATTGACATTTTTTTTAATTGGTATCATGTTTTATGTCACCCCTTTATTGATTCTTTATTTGTTTACTTTTAAGGGGGAGAAGAATTTGAGTTTGTAGTTTATATGCATGTTTGTGTATGCATGTTTTTATGTTTTATTATGTTTTATTAAGTTCAATTGGTGTCAAGAGCATTATTTAATATGTTCATTTTTGGTATCAAGAGCTTCATTAGTTTTGTTTTGCAAATTGGTATCAAGAGCTTGTTTTGAAAATGTACTTGTTTTATTTAATTGGTATTAAGAACATATTTTAGAAATTTATGTGTTTTATGCATGTTGTTGCATACATGTTTAAGAGCTTACATTGCATATGTTTTATTTAATTGGTATCAAGAACATGTTTTAGAAATTTATGTGTTTTATGCATGTTGATGCATACATGTTTAAGAGCTTACATTGCATATCTATTTGTTTATTCCTATGCATGAGTTAAGGGGGAGCATTCCTTAAAATATTTTTATACTCATTTCAATTGATATCATTTATGCACTTCATTGACATTTTTTTTAATTGGTATCATGTTTTATGTCACCCCTTTATTGATTCTTTATTTGTTTACTTTTAAGGGGGAGAAGAATTTGAGTGGTATCATTTTACCCCTTTGTTGATGATTGACAAAAAGGGGGAGAAGAATTTGAGTTTGTAGTTTATATGCATGTTTGTGTATGCATGTTTTTATGTTTTATTATGTTTTATTAAAGTTCAATTGGTATCAAGAGCATTATTTAATATGTTCATTTTTGGTATCAAGAGCTTCATTAGTTTTGTTTTGCAATTGGTATCAAGAGCTTGTTTTGAAAATGCACTTGTTTTATTTAATTGGTATCAAGAACATGTTTTAGAAATTTATGTGTTTTATGCATGTTGATGCATACATGTTTAAGAGCTTACATTGCATATGTTTTATTTAATTGGTATCAAGAACATGTTTTAGAAATTTATGTGTTTTATGCATGTTGATGCATACATGTTTAAGAGCTTACATTGCATATCTATTTGTTTATTCCTATGCATGAGTTAAGGGGGAGCTTCTTTGAAGCTTAACTTTAATCCATGCATATATAACTCCATGAGTTTTGTCATCATCAAAAAGGGGGAGATTGTTGGCCCAAAGGCCTTCCACTCTAGTTTTGATGATGATTAACTCATGTAGTTATGTGTACTAATAATCTTGTGATTTTAGTTTCAGATCATTAACCAAGATATTAGTTGGTGATTAGCTTCAACAAGATGGTTTGGAAGCTTTCACGAGGTGATTCAAGAGCTCGAGCGACAAGATCATATATAGCACTCATTGGAGTCAAGCTCGGTGGATCACGAAGTTTTTAGATTGAGTCGGCTTGGAGATTGCGCTCTACAAGAAGACATCGGTACCTAGTTTAGTTTTGTGTTTAGATCCAAATTATAAAGATTAGAATAGTATGATATGCTCAAGTTCACAACACACACGTTTCATGTTTTGAATATTGGTTTTCGGTTTTTCCGTTTTTGGTTTAACCGATCTTGGTTTCATGAATAGATGATCAAAACAAGTTTAAATGATTTTATGTATAGTAGATTCATTCTATATACATGCATGCTTAACTTCCTAGACAAACTTAATTTGACTTACTTATTCATGTGTTTTAAGTTTTGGTATTTTTAACAAAACATATTTGGAATTAGAGCCAAAAACATGGATATATATATATGTTTCATGTATATAGGATTATATCCATATACATCATGCCTAAATGTTGTTTAATATCATGTTTTTGTATTTGGATGAGCTTTGGACAAAATGTATTTTCAATTCAAAATCCAAGTTTTAGAAAATACAGTTTTCGATTTTTGGTAAAAATGATAAGACACAAAAATGTTTCAAAATGTGTGTTATTTGTGATGAAATTTTTATCACAAGTTTATATTTCAAAATAAAATGATAAAACTATTTTTGTGTATTTTTACAAGTTTTTATGGATTTATTAGAATATGTTTTTACCATGTTTTTCTGACCCAGAACAGTGGCTGACAGGCCAGGTCGGTCGACCACACGGTCGACCGAACCAAGGGCCGGTCGACCGACGTGCACAGCCCTGTGCACGTCTGGCAGACACTCGGGACGGTCGACCGGCCGGTCGACCGTACCAGAGAGCAATGCTCTCTGTTTTTGGGCGGTCGACCGTGCGGTCCACCGGTTGCTGTCAGCGGTCAAAATGTGACCGTTGGCCAGTCGACCGAGCGGTCGACCGGTAGTTCATTTTTGGCAGTTTCTGCTACCAACGGCTATAATTTTCTGGGGACTATAAATACCCCATTAATGGCCAGTTTTCTTTAAGAATTTTTCGGACAAAATTTCTGAACTTTCACTGGTATTTAAACAAGTTTTAAAAAGAGTTTCTTGGTGCTAAAAAGATCAATCTTATTGTTTGAAAGTGTTTTTGATATTTCAAAGAAAAATAGTCTTTTGGGAATTTGGTTTGGTTCTATCATTCAATATCTTTGTGGTGATTTCCCAAGTGATTTTTCTTTGTTTTAAACACTTTGATTTCTCCACACTTGAGCTACATCTACTATCTCATTCTATAGGATCTTTGTGTGGGAAAGAAATTGTTTGTGGTTGTTGTTTAGACCACCAAGTTGTAAACCCAATCTTTGCTTGGCTTTGTGCCTTTCCCTCATTGTGTTGAGGAGGTTGTGCATTTGGGTTGTATCCCTCAAGTTGTGAGGTGATCCTTGTGTTGCTTTGTGCTAATCCCTCAAGTTGTGAGGTGATTGTTTGTTGGCTTGGAGTTGTGCCTCAAGGAGGAGGTTGTGATTGTAAGGAGAGGAGTTGGGTACTCCTTGTAATTGTTATTGCCCTAAATCCTCGGTGGAGGTTCCCTTTGTGGGAGTCCTTTGTGGACAAGCTAGTGGACTTAAAATCCTTCTGTGTGAAGGCGGGGATGTAGAGCTGGGTGCTCGAACCTCGAAACATATCTTGTTGTTTGCGCTTGATCCCTTGGCTCTTAATCTCTCTCTTTACTTTGTGCCTTGCATCAATTCATATTGTTCATTCATAATTATTTGCTTGGCTTGTTTGAGTGTGCATCTCTTGTTAATTGTAATTAGTTTTTAAATTCCGCATTAAGTTCATTAGATTAGCATTATCACCTATTCACCCCCCCCCCTCTAGGTGATTTCACATAGCTAAATACTCGTGTATCGATAAATCAGAATCATAAACATGCATTGAAAATCGTGTCGTGAGCATAGGCATACGGAAACAGGTAGATATATAGTAAGTTATATCAAGCAGGGATACTCATGGCATGATAAGATAAGAGCAGGAGACTGGTGGAATAGAACAAGTGGCAAGGCAGAATGTAAACAGCTATAGTATAATAACGGTCAAAAATCGGAAATCCGATGTAGAATCTGATGAAAGCAAACTCGGCAAAGCATACAATGAATACATAGTTGGCATCTTTTATTATTATTACTACTTGTCTTACCCAGATGTCTAGATATGTGAACTAACGTCCCAGCACACATATATCCACATATGTGTAAAGCAAGGTTGTTATTGGAAACCAACGGGGGTATCAAGAAAAATGTTTACAGTGGGTCTCGTGCATACCCTGGACCACGGCCCAGGATGTTCCATTGCTGGAGAACGGAACCTATCGCAAGGCGATCAGGAGGGTCTTATAGGATGCCTTTTTCAAGATGGTACCAGGAAAAAGGGAGCCAGCACTCCCCTCAATCGCCTGAAGGCCCTCAGGTCAGACCGGAAGTTTTAGTTGCACAACATACCTAATACCACTGTAAACACGAACATATATTGATATCCGTAAGTTTCCCCCGACCCAAAGTAAGTTGTCCTATTTTATGGTTTATTAGATAGTTATCAGATTTCAGGAATGAACAGGAACAAGCCAAGAATATTAGGAATACAGGTGTATCAGGAGTACAGTTTGTACTGAAATATATCAAGTTGTAAGTAAGATGTCAGGTCATCATTGTTGTTATCGTGATAATTATAAGAGTCAAGTACGTCATACCGGGTGTCAAGTAATAGCATGACAGGAGGGTAATATTAGGCAGGTGACAAGTCATGTCAATACAAGGAGCAATTGGCAAGGCATTTCAGGTGTCAGGTGATAACACATCAGTTGTTAAGTAATACAGGAAAATGTGCCAATAAATGAAATCGGTACGGATACCGGAAAATCATGCAGTTTTAGGAAAATAGTATTAGTAAGATTTCAAGCTCTTCACAACCAATAATAAAAATTAATAGACTGGCAAGCAGGTAATTCGTGAGCAAGCGACATCCAAACAGAGCTAAGCAAGTTGGAGGTATGGACAGCAAAAAAATGTTTAACACTAGAGCGCCTGGCGAGGTTATCGAGACGATTCGGCTTAAAGTGCGAGTAGAAAATCCGGCAGCATCTCGCATAGACGAATCTAGTGGTAAAGTGGTGAGCGCTAAACATGCCTACAAGGCAAAGCTAAAAGACCTAACGGTCTGAGCGCAATTCTCTTTCGAGGTAGTGGGCGAGAGCCCGGAGACTAAAGTACGCTTGGGTCTAAGCACACTCTCGGTAGCTACCGCGAAACTCATAATGGTCCAGGCCTAAAACCATTGGGTAGTCAGCCCGGGAGCGGGCAGAAACCCAGAGTCGGTACGAGAGTACCTGCACGAGATGTTAGCACCACACGGGCATACATACAAGCGTGATAATGTCTAAACTACCATAGAGTGGAGAATCCCGGAGGCTGATAGGGCCCGGAGGCCAAGTAAAAAGCCCGAAAACTGAAAGGGCTCGAGGCCAAGTAGAGAGCCCGGAGGCTAACGACCACGAAGGATCGGCCACGCATGGTATAAAGCAGTAAAAATAGCATGTCACAGGCATGGTATATGTGCGAGAAGTAAACTACCCTAGTACAAGTATTCGTCATGGCATATACATGTATAATCACAGATACTTGGCCACATACAAATACAGGGGCACAGCCCACTACAAAATATATATAAATACAAAATAAAATACACGTTGACCCGATGAAGCGGGGAAACCCAAATCAAGGCGAAGACACTTGCCTAAATCTCCAGAAAAGCCGAAAACTCTGGAATCCAAGGAACTCGCGCATGCGCCATAAAATATAATAAAATATAAATAAATGTATATATATAAATATTTTATAGAGAGAAAGAGTGAGAGCTAGAGAGAAGAGAGAGCTAGAAAGAGAATGAGACCTAGAGAGAGAAAGTGATTTCTAGAGAGAAAGAGAGATTTAAAGAGAGAAAGTCTATATAGAGAAAGAGGGAGTTAGAGAGAGAAAGAGAGAACTAGAGAGAAAGAGAGGAGAGAGAAAAGAGAGAGAAACGGAGAGAGAGAGAGAGAGAAACTCAGAGAGAGGGACGGTGAAAGAGAGGGTACCGAGAGAGAGAGAGATGAGAGAGAAGAGAGAGTAGAGAGAGAAAAAGAGGGGGCAAAGATGAGAGAGAAGAGAGAGTAGAGAGAAGGGGCTATCGCCCCCTCCTCTGCACACGCACAGGGGGCCAGGGTTGCCCACTGGCCACGGACGGCCGCCGGCGGCTCGCCGGCGGCGCCTACCTCTGGGTGGCACCGGCCACCCCAAAAGGGGGGGAAAAGGGGAAGTTTGGGTTTGGAGGTGGAGAAGGGTGGTGGTGGTGGTGGTGGTGGTGGTGGTGGTGATTTTGGTGGTGATTTTGGTGGTGGTGAAGAAATTGAAGAAGATTGGGGGGGAGGAGGAGTAAGGTGTTGTGGGGTGAAGTTGGAGTAGAGAAGGTGGTGGTGGTTGATTTGAAGAAGAAGAAGAAGAAGAAGAAAAAGGGGGAGATGATGGTGGTTTTGAGGAGGAAGGAGATGGAGATGGTGGTATTGATGTTGGTGTGAGAGGAGAGATGGCTGGAGTTGGGATGGGATCCTCGCCGGCGATGATGGCCGCAGCGCCAGAGTGGGGCCCGGTTTGGGCGTCGGCCAAAAATAAAGAAGAAGAAGAGAAGGGAGAAAGAAAGAGAAGGAAAAGAAAAAGAAAAAGAAAAAGGAAGAATGATGATGGAGGTGATAGATGGGAGAGGGGAATTAAATGAAGGGGGAGTGTCGGTTGGTGGAGTCGGTGGGGAAAGAAAAAAAAAGAAAGAACGAAAGAAAGAAAAGCAAAGATTTCAAATATATATATAATATTAAAAGAAAGTCAGAAAATATCGACTGTTCCAGAAAAATCTCCAAAAATCCCCAGAGGTAGAAAACATCATCTTGAGAAATAATATGAAATTAGTTTTTAGAAATAAAATCCCATTTTAAAATTAAAAATTCTGGAATCAACCGTCGATACCGGTCTACACCGGATTTTGATAAATTCTGAAAAATTTATAAAATGTATTAAAAAAGAAAATATGATTATAAGAAATAATGTGAAAGTAGAATTTAAAAATTTAATTCTGATTGTAAACTAAAAATCCTTGAATCAACCAACGATACTGGCTGACACCAAATCTGGTGAGATTTTGATAAATTCAGAAAATTCTCAAAAAAGTATTTATAGAAAATGTGATTTTAAGAAATAATGTGAAAGCTATTTCTAGAAATTCAACTCCTTTGTAAATTAGAAATCCGAGAATCGATCAGCAGCACTGGTCGATACCGGTTTTGAAGATTTTCAATTAATTTAGAAAAATTTTAGAAAATCATAGAAAATCTAAAATATTGAAAAATGTTGTTTGAAACTAAAATCAGTCAAATCTGAATACCAGAAAGACCAAATCGAGCAATACCCTATGATCGGGTCTCCGGTTCAGACTAGGGCTGACTCCGAATCCACGAATCCGGATACAAGGCAAAACGATCATATAAAAAATTCATAATACAAAAAAAATACAGGAGGTAAATTGAAAAATATGATTGAAAAATCTAAATATGCAACTAAGTACGTATTCCGGGAGCGGGGTGCTACATCATCTCAACAAGATAACAATTAAGCACATCAACTATTACCTAAAGGAATCACGAGGAGAAGTTCAGAGCCCTTCATGGGGAATCTGACTTCAAATCTTGTTTTAAGTGATCAATTGTGTTATTTTATATTATATTGTCTAGAATTTTCATTTGATTAGCTATACACCTATTCACGCTCCCTCTAGGTGTAATTTCAGCTAGATGGTTTTCTCATCTAGATTTTCAAAGAGGTCCCATCCCTGAATCTCGCCTTTCTGCAAGAATCCCCTCTTTCTGCAAGAATCCCCCTTGGCACATGGTTTCCAATAATATTTTGTTTGATAGTTCAATCCATCATAGAGAACTTGGCATTGCCGCCATTTCTCTATATTGTGGTGAGGGCATTGTGCCAGGAGATTTTTGAATCATTCAAAGTATCTCCAAAAAGGCTCATTCGATTCTTGTTTGAATTGCATAAGGTTCTTTCTAATCAGAACAATCGTGTGAATTGGGTAGAATTTCTTCAAGAAGTCCTTGTCGAAATCCTTTCATGCTGTGATGGAGTCTACAGCAAAGCTGTACAGCCATTTCTTTGCTAGATGCTTAGGGAAAAAGGAATGAAATGTAGCCTGACGGCATCATCTCCTAAATGAGGAATGCACATCATTAGGCATACTTCTTCGAACTCCCTAATGAAGAAGTATGCATCCTCAGATTCCATACCATAGAATTTAGGAAGAGTATTTATGAACTATGGTTTTAACTCAAAATTATTTCCATTTGCTTCCAAGAGTTTTATGTAAGAAGGCAGTAATGTCCGGATAGGGTAAAATCTTTTCTATAATGAGGGCATCACTGGGTTCTGAGGTAGTGGCAGAGAGGTGTTTCTGACGAGTCTGGACATGGACGGATCTCTCAACCACTCTTGCACACAGCACACCACAAACAACGTTCAGTCGACAAAACAATTGAAAAAAATAAAAAAACAAACAAAAGAATGAAAAACAACCACCAAGCCTAGTCCAAGGTACCTGGACCTAGACGACTCCTAACTAGTCGATTCCCCGGGAGAGGTTGCTGCAGGAATCAGCCTACCAGCAAATTGGCTAGGTAGAGGCAAAACTCGGTGGGAGGTATCCGGCGTGAGTCACGGGCCTTAATTACACCAAACCACAGAGTCTTCAAAACTTAACCTCTTAATCCTCTTTCTTTAGACACCAATTTCACAGAAGTATAATTCTTATAATTTTCACCCTCGGTTAATCTCTTAGTGAGTTCGAGATGTCCCTAGGGCCATTGTCTATCAAATTTTATTAGCCTCAGGATTGTGAGTGAACTGGGAGATGATTTTTTGGGCTAAGAAAGGGTAATCACTTTCCCACCTTATCTTTCTTATTGGTATTTGCCCTTAATGTCAATTTTTGCAAGTGTACAATATATTCATAACAAGATAACACTCAAAGCGATAATCACTCCAAAATATTAGCCCTATTTTATATGAAATGCACACATACCTTTCTCCAACACTCTTCAATAGAAATTGAAATGAATTAAAATAGACACGTACTTTAAATGCAAAAGTCTAATCCAGTTTTCAATTTAGCAACAAATGAATTTTTGTTGAGTTATTAACATTGCATCGGTGAGGTATGCAAGAAACTATTATTTACAGAAAGCAAATTTTTTTTGTACAATTTTCCACAACCCTTCAGAAAATTTTCGTGAGTGCTTCAATCAGAAAAGTCAGGCATGTGTGGCTTTTCTGAGGTCAAAAGTTCTCTTCTTTTCCAAGAAAAGTGTAGGTCCACTGCAGAAATTAGTCACTTGACTCCTCCTCCTGCACAAAAACAAAGAAAACACTTTAGTAAAAATAAAAAAACCGTTACCCCTCCCCATAAACGGTGCCAAAATTTGATCACTAAAAAGCATGCACAAGAAGAAGTAAAAGAGTGATGGTCGATATTACATTTTTAGCGATTCTACCATAATAGCAAAGTGGCTATACAGGTCATCTCCACAAAGGGGTGATAGAAGCTTGATGTGCGGCCTTCTTTGTTCGTAGAAAAGATATATTTTCGTGCAAAGAATGAATTGAAAGAAAAATAAGAAAGAGTGTAGAAGTGGTTTAAAATATTTTGGTTTTGGAAAAATGTTTTGTATTTTTAGAGATGAAAAAGATGCATGGCTAACCTTCTACTAATTGCTCCTACTAACCTCTAACTTCTTGAAAATATAGCCTCACAATGGATCATAGGCAATCACAAAGCTTGTGTACGCGAACTTTTCTCGTCGTAGATCGAATGAAAGTTTTTCTCATCACCTTGTTTCACATGGCAAAACTTGAACATTCCTCCATCAAGATCCATTTGAAAGTGAGCATGAAGGAAGAAACAAGTGCAATATTGATATTGGCAAGGATGCTGAGAGTTCCACTAACTTAAAAAAAAGTAGAGTTAACAACTTCTATAGATAATAAAAAACTTAGGAGTCAAGCATGAAATAAGAAAGTGAGTTTACTTGTTTCTAAGTTAGAGTTAAAATCCTCATCATAAGATATCACAGCTCTTATTTGCACAAGCTTGTTTGATACTTATTGATTCATATGGGTTATTCAAGAAATTACTAGAGATTAGTGGGTTAGTAGTTAGTTAGCCATGCTATAAAAAAGTTAGCTAGACATGGTGCATGAAAACAAAAAAGAAGATGAAGGGAGAGAAAATATACTAAGCTAGTGTAAGTAAAAGTAAGGTAAAAACACAAAGAACAATATGGTAAAGGAAGAACTTCACTTGTATTTGATCGTCACCTTCAAGATACAAGTTTCATTCACTCTCTCTCTCTCACTCTAATGGCTAAACTAAAATAAGGAACAAAGAGAGAATACAAGAAAATAAAGAAAAAATACAACATACTAGCATAGCCTCCTTATTCTCTGGATGTCTCCCTCTTTGGTGATCCAGGAGCATATTTATAGGCAGCAGAGCATGGGGGGACGGAGTGGGGAGCATGGCCCCCTGCGATGGTAGAGTGGCGCCAGGATGGTCGTAAAGGCAGCCAAACTGCATGCAGACTGGTGCCAGGGAGAGGGGCTTGTAGGTGTATTAGATGTATTGACATCTGCTCTCATCATTAGCAGATCTGGGCTTCAAGTGTGGGCTTCTTCTTGGTTCTTAAAAACCCTCAAATATATTAGAGTTTTGGGCCTCTTCTTTTCTTCAAGCCGTGGACCTAGAAGTAAGGAGAAGAACTCATTAGTAAACAGAATTTTATTAAGATAAATGTGAAAATGTGATGAAAAATATGCAAATATTAACACTAATCAGTCGTACAATTAGATTTTTCCACTCTTTTTTGTGACCTTCTATACTGTTATAATCCACTTATTCATGTAATATGACTTGAGATGACACCCTGCTTTATTATTAATGATTTCTAAGTTACTGCACTGGTTTTTCTGATCTTTGATTTACTGGCTTGTACTTCTATGCTTAGGTACACAACACCTGACCCAATCCCAGATATAACTTAATTACCAATAATAATAAACTTAGTAGCGGATGTTATTAAATCACTTCCTTATCCGAATAATGGTATCATATATCAGAGTTCGTATTGAGTTCTACTAGAGTATAGACCCAGTATGAACTTCTAGTGGTATGGGACACTGGAAGAAAATGATTAGAATAACAGGCGACACTGATGATTACTATTATATAATTAAGTTATCCTGACCGTCTCTTGTATATGAATTCTATGACGCAGTAAGTATTCCTGACATTCTTATTCTGTTACTTTGAGACAACTTGAGTTTTATGAACTCAGGTTATGGTGACATAAGGTATAAGGTACATATATGAGGGTTCCCTTGTTTGGATTATCCCCTCGGCATATCAATCTTATGAATCCAAAGTCTAAGCTTATATAACTACTTTTGTCTACACTTGTATTTGACATATGACTTGTGTTGGCCCAAAGGCCTTCCACTCTAGTTTTGATGATGATTAACTCATGTAGTTATGTGTACTAATAATCTTCTGTTATTTAGTTTCAGATCATTAATCAAATTATTAGTTGGTGATTAGCTTCAACAAGATGATTTGAAATCTTTCACATGTTGATTCAAGAGCCCGAGCGTCAAAGATCATATATAGCACTTGCTCGGTGGATCAAAGAGTTTTGGATCGAGTCGGCTTGGAGATTGCGCTCTACAAGAAGACATCGGTACCTAGTTTAGTTTTGTGTTTAGATCCAAATTGTAAAGATTAGAATAGTATGATATGCTCAAGTTCACAACACTCACGTTTCATGTTTTGGTTTTTCGTTTTTGGTTTAACCGATCTTGGTTTCATTAATAGATAGATCAAAACAAGTTTACATGGTTTAATGTATATTAGATTTGTTCTATATGCATACATGCCTCAACTTCTTAGACAAACTTAGTTTGGTATACCTATTCATGTATTTTAGGTTTTGTATTTTAACAAAACATATTTTTGGAATTAATGTCAAAAACATGGATATATATATATATATGTTTCATGTATATTAGATTTCTATCCATATGCATCATGCCTAAATGTTGTTTAATATCATGTTTTTGTATTTGGATGAGTTTTGGACAAAATGTATTTTCTATTCAAAAATCCAAGTTTTAGAAAATACAAGTTTTTGGATTTTGGTAAAAATGATAAGACACAAAAATGTTTCAAAATGTTTGTTATTTGTGATGAAATTTTTATCACAAGTTTATATTTCAAAATAAAATGATAAAACTATTTTTGTGTATTTTTACAAGTTTTTATGGATTTATTAGAATAATTTTTACCCTGTTTTTCTGACCCAGAACAGTGGCTGACAGGCCAGGTCGGTCGACCGCACGGTCGACCGAACCAAGGGCCGGTCGACCCGGCGGTCGACCGACGTGCACAGCACTGTGCACGTCTGGCAGACACTCGGGACGGTCGACTGGCCGGTCGACTGGACCAGAGAGCAGTGCTCTCTGTTTTTGGGCGGTCGACCTGTAGCTGCCAGCGATCAAAAATTGACCGTTGGACGGTCGACCGGTTGTTCATTTTTGGCAGAATCTGCTGCCAACGGCTATATTTTTCTGGGGACTATAAATACCCCATTGGAAAGAGGTTTTCTCTAAGATTTTTTGTGCGAATTTTTCCTGACTCTCTAGTGTTTTCACAGCAATCAAAAGAAGTTTTTGGGCTTTAAATTGAACAATCTATTTGGTGTTTTTGCTAGGGTTTGGAAAATCAAAGAAAAGGGTTTTTGGGAAAAGTGTTTGATTCAACTTCTTTATCTTGGTTTCTAGTTTTTCCCAAGGATTTTCTTTGAGTTTTTGATTTCCATTCCTTTGGTTTTCTCCACACTTGAGCTACATCTACTATCTCATTCTATAGGATCTTTTTGTGGGAAAGAAATTGTTTGTAGTTGTTGTTTAAACCACCAAGTTGAAAACCCTTCATTTGCTTGGCTTTGTGCCTTTCCCTCATTGTGTTGAGGAGGTTGTGCAAGTGGGTTGTATCCCTCAAGTTGTGAGGTGATCCTTGTGTTGCTTTGTGCTAATCCCTCAAGTTGTGAGGTGATTGTTTGTTGGCTTGGAGTTGTGCCTCAAGGAAGAGGTTGTGTTTGTAAGGAGAGGAGTTGGGTACTCCTTGTAATTGTTATTGCCCCAAATCCTCGGTGGAGGTTCCCTTTGTGGGAGTCCTTTGTGGACAAGCTAGTGGACTTAAAATCCTTCTGTGTGAAGGCGGGGATGCAGAGCTGGGTGCTCGAACCTCGAAACATATCTTGTTGTTTGCGCTTGATCCCTTGGCTCTTACTCTCTCTCTCTCTCTTTACTTTGTGTCTTGCATCAATTCATATTGTTCATTCATAATTATTTGCTTGGCTTGTTTGAGTGTGCATCTCTTGTTAATTGCAATTAGTTTTTAAATTCCGCATTAAGTTCATTAGATTAGCATTATCACCTATTCGCCCCCCCTCTAGGTGATTTCAACTTGATGACTCGTTTCTTGCTTGGGTGCGCCTATGGTCACGACACAGTTTTCGATACATGCTTTCTGTTTTCTAGTTCATCATTAAATGTGTGCTAACTTTATTCTAGATTTTTCACTGGTTTTCTAATTTTTCTTCATGTTTACTGGTTAATGCTCGTACTTGTATGCCTGAATCACATCACTTGATCATGGACACATTTGTCTGCTTGTGCATGCTACTTGACACTATCTTACCACTCATTGGGTAGCTTTCTGACTCCCCTGGAGCTGCATATCCTGATCCTGGAGCTTGAACCGTGGTGGACTTTAGATCAAAATTGTGCAGCATTAGCGTAGTGGATCAATAGTAGACCATCCGGGGTCTTTTCTTCCAGGCCCCTTACTCGGTTCTCGAGTTTCCTTTTTGTAACTCATGAGCCCCTTTTGTATTGTTCATACTAGTATAACTCCTTGTATTCTCACTTTTGCGCCTCCGAGTGATGTAATATGCTTGTAATATTATGTCATATCATGTGATAACTTTATAATTATACTCTTTAGTTGAAATGTATAATGCACCATGTATTTTCATACTCTGATTTTTACCTGTACTGATGCTTAGCGAATGCATGTGAGGGAATTTTCGCCCTGCGTATATATGTCGCAGTAACGTTCTCATATCCGAGGGATCGGGACATTACCCTTAAAATGACTACTGGCGCCAGCTCCACAAGGTCTCCACCATCAAACTGCTCAGTGCCAAATGAGTCAAGTCCTTTTATTCACTGTGGCACGAAGAGATACTGAAGCTCGTCAATGACATTGTAACTGCAAGCACTGAAGAAAACAGAGCATTGAACCTAAGCTCAATGGTTGAAAACATGACAAACACAATTGTTGTAGTCTGCACGTTTGGTCGCAGGTGCGTGCACTCGCTGGCATTTGTGTCTGTGCTGAGGTCCACAGCCAAGTGGGGTTGGGAATTTCTTTCCTAAGTTAAAGTATGATAATTTGCTTGATGAAAAGGAGCAGAAAAGACAAAAACTTGATTGTTAACGAGGAGGATTAAGAGTTGATTTTTTTATTATTAGCTGGAAAGGGACTAGATGAAGGCAAATGTTTGGTCGTTATATAGTTTATTTGTAGTTTTATTATTGGAGAATTCTTGTAATTGTCTCATAAATCTTAGTGAAATTGGGGTAATGTCTATTTTTGAGAATTCTTTTGTTGTAACCTATTTGCTCAAACTCCTAGGGGTGCGAATAGGCCAGGGCGTGTCGGGGGGAGGCAATACGGCCCACGACCCAGGCGATCCGGACTCGTGTTTCAGCACGGCCCGCCTGGGCCCCCCACCGCCTACCTCCCTAGACCCTTGCCCCCTCCTCCCCGGACTCTCGCCGCCGCCACCCATGCCTGCTCCCCCACCGCCACCGCCCCCACCCCCACATCCCTATCTCAAACCTTTATTTAAAGTACAAAAAAAATTATGTTTTTACTAGTCTTTGAACCCACGTCCTCCAACATCCAACTTGCCCATGCTACAATTGAAAATAGAGAAATTCAAATTACTTTATCACTTTTTTTTTATTTTTTAATTTTTTTAAAAAAATCATGTTGAACTGGGCAGCCCAAGTCGTGCCCGAGTTCGCCAAAGGGGGACCGGGCTTCGGCCACCCAGTTTTCTCGTGCGGGTCCGGGTTTGGCCCGGCGCGGACCTTGGTCCAGCGGGTTCAGGACTAGGCTGGGCCAAATCCGACCCGTTCACACCCTTAATAAGTCCCATATGTATCCTTATAGCCAAAGCCTGAAAAAGGAAACCAAAAGGAATCATAAATAATGCAATGGTTATAATTAGATACTGCAATGGTTACAATTTTGAATATCCAACTCTTCAAGAAGAGAGGAGGAAGCAAGATATGCAACCATTGTCCATATAGGCTACATCTCAAGCCAGTGCGTGCAGTGTTGTGTGCTACTTTGTTGGCCTGTTGATTGGTGAAGTTTAGCTTGACGTGATCGTCAGAGCTGAGCAACTGACGCCGTTCATGGACAATGTGAGCTACCCGCCATGGTGGCAAGTAGTTCGCATTGTTAAGGTATTGTATCGTCGTCTTGCAGTCATTGTGAACAGAGATGGAACTACTCCTCAACTTCGCTGTCATTCGAATACCCAGTACGTCATGTGCTTCGGCTAGCTCTGGCCCACAAGTGTCAACGGCTTCCGTGGCCACCTGTACAACTTGAGCACCATGGTCTCTGCAATTTGTTGTAGCACAAGCTGAATTCGTTCCAACGGTAGCATCCACATTAACATGCAACTCATGGGCAGTGGGTACGGCCTAGCTTCCTTGCATAGGGGCAACTGTAGTGCTCTCATGAGCACTTTGCATGCATTGGAATTGCTGCTACTACTGTGATGATTGCTTCCTTTGGAAATGTGATTTTGATCTTACACAAATCAGCTATCTAAAAAGCCTCAGTGTAATGCTACCAGCGATGGTTTCCGCGGGGGGAGGGGGGTGTTCAAGGATTTCACAAAAAATTAACTGACATGCTGAGTATATTATTTTTAATTCATTTTAACTGACGGTAAGAATAATTTTAGAAATAGAAAAAGATTTGAGGGGTAATTTTAGAAATATGAAAATTTGGAGAGTAATTTCATAGATAGAGAAGATTTTAAGGGTATATATATAAGAAAAATCCATTATTTTAACTCCACAATATACTAATTCTATGCAGTTTTTCCCTTTTTTACTTATCTCAAAAGTGAAAATACACCCAGAGGGGGGTGAATAGGTGTAATATCTAATATAATGAGAAATGATGCGGAATTAAAAACTAATTGCAACACACTATGTGTAACCAAAGAGTGTAGCCAAATTTTCGGTGACAGGCTCTGAAATCTCTCCTCTAGATTCTTCTAAATAAGAGTTGAGATGCTATATTAAGCTCTCTTGGTTCAACACAAGTATGAGCTAGCATGTATGAGATATGAACAATATAAAGTAATGCAAAATATAAGAGAGATAGAGTTAAGAGATAGTGGATCAAACGCAAACACCGAGATATATTTCGAGGTTCGAGCCACTGCTCTACCTCCCCGCATTCACACAGAAGGATTTTCATTATGTCCACACAGGACCTCCCACACAGGGACCTCCACCGAGGAATTTGCAATTACAAACTTAAAAGTACACAACTCCTTTCTCCAACATAACCACCTCTACACAAGAGGCAAGAAACAAAGCCAAAACAACAATCACCTCTACACAAGAGGGATAAAGGCACAAAGCCAAACTCAACCACAATCACCTCCACACAAGAGGAATAGCCACAAACCCAAAGTATAACCACCTCTATACTAGAGGGACATGCACAAAAGCAAAGCAAAAGAAAGATTACAACTTGGTGATCCCAATAGACCGCAAACAACTCTTGGTGATCACAATAGACCACAAACTATATTTCCCACAAAAATAAGATCTTATAGATAGAATAGAGATGATAACTTAAGTGTGAGAAAACAAGGTGTTTGGAAAGTAAATCATAAAGAAAAATACTTAGGAAAAATACGAGGTAGAGATAGAAACAAAGATCAAAACCAATTTCTCAAAGAATATTTTTCTATGATTTTTTCAACCCTTGAAAACAATTAAAAATAAATCTTTTTGGCACAAAAACTCTTCTAAAAACTTGCTGCAAAACTCTTGTAAAGATGGGAAAATAGCTCTCTAAATTCTTATGGAAAACAGCTCAAGAGATGGCTATTTATAGCCTCTCAAAGAAACTAGCCGTTGGCATCAGAAAATGGAAGAAATGCCCTTCCGGTCGACCGGCCCAACGGTCATATTTCTGGTCGGTCGACCGGCCCAACGGTCATATTTCTGACCATTGTGCCTCCAGTCAACTACCCGGTCGACCGGGCACAGCCTGTCAGTCGACCGCCTGGTCGACTGGCAGTACCTGAAAGTGGGGTACTTACAGTCGGTCGACCGTGCGGTCGACCAGCCTTGTAGGCTGGTTCTTGTGCACGTTTCGTGCACATCGGTCGACCGGTCCGGTCGACCGACCACTGGTCCGATCGACCTTTCGGTCGACCGCCAGCAGATCTGGCTGCTATTTCAGAACTGAAAACTTAAACATTTTAACTCTAATAAAATCCCATAAAATCCTATAAATTTCACTAAAATAAGTTCTTGTAAGATATTTGAATAACAAATATGTGTGACCAAAAATCAACACATATTACAAACTATTTGAACTATTTTTTGTGATATAAAATATTTGGCCTTAAACATAAATCGTATTTTTCGAAAACCAAACTTTGAAATGGAAATCCGATTTTTTTCAAACTTGTATAAATACAAAAACAAGATATTTAAACTTTTTTGAAGCATATTGTGTATGGATAGAATTCAATACACATGTAAAGTATATATCTATGTTTTTGACATGAAATCTAAAAATAAGTTTTGTTTAAATACAAAAATCCAAATACATGAAATAGAACATCAAAATAAGTTTTTTCAAATATGTAAAGCACAGAAGTATATAGATGAAATCTAATATACATTAAACCATGTAAACTTGTTTTGATTCTTTTTATTCATGAAAACCATATATATGTCTATTCGACATCTAAAACTGGTTAAACCGAAAATCAAACATATTGAACTTGTGTGCTTGTTTATACTTGAGCATATCAACACTATCTATCTTTACACAAGATTTAAATGTAAAGTCACCTAGAGGGGGGTGAATAGGTAATGGCTAATCTAATGGTCACTAAATGCAGAATTAAAAACTATTATGACCTAAACAAACTATTTCAACGAAACACCACGTATAACACAAGAGTGTTGCCGAATTCCCCGTGAAGAGCTCTGGACAAACTCCTCAAGATTCCTCTAAATAAGAGTTGAGGTGCCGCGTTGGCTCTCTTGGTTGAATACAAGTGTTAGCAAACAATCCCCAAGCATGTATCGATTAAGCACAATATGAATATCAAGCATGTAAAGATAAAGACAATATGAGCATGCAAGATATAAACAAGTAAGGGAGAGAGAGAGTGAGCAATCACAAACACAAGGGATTTGTTTCGAGGTTCGAGCACACTTGCTCTACATCCCCGCCTTCGACACACGAAGGATTTCCACTATAATCGATCCCACCGATCACTCGGTGCCGCAACACCTACAAGGAGTTCCCACTAGAACTCTTGGACTCTCTAGTCCCGTACACACCGCAAACCCACTAGCTCTCCGAGGCCGTACCTCAAACAACAAGTTCGCACTCGAACTCGAAACACCGCGAACACACTTGTCCCTCTCCTCAAAGTACAAGAAAGATCTCTTGGTGATCTAAACACTTGATCACTAATAAACACTCTCACAACAAAACCCTATAGGTAGATATAGCAATGGATAGCTCAAGTGTTGTGTGAGAAAACAAGGATTGAGATGGTGGAGGAAAACTCAAGAAATTCACTTTTAACACTCTTGATAAACTCTCCTTTTGATTGGAAATATTTGCTCTCTATTTAGTGGAGAAAACTCTTTTAATGAAGTAGGAAAAACTGGCTCAAAACCCACTAAAAAATCTAGAGAAAACAGCCCCCAAATGTCCCAATTTATAGAGCTAGAAAAACTAGCCGTTGGGGGTCTGACAGAGCTGTCGGTCGACCGGCCGGTCGACCGCCAACGGTCATTTTTCCGACCGTTGGGGCAGCGGTCGACCGCCCGGTCGACCGAGCCTCTGGAACAGAGAGCAGACTCTCTGCCGGTCGATCGGCCCGGTCGAACGAGGCTTTCCAGAGAGCAAGTTCTCTGGACGGTCGACCGCCCGCCAGCCAGACTCGTGCACGTCTTGCACATCGCGCGGTCGACCGTCCCGGTCGACCGGCTGAAGCCAGGTCAGGATTTTAGGGAAAGCAAAACTTGATCATTTTGGCTCAAATAAAATCCCATAAAATCATGAAAAATCTACAAAAATAGTTTTACCAATATTCTTTGATAAACAAACATGCTTGCACAAAATCAAGGCATGTTACAATAATCTGGACTATTTTTTGTAACTTGAAAAAATTGGCTCAAAACAAAAACAGTATTTTTCCCAACTTGATTTTTCAAAACTTGTTTTTCCAAAACTTCACCAATACAAAAACAAGATATTTAACAACTTTGAAGCATAGAGTGTATGGATATGATCCATTACACAAACAAGATGAAATATCTATGTTTTTGATATTAAGCACTAACATGGTTTTGGTTAAAACATGTAAACTAGAATACCAAAACAAAACACAACTCAACCGGTTGGTTTTGGTTAAAATTCTTTTCTAAAACAAACTAAATCAAGAGTGTGTATGTATATGTATACTTGAGCAATCCACCACTATTCTATCCTTTACATTTTATTCTAAAAACAAAAAATCTTCTAAAACAAACCTAGACTCAAGTCTTCATGAAGTCTTCACTTGAAGTCTTCTCATCTTCTTGACTTGGTCCAAACCGTGCTATCTCCAAAACTTGACTTTAAATCCTTTGTTGAAGCTACACACCTACTAAGATCTTGATCACAAATCTGAAACTAAATAAATACAAGATCATTAGTACTATAACTACATGAGTTGATCATCATCAAACTAGAGTGATGGGCCTTTGAGCCAACAATCTCCCCTTTTGATGATGATAAAACTCATGAAGTTATATATGCATGGATTAAAGTAAAGCTTCAAAGAAGCTCCCCCTTAACTCATGCATAACACATAAACAAATAGATATGCAATAACGCTCATAAACATGTATGCAAATGTATGGAGATAAAACATGCTAACAAGCATAAAACACATCAAATTCTTTTTCTCCTATTTGCAAAACAAAACATATAAACATAATACTACTCCCCCTTTATGAATAAGAAAGGAAAACATGCATATATACCAAATACTTCTCCCCCTTTTTTGTCAATCATCAACAAAGGGGTTAAGTAAAAACAAAATCATCAAATTTTTCTCCCCCTTTTTGTCCGAACAGAGAATCAATAAGGGGTGAAAGCAATCAATAAAAGGTTATATGCAATATACATTCATGAAGAGGAAGACGCTAAGCTAGCTTCCCTACATATATGCATTACATGAAGAAGGGATGACAAGCCCTAATTCACATAACACATAATTTGTAATGCATAAGAGGAGATGTGAAGCTCCCCTACACACGTGTATCACATAAGAAAAGTTGTCAAGCTCCTCAATACAAGATACACTCAACATGAATCTATATGTAAAAGAGATGTTAAGCTCCCCTTGCATATAGGCAATACAAATCAAAATGTTTTGATATTAATTGTTCAACAAAATTTTGAATTTTTCTCAATAAAACAAATTTTGAGATATCTTGTAAACAAAATTTTTAAGGTACCAATTGTGTAACGCCCCAATCCCGCGGGTACGGAGACGTTACTGCAACATATACGCAAGTCAGAAGTACCTTCACGTATATACGCTAAGCATCAGTACAGGCAAGAATCAGAGTACGGAAGCAAGTGGTACTTATACATTCCAATAAATTAGTCCAATAAGAGTTATCACAGAGGTGATCAATATTACAATAATATTACATCACCTGACAGGCGCAAATGCGTGAGTTCAAGAGATGTACATTTATGAACAGTACAAAGGGTCTCACGAGATAGCTGGAGGTATCACGAGCCAACCAGGAGTGCAAGGATAGGACTGGAGCTACAGCTGATCTGACCGCTCCACAGAAGTAAACTTGATCCTCAGCAAGAAGAATCCTCTAGCTCCAGTTCCAGGACCTGGACGTGAGAATCCAGGGGAGTTAGATGAAACTCCCCAGGCGAGTAGTAATACAAAAGCCAAATGGCGAGTATGGGTAAGCACATGTGTATCAGTAAATCTGGATTATAAGCATGAAACCATATTGTAGGCATAAGCATGCTGGAACAAAAGGAAAGTATAGGTGACATCCATAGTATAACAAGTTAAAAGTAAAGTAGATAGGGCAATACCAGTTATCTCCTAAGCTAATATAAAACCGATAAAACAGAATAAAAACCGATTACGAGTAAATCCAATTGTACAGGTTTAGGTTATGGCTTCATGAGATTAGTACCTCGAAGGAATAATCCAAATAAGGAAACCCTCATCTATATACCCTTACCTCATGTTACCGTAACCTGAACGCGTACAGCTCGAGATCCAAAACAATGCGGTGGAAACATATTAGGATTATTATTATGATTAGGCTGTCTAAGTTGTAGTTTTAGTATGCGTCCCATTACACATACTTCTACTTACAACTTATAGAGCAAGTTATCTGGAAACTGATTAAAGTTCGATGAATCATGTTCTGGATGGCCCCGTACATGCCCGGGACAACGGTTCAGGAGTATCCGGTGCTGAGCGGAACGTACCGCTAGGTACCGGGACTTATGGACGCCCGAACAGGAATAGAGTATCGCAGATCCCATAGAAATAGGTCTAGGCGTGTGCATACTCGGCATGAAAATCAGGAGTAGGGGTGCCAGTACACCCCACGGAATCCCTGGTGGCCGCCAGGTAATCCCTCAAGTATGTGGCCATGCGTGACTCGATAGTGCCACCATGAACATGATTAATCAGGCCCCATCAGTTTCCCCCAAAACCGTGCAAGTTGTCTAATTATAATAATATATCAAGTAAGCAGGACATGATCAGGGATCCAGGATTACATAACAGGAATCATGACAGGAGTCATAGCAGGAAATCAGGTTTATGTTGGCCCAAGAGGTTACACTCTCCAATTGTTTTTGTGTTTTGATGATGACAAACAAATATGTGCTATTAAGTAACTAATCATTTGTTCTAGATGAGTTTCATTTTGTACCATGTTTAGAGTCCATTCGCTTAGCTATTGCAAGAACTTCTAAGTTCCACAAAGTAAGGAAGGCAAATTACACATTAAGGAAGGATCGAAGAAGAGAAGGCTCTAGCAAGGCATTGATGGCTCAAAGACTTGAAGATAGCACTAGAAGTCTTCATGTAATTTGTTTTTCAGTTTATAGTATGTTAAAGAATAGTGGATAGGTTTGAAGCTCTATCACACACGTTTTTGCGCACATGCTCTTTCCAAAATATTTCTTATAAATTATACAAAAATATTTTGCATACAAGATTTTGCCTACAGATATATATTTGTGTTTTATACTAATCCCTGTTCAAAAGTATTGTTGATAAAATCAAAATCCTCTTTTTATTCTTTTTGAATTTGGGCTTTTTGACCTTAGCCGGTCGACCGGGTCGGTCGACCGAGCCTATGTCAGTCTGGTCCGGTCGACCGGACCAGTCGACCGAAGTCCTGGCAGAATGCACGTATCCGTGTGCATGTCTGTCGGTCGACCGAGGCGGTCGACCGGATTATTTTTTTTGCTCACAGTTTGTATCAGTCGACCGGGTCGGTCGACCGATATCCTGTAACGGTCAATTTTTATACTTCCGGTCGACCGGCCCGGTCGACCGATCCGACCGTTGAACAGTAACGGGCATATTTTTAAGGGCTGTTTATTTTTGTCTTTTATGTTTAAAAATTCGTTTAAAGATTTAGTTTGGACCTAACATTACTTTATTAGCCTTAAGTTTGTTTTATCTCTTAACCTAGCCCTCTCCTATAAATAGGGGCTTAGGGAGAGATTGATTACAACAATTTTCAAGAGAAAAATTCAAAAGTTTGAGAAATTCAAAAGAGCTAGTTTCTTGGTTTTTGTGCTAACATTCTCACTCATTTTCTAAATTGGGTTTTGTGATACTCTCTGATTTAATTTTTCTTTCACCTTACACAAGAGCTTCATTCCTACTCATATTCTCTAAGGACCTTTGTAAGGGAAGAGATATTTGAAAGAGAGAGTTTGTGGTCTTTTGACTACCAAGGAAATTACTTGTTCTTGAGATTGTAGGAGTTGGGTACTCCATTGTAATTGATCTTTGTGATAGTGGAAGTGCTAGAATCCTTCTGGGAAGGTGGGGAGTAGAGCTGGGTGCTCGAACCTCGATAACATATCTTTGTGTTTGCGATTGGTTTACATTCTTGCAATTCTTACTCTACTTTGCTTGCTCTTATAATTGCTCAATCATATTCATTGTCATACTTACTTGCTTGCATTCATCTTGTGACTCTTGCTTGGTGATCTTTGTAGCTTTAATTTTTTAATTTGCCCTTGATTAGCATTGTCACCTATTCACCCCCCCTCTAAGTGACTTTTCAATGGTATCAGAGCTTGGACTCTAGGTTTGGCTTAACATCCATAGAGAGATCCTTAAAAAATATTACTAATCAACATTTCCATTCATACATTCATACACTAGTAAACATGGCCGACAACATTAAAACCCCACCTAAATTTGATGGACTCAACTTCCCTATTTGGAAGGTTAGGATGACTATCTTTTTGCAATCACTAGGTAGTTTAGTGGCTAAGTCTTTGACCAAACCCTATGTAGCACCCAATGAAGATGAGAGCACTTGCCGACTTCAACTTTAGAGAATATGAGGCTAACTCAAAAGCCCAAAACTCCCTTTTAACCGCCTTGAATGAGGATGACCTTACACGGGTAATTCATTGCCAATCCGCCTATGAGATTTGGCAACACTTATTGGTCACACATGAAGGGACTTCAAAAGTGTCAGAGAGCTAAGATAGATCTCTTGAGGTCTCAATATGAATCATTCAAATGCTAGATGATGAATCCATTGATTGTATGATTACTCGTTTCACTAAAATTACTAATGGTCTTTCTTCATTAGGTGACGTCATCTCCAACGATCAAAAGGTGCGCAAAGTGATACGGCTCTTCCTTCTTCATGGGAGATCAAGGCCACCACCTTAAAGGAATTAAATGACAAGGACGAGATGGACATCATTAGTCTCATTGGGAACCTAAAGACCCATGAGATGGAGAAGAAGCAAGAGATGAGGCTACTACTTCAAAGAAGAAATCCATAGCCTTCAAGACTTCTTCCACCAATGATGACGATGAAGATGACGAAGAAGAAGATGAGGAGCTAACTCTACTTGTGCGGAATGTCAAAAGATTGTACCGAAAGAACAAGTTCAACTTCCGGAGAAAATTCGAAGGCAAAGAGGAGCGGAGGATCATATGCTACAATTGCCGCAACCCCGGACATATCATGGCGGATTGTCCGGAGTTCAAGAAGAAGATGACTTCCTCCTTCAAGCCAAAGAAGCGGGGAAAAAGAAAGCATACAAAGCTACGTGGGATTCGGAAAGCGAGTCCGAAGAGGAGGTGGATCAAGCTAACATGTGTTTCATCATGGCAAACACACCTAAGGTAACCCCTCAATCCCATGATGATGAAGATGATGAACTAAGTAAGGAAGTTCTAGTACATGCCTTTGTAGAACTTTTGAAACTTATGATAATAAGAAAATTGAATGCTTAAAATTACAAAAAGAAGTTGCTTTTCTTAAAAATCAACTTGCCATTGTTTCTAAAGAAAAGATGACATTTCTTCTAATTTTCATTTCATGCAAAAAGAATTTTGTGCCTACAAGAGTTCTTGTAAGGCAAAATCTCCTATGGTTGATGAAAAAGAATTTCTTCTTTTAAATCCAAAATGAATGATTTTGAAAAAGTGTTAAATGATTGTGCTTTTAATACCAAGAAACTTGAGAACATGTTTTCTAAGAAGCACACTTCACATGCTAACACTTCACAAGCTAAGAACTCTCATGCTCACACTTTCAAATAATACTTCTCATGCTAAATCTTTTCATGCTCACAATGTCCATGCTCACAAATCACACACTCACTATGCTTTTAGATATGTTGAGTGTATAGATGTACTTATTGTGGCAAAAATGGACATTTAGCTAATTTTGTTATGATAAATTGCATAGTTCAAATAATCTTGTTTGGGTTAATGGCTCTAACCCTCATGGACCCAGAAAATGTGGGTACCAAATCAAGTCCTAAAATGTTTGATGTAGGTACACACCAAGGCTCCAAGACGTAGGGAGCGGTGGTACCTTGATAGTGGTTGTTCGAGACACATGACGTGGGATATCAACAACTTCACAACCCTATCAAGGTACATGGAAGGTGGCTCCGTCACTTCGGGGATGATTCCAAAGGCACCATCATCGGTATCGGTAATATTCAAATTGGTTCATCTCCTATTATAGAGAATGTTGTTTAGTAGATGGTTTAAAACATAATTTGCTTAGCATTAGCCAACTTTGTGATCGTGGACTTAAAGTTGTTTTTGATGATTCCTCATGCAAGATTTTTGATGTTAAATCCGATGTTTGTATTCTTACCGTTTTCGTGATAATAATGTTATATTATTGCTTAATTTAGATTGTTCTACTAAATGCTTAAATGCTTTTGATGAAAATTCTTGGCTTTGGCATAGAAGATTAGGACATGCATCTTTTGACCATATTTCTAGGATTAATTCAAAGGAATTGGTGAAGGTATACCTTGCTTGGATTTTGAGAAAGACCGCATTTGTGGTGCGTGCCAACTTGGGAAACAAACCAAGTCTTCCTTTAAACCAATCAAGGATATCATGTCAACTAGCCTTTAGAATTAATTCATATGGATTTATTTGGACCACTAAAACTAAAAGCTTAAATGGAAGTAGATTTGCATTTGTTTTAGTTGATGATTTCTCCCGTTTTACTGTTTTTCTTTTTGCAACATAAAGATCAAACCTTTTCTCATTTTAAGATTTTTCGAAAAAAGAGTTGAAAAAGAAAAGGTTTTCCGATTTGAGAATAAGGAGTGATAGAGGTGGTGAGTTTATTAACCAACTCTTCATGACTTATTGTGATGAAAAGGGAATTAAGCATGAACATCTTGTCCTAGAACTCCACAACAAAATGGAGTTGTAGAAAGGAAAAATAGAACACTACAAGAGATGGCTAGGATAATGATAAGTGAGTATGACCTCCCTCAATATTTATGGGCCGAGGCCGTAAAACACCGCATGCTATATATCAACCGTATTTATTTGTGCAAAAATTCTTCAAAACATCATTTGAAATGTATCATTCTAGAAAACAAATGTTGCATATTTTAAAGTTTTGGATGCAAGTGTTTTGTTTTAAATACTAAGGATAATTTGGGTAAATTTGATGCTAAGCTTATGAGGCTATCTTTGTTGGATATTCCTCTACTAGCAAAGCATATAGAGTTTTCAGTAGATCTACACTAACCATTGAAGAATCCATGCATTTAAATTTGAAGAATCTAATGTGGTTGTTGAGAATGTTGTAGAGATTGAACCACTAGGTGAAGACATGGAGAGACTATCCTTGAAGGACTCACCCACTCAAGAAGAAAAGCTAGATCCTATTGGTGAAGTTCAAGAGGATAAGGAGGAAAGCACTCAACCGCTTCCTAAAGCTTGGAGATACGCTACAAATCATCCTAAGGAGCTCATCTTAGGTGATGCATCTAAAGGAGTCACAACGCTCGCTCCAAACTCCATGACCTATGTGGTAACTTTGCTTTCATCATCTCTCATTTGAACCCAAAGGCATTCTCGAAGCCGAGACGGACCCATATTGGTTGCTTGCCATGCAAGAGGAACTCAATCAATTTGAGCGCAACCAAGTTTGGCCCTTGTTTCCTAAGCCCCACGATAGACCAATAATTGGTACTAAGTGGATCTTTAGAAACAAGATGGATGAGTCCGGTAATGTCATTAGGAATAAAGCTAGGTTAGTG